>CM034353.1:87494286-87867376 GCA_019925275.1 Mytilus edulis | reverse complement strand
TTCTATTAAAAAATTAAAACTTTTGGGAAACATCGAGTGAAAACAATTTGTCGTTATATTTCAAAAATGCTAAAACGTAAATTTTGTCATACGTTTTGCAAGCATATTTCTTTATAGTTATATAAATGATAATGACTTGTATTGCTAATGTAATGTAAAATAAACCCTTAATATAATGTTATACAAATTTTTGATATGTATACGCATCAAAACTTAAATTGTGTTCAACACGATTTAGATACTCAATAGTTTTATTTTCATTCTATTATCATGTGTTACACTCCGATTTTAACATATAGCATGCTGTTTTATATTTTAATCCAATCTTTTACATGTCTTTTTAATTCATGCATATAACGAGAGACACATCTGTCTAAAAATCTATTTTGCTTTCATATTTAAAGCAGCCTCAATATTCAAGGATACACTGCAAACATCAAGATGAAGTCAATCCAAATGATCGTCGCTATTCTAGTGTTTACCGCTGTGTGCGTTTCAGGTAAGTTCAATACCAAGCTCTTTCATTTTTTATGTTTCCATATTAACAAGTCAAATCTGTCTGTCGACGATTCTGACGTTTGGTTTTATTCTGTCATTTTGTCCCTACAATGAGAAATTAAAAATATATAATTATTAAAATTTTTGCTTCATATCTATTATTATGTTTTTTAATTCTGTTTAAATATTATTTTGTAACTGCCAGAAAAAGAAAAAAGTTAATATATATACGACACGGGTGATTACATTGACATCATAATAGATCTAAATCATCTTGACTCATGTTAAAAGTTTTTATTACTTACTGTAAGAATATTTCGAAATATGTAGGAATACATAAAAAGTAAAATTACAAAAATACACAACTCCAAGAAAAATTCAAATCGGAAGTCCCTTATCATTAGCGATTTCTGAATGCAAATGATATTATATCATTTCTTTTTCTTTGTCTTTTGTTTCTTTGACAGAGAGTAGCATATCAGTTTGATGACTTTATTTTACTGGAACACCACTTTACATCTGCGTAATAAGTTTTTCTAAATAAAAGTTAGAGGTTTCATTACGCACGAAAGGTTAAAGATTGGTGCTTGAATACAGACACTTGAATTGGGAAAAAATTTAATTAGCAAATCTAGGCCCGTGAAGGTTAATCACACTAAATGCGGAACCAATTAATTTTTACTGCACCAAATGTGCATTTTGACAATAGATTTCAATAGATCGAGGCCAAAATAATTAAAAATCCAATACTTAATTAGTTAAAAGAATTTAAGAGTTTACAAAGCAAAAAAGACGAAAAGTACAGACAAGCCTGGGAAAGGAAACAGAGCTTTGCATGAGGATGATTTATTCCTTTATTCAAAATCAATTCCTAAATTTTTGACAGCAAATTAAAATAACATTATATCCGAACTGGCATGCAAACAATGAAGTACTGGGTACTTGGATAATGATAACCTCGGGGACAATGACTCCTCCAGCAAAGTCATCTATGAAATCTTTGAAACATCTACAAAAAATTTAAAAAAAAAACGATCAAAAAGCTGAAGCCGTTTTGTGGTAACCTAACGCATTTGTAAGTTCTAGATATTGCGATTACAATTTTGAAGTAAAGGTTTATTTACAATTTATATAAGAATATAAGGCAAGGAGATTCCAAACAGTCTCCTGTTCGTTCAACTTTTCTCGTCCAACTGAACCTTACTTCCCTGATGAAAATAAAATCAAAATAAATTATTTCTTATAAAGCGCCTTTTATGACGTCTTTACACTAAATCCATTGGATGTTAGATGTACTTATTCTTACAAAGATGTATTTAAGTTATTCATTTTAATGTAGTATGATGAAGTGTATGATGTATAAAAGAAAATACCGTGTGGGATGAAAATTTCAGGAACTGAATTTTTCGGCTCTCCCTTGACACCATTTGCGAGTATGGTCTCGAGGAAACGATGATAGTCCGTCGGAAGGGGACGATAAATGGCTGACCCGTGTTAAGAGAGAGCCATTTCTCTTGCACGTTAAAGACACCCTTGTAGATTTAAAAAAAAGAGCAGGCTAATGCCGCTACAAGGCAGCACTCGCAACCGCAAAGTGGAAAGGGATTAATACAAGTTGCAAAACTTGTTTCCCAATCCACTATAAATAAATATGTTTAAACTAAAAGAAAATATGAGAAAATATCGGAGTTGCTAGGTAATCAACATTCAAAATCATATATGAAAATGTTAAAAAATTGAAAACATAATTTAATGAATTGAACTCATTTACAACAAATAAATGAAACTTCAACATAAAAGACATTGGTCATATTGTAGTTTTTCTACCTCAATTTGGCCTGTTCAAACATCTCGAGACAAAAGGCATGGTGCAGTGTAATTCATATTTAGGTTTGCAGTCATTAAACTTTCATTTCAACTAGAAACGTTAAAGTGTTGGCTATTATGAAGCATTTTTAAAATTTTTTTTTTTATCATTTTTAATGTTATTTATTTTAACATACATGATATTGTTGTTGTTCAACACTAAGATATCCTTTTATAATTTGTTGTCAGTTTCGTTAGCTTTGTTACATTGAGTACATTGACGTACATTCTAACTGCTTTTGGTGTTACAAATATACTTATGAAATACTACTTATGAACATTACTTAAAACCAACCCATATCTCAGGATATATATATAAGCTGAACTTGAATACCGAATTTCGACAATGAAAACAAATAATAAAGGAAATCACACGTTATAATTATGTAAACGACAGTAAATTAGAAACTTGATGTTGACCAAAAAATGCATGTGATTTTGTAATATCGCAATAGTTCTAGCTTTAAATAACTATCCCAAAAAGTAAGTTCGTGGAGAGATAACGAATTATGAATCGGTTCATCATGTTCAGTAATCAAAAGAAGAAGCAATATTTTTCGTGTGAACATTAACATATCACTTGTGCATGCGTTGAGAAATGACGAATATTCATGGGGAGCGTCAATAATTTGTATCATCAAATTCATTTTTTTCTTATTCATTACCCTGTTGAAAATATTTTTTAAGTGTTTTGGACGATGTAATAACATAATTATTTCGTTTTCTTCCGAACAGAAATATTACATACTTTAAGACCTTCTAATTCCGACCAGTTTATGTAGTGTATGTTGTTAAATTTAATATTCAGTTTTAGATCTATTTTAGATTATCTTTTCTTTTATTTATTGCTCTTTCTGATGTCCGACAAATAACAACCTTATTTTATCTTACAGCTGGCTATTATAAAAACTTGATGCCATATGCTACGATAAAGATGGTTATTGTGAAATTGGCAATGCATGTCGCCAAAGGGTTTACATGTGACGTAAATCAACCATATGGATGCAAAGTGCTAAATGTTGTATTCGTGGTACGTATTGATATTAAATGTTTGTTAAGAATTTTAAAGCACACAAACTGATGTCTTAAAACGTCGTGTTTGGTGACTTTTTCAATCTGAATTTGATATGGACTTAATTTTAATTATCATCTTTTAGATCAAGTATACAACACTTATGAACCACAAGGATATAACAGCTATCGTCACTGGTAGAAATAAGAAATCAGTAAGGTAATGTATACAAAAGTCTAAAAAAGATTTTTTATAGTACTACACGCAATGGTTATTTTAAGTCATAATTCACATATCCTTGGTACACACGGAACATGCTTCCGATGTTCCATATTATGTTCTAGACTCCCCATAGTCTGAAGGTTTTCTGATAAAGTCTTTTGAAGAACGAACTTGAATTCGTATATCAACTCTAAACGCATAATGCATTGTCAATGAGTAAATATACATTGTTCACTGGTAGTTTTATTCATTTTACCGAGAAAACATCTACACGAATGAAAATATACATAAAACCATTTTGTAGACTAGTTGAACTAAAAATAAATCAAGCTTTCCATACCCAAAAGCTGAAATTCTGTAAATTTTCGATTAAAGGGGTCGTTATTCATATAATTGTTGTGAGGCACGACATGTATGTTTAATATGGTCAAAATTATAGAAAACTGTTTACAAAACTTTGTATTTCCGAAATGCTCAGGATTTCCTACCTCAGGAATAGATCACCTTAGCTTGAATTTGTAAAACCTTCCTGAATTTGGGTCGTCAATGCTCATTTGCCACGTACTTTATTTGGTCTTTTAATTTTTTTTCTATTCCAGTTTCAATGATAAGTCTTTTGTTAACGAAACGCATGTGTTTGTTACAAAACATAAATCATGATATCTATGATGATTTTAAATTTACGATGCAATTAGTGACAAATTTCAATAAAATATCTTAAAATTATAGCTTATCTGTTTTGTAGATCATTTAGTAAAAGGACAACTGAAATTTATATCAATAATACATGGTGTTGTCAAATCAAGAAGACTTATATGCATGAATTCACACTTTTGTTTAATTTGATAAAATGTTATTCATAGCACAGATTAGGATCGATTGTCCTCGATTTTTTTATTATTCTAAACCAGAAATATATATCGAAAGAATAAACTTTGACCCGTTCGGTGTTATTTACTTCAATCAATTAATTTATTTTTCAGGCTACGTTTACCGAAGAGAGATGTTTTTAACAGCAAACCTTTAAATGAGGTCAATAAAAAACTATGATTTCAAATAAAAGATTTAAGAAATAAAAATATGTCCGAGTTTATGATATACTTTATATGTCGACATATAAAACTGTAGCATATATTTAGTTTGATTATATGATATATTTTGCTTTCTTTATTCGTTCTACAAAGACATTTGCATCGCACACAACAACCTTGGCATGTTTCACTACCACTAACAGTTAACAAAATTACAATTGTAGATGCGCTGGGAAAGTATAATAATGAGTTAAAGCTATTCACTCAATAAATAAAAAGATCGAAAACTCACAGATCAATAAACACAAGAAGAACAAAAGATAAGAAGTCAAAATACTTCTTCAACAATAGATACGTTTCTGAAAACTAAATATAGTTTTAGAGTAAATAAAAGTTATTAATAAATCAAAAAAGAGACAGAATATACTAAACTACAATCAGAATGCATTTGTCGAACAGAAACCAACAAAACTATGAGAAACAAACAACGACAAAACGGCAAACAACCGCCTACAAAACACTATAGGTACTAACGAGAATCATAAAATACCAAAAAAAATTAAGATACAAAACGATCATTCAAACTCATTAGTCGCATATATACTGAGAAATCCATGTCTAAAAAGACAAAAACAGACTCAAATTAGACTCAAAACACGATACAGAAAACCAAGGACTGAGAAAAAAGAAACCCCACCAAAACAAGGGGTGATCTCATGTGCTCTGGAAGGGTAAGCAGGTTTTGCTGTACACGTGATACCCATCTTTTTGTTCATGTAAATACATTTTCAATTATAAGTCATTTTCACTCTGTTTGATAAGTATCAAATTGGCCAAAAAGTTTACAAAAATGAACCATAACAATGGATCTGGCAGTAAAAATCGTATTCAAAGTGGGGACCGTCCGTTTGACTTGGCGAATGTTATCATAGTTTGGCGTCATTGAAATTTATTCGAATTAAAATGATGCAAAACTTAACCCAGTTGAAACACTCTATTTTAAAAAACAAAATTGTTATTTTTATAAAATATTATACATTGTACCATTGACTAAAAGATCAAAATGAACAGATATGAATGTTTTTTATTACCCGTAGAATTTGATTTTAACGGCAGATCTGTAATTGTTTCTGTCGAATTTATTCACTTTGATTAGACTAATTCAGTGGGCCAATTCTTCAAAACGTTATGGTTCTAAGTTCTAATCTTATTTGGTATTTTTTAAGTAAACCCCAATGACACAATGTCTTTATTAAACAACATTAAGATTGATGTGTATAATAGAAACACCGAACTTTAAGGTAAATTCTAAAAAGGGAAACATCATTAAAATTGACAAAACATAAAAAATGTTATGATTATTCATGGTTTTACAGCTAGCTAAATCTCTCACTTGTATGACAGTTGTTGATAGTTCTGTTACATCGACAAAATATAACAGAATAAATATCTTTTGAAAATGTATCGTATGTGTGTAGGACTCTTAACCGCGATGGTACTCCCAATCGCGATGGTCACGCTGAGGTACGATAGTTTAACGCTGAAGTGCGTTTTTCATCACGCTGAAGTACCATGCCGGCATTGTTATTGATAGCTTGTTGATACCTACACCGAAGTGCGATGGTGTAACGCTGAGTGCGATGTTCTATTGAAACTAAATTTTCAAAGCTTTTTAATTCAATGTAGAAAAGCAGTTTTACAGGTTTTTTAGTTGATGAGATGTGTATATAATTAAAAAACTACGAGAAATGGGAGGATTAGTCGATAGGATATAACTTAAGTTTTGTCGAAATTTTTGTCCCACAAGGGTGACTGGGGAATAGAAATATGATCACTTGGTCTTCTTCCGAATCGGCAGTAAAACGCTTGCCAAAGCGGGAGGGCCGATTTGCAGTGCGGAATGTATCAATTTTTTACATTTTAACGCCCGGGTCAGAACGGGGGCGTTAAACCCCGATCCCTCATGTAAAGAAGTGTCACGCTTTTTTACACTTAAAAAACCCTTGCTACAAATTTTTTTGAGGGGTCCGTGGGGTGGCCTTTTGCAAGGCAAAATTCTGTCCCTGTCCAATAAAACCCTCATTTCCCAGGGAGCCCAAAATTTCAAACGACCATCACCCCAAGGAAAAGACCTACCTATTTGATTTATTGTCATTTGGGTTTTCGTTCCGAACATGCATAACAATATGTCGCGGGACGTTTAGCAACCAACAATCAACTGTCGAATTTTGTTTTCGAAATCGACAAAAGGTTCTTTTTAACGTATGGTGAATGTGTCTGAACTATCCGTGTAAAAATACGGTATTTAAATATTGATATCATAAGAGGAACATAAAAAAAAAAGAAAAAAATGGATGCAAAATTATGTTTACAAAACGAAATTAAAAATGACGATCTCTCTTTTAGTACCCCAACTGTAATAAAGGACAACAAAAAACATGTTACTTTTTTATTTTAATTTTAAAAATTTCAACTTTTAAATAACAATTGCAGGGCTTTGGTTTTTTAAAACTACAATCTTTTGCGTCAAATAGCCCCATCGCACATTAGCGTAAGGGCCATCAAAATTTTCGGCGTGGACCATCCCCACTTCAGCGTGACCATCGCACTTCAGCTCCCCATCGCAAAATCCGAGCCCGACATGTGTATCCCATAAAATCTATTTATTTCAACAATTAACTTTTAATTAAATTATTAATTCAGCAGAAACATTTTTTTAAAAATTCAATTTTAATATCCAAACGGGTTCTTTAAAGTAGGGTATTTTGTTTTAGATTTAAGAAGATATAAGAAAAAATGTGGTATGATTTGCCAATGTGACAACTCAATATCCAAGTAAACAATTTTTTTGAAGTAAATTTTTATAGGTCAAATCAACTCTCGAACACGGAGCGTTAGCTCACACCCGAACACAAGATATAAAGGGCCCCCAAAAAAAACAGAAAAAAACCATTCAAACGGGAAAAACTAAAGTTCTAATCTATAAAAAAAAAAGATATTTTGCAATACATGAATTTATTTGTCTATTTTAAAAATACAAAAAAAACCAATTTAAATTACAAAAAATTTGCACTAGAAGAGAAAGAGATAGTACAAAAATAAAAAAAAAATTGCGTTTTTTTTGGATTGCATGCTTATTGATAATTTCCCAAACACGGGTGGGCCTAGGTTTTCAGTTTACTTTAAAAACATAAATGGGATTCTTTGGGTACATTAAAATCTTCTTCATACCAAAAACAAGCAATTTAAAGCCAACAAAAAAGAGACGAAAGATACCAGAGGGACAGTTAAACCTTAAATCCCGGGAAAAAAATAAAAAAAAGACAAACCCAAAAGTACAAAAAAATGATACAACATATAAAACTAAAGAATAAAACAACAAAAACAAAAAAACCCAAATTTCTGGGGGGAACTCAGGTGCCCCCGGAAGGGTGCTCATGTTATAACAAAAAACCCGGGAAAAAAAGTCTAATTCGGTAGGTCCCCCATTCAGAAAGGAAATGGGGTTGTTTGTTTTCGACGTAAAAACAAATCCGAAACATCTGTGAAACGGTTATTCCCTAACGGTCAAAACCAACCGTAATGGCAAACCCGTACAAAGGACATTGATTGAAAAAACTCCCTTTTTTTTAACAATTGAGATAATGTGCATACATGAAAAACTATCTTTTTAAAAAAAAATAAGGATTAAATGAATTATTTTTAAAAAAATATGCATCCCCATTAAGTTATTTTTATTGATTATATTCAGGTTTTTTTAAAAAATTTTGAAATTTTTTACCACCCCCCCTAGTCTGGGTTTTTTTTCACATTTACTTGAAAAACCCCCTAATTTCGCAAAATTTAAAAATGCTAATTCTTTCCCAAAAAATGTTTAAAAAATAAGTGTAAAAATTTTTTAGTTTAAAACAGCTTTTTGGATACTTTTTTATTTTCCCCCTTTTAAAAATAAAATTCCAAATTTTAAAAAATTTATATTTTCAAACTCTTAATTTAAAATTTGGATGGATTTTAATATCAAAAGTCCAATTTTCTTTTAAAAACGAAAAAAAAAAAGGGGATAAGAACCCCCCCAAAACGGCCAAAACCCTTTTTTTTTTTAAAATTTTTTTTTTTTTTTTTTAAAAAATGTTGACCCTGAATATCAATTATGTTTGGGCAGTTTTAAAAAAAATTTCCTGTTTACAAAACTTTAACCCCAGCAATTCAACTTAATTTTTAGTTTTTAGTTTTGATAAGTTTAATCATTGGCAATCAGACCAAATATCCTTATTTTTATACTAATAACATATTTGCATCACTCACCAGCAAGTTCACAAGCCTATACCAACTAATACAAAAATAACTAATTAAGACTAAGCTGTTTATCGTATCTGATTTAAAGGTTTATTCGTTTTCGAACGAGCTAAAATGCTACGGCAAGATGGCGGTATATTGTGATATAAACTCCATTGTCCGGCAGGATTACAGTTGTGACAAAAAGTTTTAGTATGCTGTTCAACAAAAAGCGAAAACTGCTGTCTTCAGGATATGTTATATTACATGTTTTCTTCAAATTGTAATTTAAGTAACTTTAGAGGTAAGTTTGTTGATTGCTAGAAAGAGAAAACATCATAGACAACTGCCTTTCATACTATAGATCATGAACAATTGTTGTCTACTATTAAAAAATAATATCTTATTTTTAGTACAAAATGATGAAATATCTCAGTTATCCCAATTATCGTCATGAAAAGTATTTTTTTATCATAAAGTTTTGCAAATAATTTTATATTTTAGGGAGACAAAAACATATAAGAGACAGAAAACTCCGAGTATAATAACAATCGAAGAGAATTAAACTGATTATAATGAATAAATGTACACACTGTTACAAAAGTGAAAGTGAGTAAAAAATTTAAAAAATTGATTAAATAAAAGCTACAGATAAGAAACTTCACATGAAAAAATTATAAATATTGTACATACCAGTAATATTATATCCTGATACCAATTTTAGTTTTATAAAGCAGTTTGAAATTTACATTTATCAAGATCATCTAAAAGCGCTTTGGTAATCCGCTTTTTTTTATAAAGATGAAACTCTCAAGAAAGTGAAAGCCTAGGCCCGTGTTCCATTGTTTTTCCAACCTTTTGTGAAGAGCAAAATATGACCAATTCATGGTACAGTTTTTATTCTGTACAGTCGACATAAAATCTGGTTTTTAGTTTAAAAAAAAACCCCTTTTATTATTATAGAACTTGGGAAGAAAGCCACATTATGTTGCTGAATTCTGATGGGAATTATATAAAGCATTTCGTTGATATATTGCACGATTTACTTTTAATAAAGTCTGAAGAATATGGTCCGTCCAACAAAAAAGAATCTACAATTATTATCAAATGAATTTTTTTTAGAGAAACAAAAAACAACGTTTACCAAATTTATTGAATGTTTTTAAAAGCGATAAAATCAGAGTTTAAATGTTTTAAATACTACAGGGTCAAACATCGTGGTCCAGTTATTTTTGAATGTCTTAATAAATTCCATATTTGTTTTTGTACAAAAAGTATTCATTAAAATGATGATTACAATCTTTGTGAAGCCACGTTAAATCGGAATGAAATTATTTATCTGAAAATATGTAGAAAATCATCAAGACAATTTTAGCCATCCCAGGCAGACTAAACAAAATCTATTCATTTATTCAACATGATTTCAACTATTGTCCAAGTAATTTGGGAATTATTGTGGTGAACAAAAAATCTTTAAAATGGAACAGAATGTCCATAAAGACTAATGCAGAAAAGCCATAACTCCCAATGTCTTTAACAACACAGTGAGAAATCCCATACTCGGCGGCCGCTTCAAACTGGCACCAAAACAAAAATGACTTAGATAAAAAAAAAAAAAAAAAAACCCAACCAAAGGATCTACATTGTTTTAATTGATATTAAAATTAGAATTTATGATTTTTAGTTACAGTGTTACACTGCAGATACTCGTACTCCCGAAAGATTGAAGTACCACGTAGGGTTTAAATCAATTTCGCTATTATGTTAGTAACACAATCTGGAAAATGTTTTCTCATGCAATTTTCAGCATGGAAACTTTTTATTGCCATAAAACCTGTACAAATAAGTGTTCCAATCCAGCTCAAGGCATTCCATGCATGCAATATATTTTTCAATGTTTATTGCTTTTTATTTTAGTTTGATTGCTTGATTTGTAATTCTTTTTTTCTCTCTATTTATTTGTATGTTCTAATATTCTAACTTACGTTTTTAATTTAGAATATACTTTATTTTGCATTGATATATCAAAAATATTACCCGAAACTGTACCTTTTAACTTTTAAAATTGCTTTTCTGTATAACCCATCGCCACGCAGAGTATTTTTTGTTGACTTTGAGTTATATATTTTTTTTATTGCGGATTTGTAAAAGTTTTTCAGTGAGTTAACTAAATATCGACTTTAATACAAAACTTGAGTTAATCGATTAAATGAATCGCGACAAACCCTCAAAAAGAAGGAATTCGTTCAATCGAAAAAATTTATTTGAAAACTAAATATAATATTTGCACTAGCGAATGGTCGTATACAGGATACTTTTATTAAGACAACAAAGGATCTTCATGGATTTATAAAATTATTTCAATTAAATTTAAACATAAGTACATGAACTGTAGCACTTTTTGCTTATCAACGTCAAAGCAAAGATCGTAAACTGAAAAAAATCAAATTCATGTTAATAAACCAAAGATTTACATACCAACTAAAATAAAAAAAAATGTTTATGTATTGCTTCTTAATCAGTCAAGACCCATAATTGAAATATATGATGGCCTGCTTTTTATTTCATCCATAAACTATTTTTATTGTTTTCTTGCACTATTCTACCTTGTATGTAAGTATTCAAAATCTCAGAATTTTAACCCAAAAAAAGGTATAAGGGCTTGAAACGGAAGATTATTGTACGAAGAGAAACGTGATTGTCCTGTTCCATAATTTTCGTAGCACTATAAAAAAAAAAAACCTGAACAATCAGCAGGAATGTTAAGGCCAACATTTTGAATTTAAAAATAACCAAACACTTTTATGAATTTAGAACAACCAAACCAAAACCCCACATTAACGATGTCATAATAGATTAGTCTGTTCAGACATCAGTATCCTCATATTTGGTCCGAGCTTGAAAGCAGAATTCTCGACATAGTGATAGTAATCCGAACAGCTTCGGCTGCTGCGATAATGATAACTAAATACTTCAAAGCTTTATATTATAGAAGATGGAGGACCTGAAGCCTTCATTTTTTTTATATAGATACCTTATGTTATTTCGTTTGTCTGTCATATTCCACTGCTAGTGACCGTCATTTACATGATTCAGTACAAATACTTGAAAAGAATGTTGTAAGATTTTTTTGTAATTTTTAATTTCTCTTTGATTACGAGTAATAGTAATGTGATAGTGGGGACGTATGTGCGAGGTTCTTTTTTTTTTTAAATCTTAAAACTTTACGGCGATAGGGTCTACTATATTTGGCGTTTTGGAATGGATTGTATATGTATATGTCTGTCTAGCATTGCAACTTAACTTGAACCTTATTTTTCAGATCTCATGGTTCAATGTTAAGTTTTTTATTGGTTTAGATACCATAGGCAATATGTTTACTGTATACCATGATGCATAGATTGATTGTCAGCTGTACGATGTGTCTGACTGGCATGGTTATTCTTACCTTTACCTTCATTTAAGGGTTTCATAGGTCAATGATTACATTTTCTTGGTTATTTAGTTTCTAAGAAACTATATGTAATTTATTGGATAAAATGTAAAGTGCTATTGTAATTCTGATTTTGGATTATCTTGACCTTGACCTTATATTCTTGTATAAATATTATGTTGATTGGTGTCATACTTGACAGAAAAGTTTTCAAGTGTATAACTATCAACATGAACTTAATTAATCATAAAGCAGGCAGAGACAGTTTCAGCGTGTGCTCTCTTTGTTGTATTTTGTTTTTCATATTGACATTTGGGCTTCTACTTGAATCACTCTCACATTTCGTGCCATTTTTAACTTAAAAAAAATACCCAATTTGAGATATTGTTCATTAAAAAATTGAGTAATATTTTGAATACAACTGTTGTACATTGACATACTTGAATCTGCCACAATATATATGCCTGAAATGGCCATAGTAATGTCAAATATGAAAATTTTGACATGTTTATAATGTCAAAATGACATTACACGTGACATTTCCGACTAAGGTATCTAATCTACAAAACCAATAGTTGCTCTATCACATTTCCCTTCAAAACTAAATATAAAATTATTGGTCAGAATCCAGAAATGTCCTGATTAATTGATTAACTGTATCCTCCGCAAAATGTGAACTAAAAGTATAGCCAATCTATTAAGAGTGCCCTTCTGAGAAAAAAAAAATCCATGCCCTTATCAAACTAAAAGCTGACGGAAATACATACTACGTGGAAAAGATTTCAGAGTTTGATTCGATGTCATATTGTGACAAACTTATCAGTTTTTAAGCGGTAGTAATATTTCCAGCATTACATTTGTATTTTGAATTACCGAAAATATAAATATTGTTTTCTATTTCAGCTTATAAGCCTTTTACAAGCCTACAAGCTTACTCACGGGGAACTCATATATAAATTAGATAACGAATTTCAAGATTAAGATAATGAAGTTTTAGTTCATTACAGGTGCATACCATTTTTTATTGTCAAGAATTAAAAAAATGAAACAAATATGGTTTGATTTCAATTAGTATAACTCTCCATAAGATCAATTAGCAAACCCCGTATCGCAATTGTCCAGTTTTTTTTTAGAAAAGGTCTGGATATGACGTAATGTATTAAAACAAACGAAAAAAATATTATAAACAGTAACATAATGAACGACCACTGAATAACACGTTCATGACGTGGGTACAGTCACGTAAGAGCGGATAGAGTTAAAGACGTGATCATCTTGAACAAACCAGGGATAGCTTTTAAAAGAACAAATTATGAAAAAAAAACAATACAAAGCAGTTGGAAACAGGGCTTCACTCATCGGCCTATTAAGTATATAAATGAATACAGATTTGGAAAATTATATGCGGCTTCCTAGTTTAATTAAATCAGGAAAGGTGCAGCAAGCAAATCCCCCCCCCTATTTTTTTTTTTTTTATTTTTTTGTTATAACAGTAAGGAGATGTAGTTTGTTTAACAATGTGATAATTATCCACGAGACTCTCAAAAAGCAGTGAATTGGAAGCTATTATAGGTAACCTAATGGTCTGCAACAATGAATGTTTTTTTTTAAACCATAATTGGTTTACAAAAACAATAAAATTAATTTGTGATCCTTTTATTATCCTACAAGTTGTGTAATAAAGAGCGGTAAAGTTAAAGCCATGTCTTTATCGAGATAAATTGGATGTGAAGGATATGCCATGATCAAATGGCCAAAACGCATATAAAAAAAACCCAAAAGATTCTCACTTATTACTTTCACCAATAAAAAAGGTTTCTATAGTCGTACGAAGGATGTAGTACGATGTGGCCAATGCATGATACATCCTCTCTATCAAAGTCACAATTGATAAAAGTTAATATTTTAAATGAGTGAAACCGTGATCTCCAGTAAATCAAAATTCCTAAAACGACAAAATCCTAATGGTATCCTTGAAAACAAATACTGCTAATATGCTTCATAAATTGAGTGGCAAATACAATAACACATGAAATATGGCGAGTTAGAATAGTGTTCAGTATTACTAACCAGAGTTTTCGATATCACAAACTGAGTCAAACATTTAATAAATGTTATCATCGTACAAGGACATAATTCGTAAATATAATACAACATGCAGACATCTTATACGTTCAGGTATTTTCACATCCAAATTTTAAGGTAATTATTCTTTACAAAACACAAACATGTCGTCATGCCCCTCAACAGCTTAAACAACCTTTAAATAGACTTATCAAAGGAGGTAATTTTTAGCTTGATATCATATATGAAGATATAATCTTTCAATTAGTTGAAAACGAAGTATTGTTACAATTTTTATACTGATAATTTGAAAGAAATGTATTCGTAAATAGGAAAATAATAACATAATCATGGGATAATCATCATATATTTTTTGAGTGGATTTTTAATTCAAAGTAACACGATTTATACATATTTTGTCTAAAAGGGCACATCTAATGCCATCGATCATATAAATAAAGGAGTACAAAAAAAATAAAATCACGGCAAAAAAAAACTGAACTCCAAAAATTTCAAAGACGGAAAGACCCCTAATCAAAATGGCAAAATCAAAAGCACAAACACTCACACTTATTATAACAACGGTCAAATTCACTGACTTTACTATCTACCTGGCATTTATTCATGTAGAAAATGGTGGATTGAACCTGGTTTTATACTAGCTAAACATCTCACTTGTATGACAGTCGCAACAAAATTCCCTTATATTACAACCATCTGAAAAAAAAAACGAACAAAATAATACGTAAAAATGGCAAAAAAAAAGCAATCAAAGTGTGTTATAATCTTTCACTAAAAAACCCAATCAAACATGTAACAAAGAATCAAAAAATAGCATATTGACCAAGCATTTACAAAAATTAAAAAATGCACAAATTTCCCTAGTCAATAACACAATGACGGGTTTTGTTAAGTCAGAACAACTCATTATGAAAAAAAAAAACATAAAAAGGCATATAACAAAGCCTAGTAAAAAGAAAGAAAGCAACAAAACATTTTACAATAGCCTATAACGGGATGTATAAGTACGATCCCGCTATATGTATCAAATTTAAAACCCCAAAAAGGCGTATAAACAAAGAAAATTCAAAAAACTTAAGACAATTTTTTCAGGAATTTATAAACATAATGACAGGATATCAAGTACCACAATTATCTTAATCAAAATAAAAACAAACAATTTTTTAACAACGAAGAAAAAAAGGGATTTTATCAAATTTAACAACCTCACCCTTTTGCCTTTTATTTTTGAATTTTTTTATTTTGCATATTAAATACCATAAACGATTGAATATTTTTAAGTAGGGGCCGAAGGTTGATTACCATTGACTCAAAACGAGAATCGGCGTTTGACTTCAAAATTTGTAAACTCACAAGGTAGTTTATAAAATAATTTTTTCGTTCAAAGTGGGAAAATGATATAGTCTACAGTTCTTTGGGCTATCCTCTGCAAAATGAAATAGAGGTTAATTTTTTCCCGTCTTGTCACTTATCTATTGCTTTGAGTTTTTTTTTCAAAAAAAAAAACCCCGTTTTATGTATCAAAAAAATATAAAAAAACACACGGACAAAGAAAACCTTAAAAGATAATGCATAAAACCTTTTTCCGGAATAAAAAGGATATCCCCAAACACAAAAAAAGAGTAAAATTAATATTGATAAGAAAATAAAAGGGAACAATATCAGATTAAGTGATAAACAACCTCGTCGCAGAACTATACTTTCGAGACCAGGTTATAATTTTTAAAGTTGAACGGAATTTTTATCAACAAGCTTGGGACCTTCCGAAACTTTTTTTTTTAAAAAAGGCAAATGTTCTTTGAACCCTTCCTGGTTTTCAACTTTTGCCAAAACACATGACGTTCTTTAAGTTGAGTATGAACCGCAAGCTTTGAAAACCGAAAAGTTTGGGGAAAAGTTATCCTATGCAAGTGGTTTTGGTTATTGCTATAAAGGGGGGGGAAATTTATAATTTCAAAATAAAAACTGTTGTTTTTTCATAAATTTGGTATGAGATGACTGTATATGCAAAAATTTGGATAAAGTTAAAAAAGGGCGGAGGGGCCCTGTCTGTTATTTTAAAACAATTAATTACGAAACAGTGGAGCTTGACAATTGTTTCCCCTTTTTACTGATTTTTTTTAATTTTTTTTTTTTGACCATTTTTTAAAATTTAAGTCTTTAATATTCAAAAAATTTTGTCATTTTTTAAAGTGACTGTTTTTATATGACGCCCCTTTTTTTTTTATATTCAGTTTTGAAAATATGAATAAAAGGGGATTCATATATATACTACTGTGTAGTACTTTCTTGTGGATAAGAGAAAAGTATAAGAGTTATATAAATATATGTATATTCATTTAATAAATATTTTAAACAACAAAAAGGGGGGTTCATTTCAAGCGCCCGTGTAAGGACGTGATTATTAAACAAAGTAAAGAAAAATTTTATCAACTATTCGATGGTATTTTACCAAAGTGGTATTTTTCTAAAAAAAAAGTAAATGCTCCTTTGAAAAAACATATATGGAGGGGTTTTTATTTGTGTACAATTTTCATTATAAAATATTCCTAAAGTAAGGCCATCCAAAGACAAATTTCGACACCCAAAAATTTATGTCACAAAGCTAGGGGCGATCCCCGTTGAAATTTTTTAATTCGACTGTTTATAAATCCATTTTGAACAATATTTTTTCCTTGAAAGATCTAAAAATTTTTTCCCAGTCATAAAGCGCTTCGATGAAGACCCCCGGGCAAGTCAAATTTGTCTGGTCTGAGCCCTTTTTTTAAAAAAATAAGCCCCTACGTCTTGTCAGATAAAAAATGAGTTACTTGAGGTTGCCAAAATTTTTTGACGTTGAATTGAGGCAGTTACATAAAAGGGACTATTTGGGATGACTTTGACTTTTAACCCTAGGTGGAGAGTTTTAATTTGGGCGATTTACCACATTCTTATTTAAATATTTGTCAGGTTGGACTAAACCTTCTGTCCGTGGATATGATCAAACGAAAAATGAAAATCAAACCTAAAAGTAACAAAGTTCATATTTTGGTGTTAAAAAGTAAAATTAAAAAATACGAACTCAGGGGAAAATCAAACGGAAAACCCCTAAAACATAGCAAAATAAAATGAAAAAACATAAAAAAGAATGGACAAAAACTGCCCTTTTCCTATTGGTACGCTTTTTCAATGTTTTTATTGAATTACCCCTCTGAACTGAAATTTTCCAAATCTCAAAAAAAGCTAATTATTTTTTAAGTTTGATAGATTTATTCAAATGGGTTTCCCCGTATGAAATTAACAATATTACTCCATTTTAAAAAAAACCAACCAAAAAAATTATCAAAACGAAAGTGATAATCAGTTTTTTTTTTTATTTGATCGAACAAGAACTTAAAGGAAGACGTTTGTTTTTCAAGGAGCACAAACGGTGCCCAAAGGAATATCTGCCGTGACATTTTTTGACGATACGTGGAAACATTTATATAAATTAATGCAATTGGTTTTCAATACTTTAAGAACTGCAACTATCATCGGTATTTTGTGACATGGGTTTCTGTAAGTGTTTTTTTAGTTACTGGTGTCAATTTATTAATGGGGTTGTAAGCTGAATTTTGCAGTTTGTGTAAGTGTTTTTTCCCCTGTCATGATATATGGTGGAATGAGCGCTCCGAAACAGTTTTACGGCCTTTGTATGTGCGTTTCAGAATAGGTTTGTGCTGTGCATCAACTTTGATTTTTTTTTTTTTTGTATTTTAACGCTTTTTTTTCTTTGATTTGTTTTACACGTGTTTATGTGAACCTTCAACATCTTACCTGCATGCGATAAGGATTTAGCTCATTGCTGAAGGGCCGTAGGGTGACTTTTGTGTTTAATCTACCCCCTGGTTTTTTTTTTATCTGGAAAAAATAGTTGTGTCTCTTCGGTTTCCAAAAGAATTTATCGGGAAATACGAATAACTATGTATTTGTAAATAATACAGATTTTTAGTAGACAGTTATAGTCCTATGCGTGAAGTTTGTGTATCGTTGAATTTTCATTTTGTTTTGTTTTTTATGTTTTTTAGAATCTCCCACGGACTTGTTTGTGCTCCGCCATTGGGACTTCCAGTGCAGGTGTTCCCTTCGGACACAAAGGTTTTTACTGTGTTAAATTTTTTTTAACCTTTTATGTGACCCAAAAGTGTATGTATTATACGGTTAAAATAATTCGAAAAAAATATTGATTTTACCCCCGCCTTTATGATGTAACAAAAACACAATTGTACAGTCCATAATGAAAATAATGGTCCCCTTTAAAAAAATCGTTTTTTTGTGAAAAGGGATTGTTGATGTTTTTAGCACCGTTTATTGTGAAAAGCTCTAAAGGATGTGAGTGGCCCCGACCGTGCGTAGTTTTGTTTTGTTTAAACATATTTAAATTTTTATGGGTTTGGGGAAACAAGTTTTGCAACTTTTTCCCAATCCTTCCACTTTTTAGGGGGCAGTTTCGGCCTTGTACGGGATTAGTCTCTTTTTCGAAAATCTACAAGGGTGTCTTTAAACGTGCAAGAGATATGGCTCGCTTTAACGGGTCGTCATTTACGTCCTTCCCACGGACATCATCGTTTTCCCCCAAGACCATAAAGCACTGGTGTCAAGGCGAGCCGAAAATTCAGTCTCCCAAAATTTTCATCCCGAACGGGAAAACGAACCAGAAACCTTTGTGTTTGTGTCCCCTGCACTAACCCCTACACCACGGCTCTCTTGTGCGGGAGACTTTTTTTTAGTGATAAAAATGTAATGGTGCACCAAACATTTTTCCCATTTTCTACATTGTCGTTGGAAAGGTTGATAAAAGCAACAGTATCAATTATTATCGATTGAGCAAAAAAAATCGATCCAACCAACCAGGGAAAACGTATCAATATAAGAGGTAGACAACAGCACAGTAACACTGAACTAACGACAGATCATAGAAACAGATATTTGATAACAATAAATTTGAACTTTACAATAATCAATTTTGTTGCCAAGGCGAAGAATTATAGAAAAAAAATCTTGGTTTTAAATTCGGGTTTTCAGCTTTGTTTTTTTGAAGGACTCCCTTTTAAAAAATTCCCCGATTCATAACGTGTTCTTTTAATTTTTTTTTGAGGCAAGAAATCTAAGAATTTGGGAAAAAATGCTGTTTTAAAGTAAAAAAAACAAAAATACCCAAAATTTTTAAAGGGTTTTCTTTTAGAAAAGGCCCCTTATCAGATGGAAAAAACAAAGCTCTAACACTTTAAACAAATAAAAACTTAGCCCTTACCGCCATTTAGAGAGGGAAATACCACACGACTTTAAAATTGATGGTCGACAAAAACCAATCAGGGCCAGTCTAAAAAAAACAAAAAAAAACCAAGACAAAAAAACAGTACAAAAATCATGGAAAACTAAAACAACAGCGTAGATTCTGTGCTCTGAAGGAAAAAGCATTTTGCTATTCCACAAAAATTTTTCCCGAAATGTTCTCATGTATGTACAAACCCGGTAATTAGGAAGGTCACACGGGAAAAAAAAAAGGTACGGGATGGTAGTTCCAAAATTTGGAACATATCCGTTCTTTCTGTAAAACGGTCATCCGACTCGAGAGGTGGAGATTTTTTGGTTTTTTAGACGACCATGTTTTGATATATAAAAGAGGCGAAATTTTACAAAAGGGTATCAGTATTAAAAAAACACAAAAAAAAATAAGAGAACAACACAAAACCCCACCAAAATCCATGGTGGTCTCTCCGCTTGAAACTGCAAACCCCTGACCCGTTTTGGGCAGGGGTGTATTGCTAATGAAAAATTTTTTCCCCAAAATTAAGTTTACCGAAATTCTCACCGAGGTGAAGTGAAGAGTTGAGAATACGACGTTAAAACATCCCCTTGTCATCTTTGAAAGAGACAACCAATTTGGATTAAGCAGATTTTGGTTTTAGCCTTCGTTGTGTTGTGAAGTCATCCATTGGCATTTTGAAATTTTTTTTCAAAAATGTTACCACTTTTAAGATTTTTTTATTAAATATTTGAATCCAGATTTCGTTGTCACAACAATAATTTCTTCCGTTTTTAAAGTATTGAAAATTAAATCGATTAAAAAAAATTTATCCCATTACAATAGTACATGATAAAATTTGTAATGTGTTAAAAAACGTGATTGTTATCAAAAATTTATTTTTTCTTCTTTTGATTTTTTTTTTTTTTTTAAAAACTTACTTAAAACTGGTGGTTGTTGGATATTTGGTCCAATTTAAATAAAGTTTTGACAATTTTGGGTAAATTTAGGCCACATCTGCGAAAAAAAAAAGTATTTTATTTTATTTTTAAGGCGCGAATATTTGTATACAGAATTTTTTAAAGATGATGTCAACCCTTTTGATACTTGCAATCGTGTGGTCGCCGCTGTGTGGGATAGGTATTTTTTACACATTTCCTTACTTTTTAACTAAAAGTTACATATAATAATTTAGTTTTTGAAATAAAAATAAGAATCTTGGTCTGAGTAAGGATGCTTGGTTTTGACAAAACGATGCAAGAATTTAAAAGCAATTGAGATGTGAAAAAAAAGGGATTTCCAAATTAAAATCACGTTTCCCAAAATAAACTTTTAATTTGAAAAGGCAAAAAATGTTGTATCGTAATATGTGCTTATTTTTCTCGTGATGTTATGTTCAAGAAAATACAGTATTAGAAACAATTTATATTTTTTTTTGATTTTGCCTTCTGATAAGAGACTTCGTTTTTAATTTTATCTCGGAGTTGGGTTTTTTTTTTTATGTTATTTTTTTGAAGAAAATATTTTTTAAATGCATCAATCCCTTCAACATGCTTGAAATCTTCGAAAAACTTTTTGAAAAATATGGGGTTTTTTTTCGTGATTTTTTCCGTTTTAAAAGTCTTTAATTACGTTTTCATAAATAATGTTGTTTTTTTTAAATACAATATTCTTTCGCTGGCAATTTTGAGATTTCTAATGAAGATTCCCTATGGAAAAGCTATATGAAAATTTTTTTTTTATTTAATTCTTCCCCCCTCGTTTAATAACCCAAAAAACAAATATGAATTAATTTTAAAAAAAACTGGAACAATGCCTAATTATATAACCAATTTCAACAAGTTGAACTTTGTTTTAAAGGTTTTTAGTTTTTTTTATTGCGCATAAGTACAGCTATGAGATTAAAAAACAAGGTAATCGCAAATTAGATACTTTTGAGAATTTTCATATCATTCATTAAGATTTAAACATCACATCCAAAATGTATCGGGACCTAAACATAAAGCCGGAATTTTTTCTTACAGTGATTGACTGTTAGTTTGCTTTCACAAATGCAACTCATTCAAAATTTTGCCCCAATTGCAATTTGTTTTATTAAATCAAATTTTTCAATGGTCAAAAATTTGAAAAAAACGTTCAGCCAAAATGTGAAAGTGCAAAGTGATAAAAAAAAATCTACTTACAATCCTTAATCTGTAATCCACTTATTGATTAATTCTTAAAAAAGTCTATCAATCTGTATAGTTATATTTTCAGCCAAAAACCATTAAAGGGGAATGTTTTATTTTTAATTCTATAAAAAAGTCAAAACTAAGCTTTTTTAGGTTTTTTCTTTCGAAAAAATATTCTATATCTATAAGAATACACTTTTTGTGAATAAAAAAATTTCTATTCAGTAAAAATTTGAAATTGAAATTGTTTGAGGAAGGGGAGATAATCGCTTTTTGGTTTCAAAAAGCTTTTTTCAAAAGAATAGTTTTTAAAAGGGTTTTATTCCCAAAGGGAAAGAAAATTGTTTTTTTAATAAAATTTTACGAATATAAAAATGTTTTTATTCCATAATTTTTGGATTCTTAAAATATAGAATATTTCGAAAGAAAAACTCTAAAAAAAAGCTTAGTTTTGACATTTTTATAGCAATTCAAAATAAAACGTTCACCTTTAGTATGGTAATGGCTGTAATTAAACTTTTTAGATTGATAGACTGATTTAGGAATTACATAAATTACAGTGGAGTTACAGACTTATAGGATTGTAAGTATGATTTACTTCATCACTTTGCACTTTCACATTTTGGCTGAATATTTTTGTTCAAATTTTTGACCAGTTGAACAATTTGATTTAATAAAACAATTGCAATTGGGTCAAAATTTTGAATGAGTTGCAATTGGTGAATAGCAACACTAACATTTCAAGTCACTGTAATTGCAGGCCAATTTCAATTTTTATAGGGTCTCATAAATTTATTTATATCACTATGTAGTGAAACTTGATTCTGTTTTACACTAATAAGTTGTAATAGCATTTTGTTGAATCCAACCATGTGTTTATTTTCCTTCGTGCATGTTAAATGTAGCAAGCCATTAACAGACATTAAGAATGAATCAAACAAAACGATTTTTAAACAGATCATAAATCCTACTCCATTCATGCTTGTTTACCAAACATATAAGTAGAAATATATGTGAAATAGGTCAAAAATATTTGAGGTAAAAAAAAATGGGTTTGTCTTTTATAGTTTTTTTTCTTCATTGAATAAAACGTCTGTTAATTTGGGTTTCAGTTTAGAAAATTCAAATGTAAATTCCGTATTAAAAAGACTATAAAATATATAGTTCCCACTAGTTCAAACACTCAATAAAACAAATACAAATTTGATGAAAGAAAAATAAATGAAAATTTAGAACTAATGTATATTTAACCAGAATACATAATTAGGAAGCAATAAATTACTTTCACAGTACAGTAAAAATATTTTGAGTACATTTATTTCAGTTAGTTTAATTTTTAGGGGTGTCAAATTTCAAAAGACGCAACAGAGTCACTTTTGTCATAATTATAAGTATGTAAAATCTCCCTTTCAAAACATGTAAACTCTTTGCATATTGATTTTAAACCAATAAATATTGAAAAGACGCAGATGTCTCGTCATTCATTCAAAATAATCGAAGGCAACTCAAATTAAAAAATAATGCCGTGCCCTTCGCCAAAAAAAACCTTTTGTTCTGGTCATTCTAAATAATTGTCATAAGCGGTGCTTTTCTTTTGCGGCAATTGGCATTTCTTTTGCGCCAAAATAATCTTTGAATTCATTTGCGCCATAAACCATATTTCATTTGCGCTAAAAGTGAAACATTTCATGTGCGCCAATAATACAGGTAAATACAGGCAAATAGTATAAAAAAAATCCTTATTTAAAAAACCTTATAATAGTAAGGCAGTTTGGGTTGCATAATTTAACATGTTCCTCAGAAATCAGTAATCATTAAACCATACGAGTTATGTTAAAACTTTGTTAAAAACACAGTTCTGTTATACAGTTCTGTTATAATAAATTAACATGATCATAAACGTAATATAAACGCCTAAAAGAAAGCAATAGGACAGTACGATACACTATAGTAAAGTTATAAGTCTGTTCTGGTACATAACTGGTAAGCGACTGTCCTGATGTATAATTGTAGACTTATTTCCTCTGTTAGTCTCTGAATTGACAATGTCTAAACTGACGGCTCAAACATATGAACACTACACATAATTTGAAACCTTTGTAACTTCATTTTTTTTTTTATCAGAAAGAGTATGAATTCACTCAATCTTCCAGGGGGAACACTGTAGAGACAAACATTTATGAGCAATGAAAATTTAAACTATTCCGTTATATCTCACCTGTATTATCTGTGAAATGGCGAAAATGAAGTTTTTATTTTTTTTTGGCGCAAATGAAATATACCTTGTGGCGCAAATGCAATGCGCCCGTCATTAAACAATAGTTATTTATCATGTAGCGGTTTGAAGAAATGGCAAGACATATCATTTACAATTAAAAAAAATGTGATACATACAAGAATGTAGTTTCCACATTATAGTCGTACTGATATACTGTAAACTTGGTTTTTTTTATATATCAAACCAAAATAGAGATATAATGATTTCACAACATCGTATGTTATTTCAATAAACTTGACATAACAAAGCGTCACTATTTTTAATACGCCTTTTTATGAAGCCTTAAATGTATACTCTTAAGATTTTGGTTTGTCGGTATGTTTTTTTTTGTCGTGTTTACACATTAATTGTTTTCCTTTTATTAGGAATTTTAGTTTCTCTTTGTCATATACCTTTAACACTTTGACGAACATCATGTTTGTTTTATTTTATAGATTCCGATAATATTTATGACACAAAGCCAGATAATTATGGTACAAAGCCGGGTTATTATGATACAAAGCCAGCTTATATTGACACACAGCCTGAGTGTTACAAAAAAGATGGATATTGCGAACATTACACTTGTCGCAAAGGATACGCATGTGACCTAAAGAAACTCATATGGCCTGTCCAAGAGACGCAAAATGTTGTCTCCCAGGTAGAATTTATATAATTATTAAGTTTGCAAATTAGTGGAAGTCATTACACTACTTATGTTTGTCAAAAACATGTACTTTTATTACTCATAGAATAATGTCTGTTTTCTGTTTCTTTTTACTTTCATTTTCTCTTGTAGATGAATCGTACAACCCTTACCCAATCAATTATGGAGATCGCGTGGAATACCAAAAAACCTTATGGAGATCGCGTGGAATACCAAAAACCTTATGGAGATCGCGTGGAATACCAAAAACCTTACGGAGATAACGTAGACGATTATTACAGATCTTAAAAGGCATGTATACGCAGATAAACATAATTGATATAAAAGGGTACATGTTCTGTTACTCGTCCTTCTTTCTAAACTTCTCATATACAAACAAACATGACTCAAAAAGTACCTTTCCACGTTTTCGTCTGATAAATTGAGAATATTCTACATATTATGCTTTCTGAAGATTTGTTTTACCAAAAACGTGATACATGCATGTTTTGGAAATCATACCACATTTTCTTTTTTTTATATGTATCATACACTTTTATTGTTCTTGTTCTATTTGAGCAGCCAACATGCATTGACTATATTTCTATGCCATACACAGTCACTGACCTATTATCACTTTTTCTCATGAATATTCAAATCGTAGAGCCAGAGCTATATTTAAATATTCACGACGACCTCTTCAATATGTCCTTGTGTTGAATGTATACAAAGAGGCGTGGTTCTTTAACAATTTAAAAAAAAAACATATTTCACTTTTTAAATATTTTTTGTTTACAATCTTTATTATTCGTTATGTTTATTGTTGATATTTTAGTCAAAACTCAAATGCATTCGTTCATTATCGATTGGTTTCAACAGGTAATATACATTTCATCATGTTTATTGTGTGTATAATTCTCCGCAAGATATGAGGCCTTTTTTTTTTACCCAAATCAAATAAATAGCAATAACACAATAAACAACAATTTAAAATGCTTATTTTTCTAGAATGCAGAATAAAGACAATAATATTGTAATGAGTAGACATATCAACGACATAAGGATTCGGCCCTAAACGTCGAATTCCCCATTTCTAAGTTTCATCTTTATATGGTTGATATGTCAAGAAAACACATTATAATTGTCTATAAAATACGTTGAAAAAAGGCAAAAGAAAATAATTTTTTTTCCATATGACGGAAAAAAACCCAGTCAAACATTAATGTGGTCTTCATTTCACAGAAAAAACCAAAAAGTGAACTTATATAAAGCATATAAAAGTGATGTCGATTATAGACTATGATTTCAAATTAATGATATCATACTTTGTAATTCGTCTTTAGTATTACGGTTTTATATCTTTTTTAGCTTTCAAAATAAAAAGCTGCAACATGTATCAATATCAAAGTTTTATCCGTTTTAAAAATAAGAAAATTAAGGATCATTGCAAATGAGACAACTCTCCACAAGAGTACAAATAACTCAGAAAATGACAACTATTAATCACTGTACGGTCTTCAACAATGTGTGAAACCCATTCCGCATACTCAGCTATTTAAGGCACCGAAATGACAAATGTAAAACAATTCAAAAGAGAAATCTAACTACCTGATTTATGCACAAAATAATGAACAAAAACCAAATATGCTATACAACAGCATATGACACACACTGACTTAATATCCGTTTATGGTTAATTACATTAAGATATATACATAAACGATTTTCTAAATTGTTTTTGTTTTATAGAACCGAGACGGTATGGAAGGAAAATCGTTTACAAGATCAGCTGCAAGTGAAATTAATAGATACAATTTTTCCAAATAAACATATTTAGAAAGATTGATTTGTCTGAGTTCATTATGTATTTTAGATATCAACATATAATAAGCTTTATCATGTTTTAGTTTAAAGATAGACTAGTTCTTTATTTAGCGTTCCTTATTACATGTAATTAAACCCAAAAAATTACACCAAATGGAGCACATAGTTTAATAACAAACAACTACCGTAAATTTTAAATAAGTTCGACAAATATCAGTACGAGTAAAATAAGCTGTGGAAATGCTGAAATGAGACGGCAACGTAAAATACAAATAGAAAAATGACAACTACGTGTTAACGAGCATTTTCAATATTAGACAGGACTATGTACATCATTTAATATTCCAAAAGAGAGGCAAAAAGATACCATAGAGATATTCAGGCTAAACGTCTAAACAGCACACAAAACCCTTCTTCGAAAACTAAAAATTGACCAACATAAACCCCACAAAAAAATGAGGTTGATGTAAGGTACTCCGTGGGGTTAAGCCGATTATTCTCAACATTTGACACTAGTAATGTTGCTCATATTAGTACTATTCATGTGATAAGTCTAATTCAGTTATTCCAAATTTAAACTTTTTAATAAATCAAACCTATATCAAAGATCTACTTTCAGCACATAACTTTCCAAATTTACAGAACAAAATAGATGAAATTTTAAAATCGTGTTTGATCTATCAAACACCATTTTAAAATTTCAACATTATGTAATAAGAAGATGCGGTTTGATTGCCAATGTGACTATTATTCAATATAGATCAAATGGTGTAGTTGTAAGCAGCTATTGGTCACCGTATGGTCTGGAACAATAGGCAAAATCCATACAGTGTAGAATGCTATAAAACGTTGCGACATAACAGACTATGAAACGATTCAACGGCCAAGAATGTAAAACTTTAAAGGAATAAACGAAAAACGAATATGCGACTAACGACGACCACTTAATTAAATGATCATGACTTAGAAACTGCATTGAAAATGTTAAAAATAGGCTCGACTCGGTCCTAACTTTTGATAGTAGTGTTTGCACAACACAATAACAAACTATGGATCATATTTAATGCAGCAATGATTATACTTTCATTTTTAATTTTTTTTGGACCTTTTACTGTTTAACAAATATTCATACGACCAGTCTTAATGACCCAAAACACCTTATCAAAATATTCAAATATTGCTATTAAACAATTGCTTTAATTTGAAAAAAATTAAATGTTTTTTTTACGACAATCAGAAATTAATTCCATATTTATTTTTTACAGTATTATTGTGTATACAATACACCCTTTTATAAATGAAATACGCACGTAGAAATCGTATTGTGTTTTAATAGAAAAGCGTTGAAATAATTTGTCATTAATGATGTCATTTCTCTTTATATAGATATCGGCATACTCCATATATGTGTATTCATATTTCTTTTAAAAAACTCGTTGATGAGCACTTTTGTACCACTTAAATTAAAGCTTATGGATCTGCTGTTTGCTTGATTCTATTTATATTCGGTTTAAAGATTAAACATATTCGATATCAAAAATACAAGAAAAGAAAAAACTAGCTGTAGCTGTTCTTACTGAGATTTGATTCAAATGTCTGATCAGATTTTCTCATCTTCTTCAATTTCAATTTGTATTTGGGTAGATTTATTATGATTCAGAATTTTAGAATGAAATCTTTAAAAAGGTGTTTTCGTTTCTTTTAAATACATAACTTTTCTTTTTGAAATCTTTGTATCTTGTTTTGTATAAAAAGAGTTGTAGATCAATTGTGAAAGATAAGTAATTTGTTCGAAAGCTATTAAAAAAAATGATAGAGAATTGAATTATGCAATTTTATTCATTAATAAAAACAACCTTACGTGTCCAATTCCTATATTATATATTCGTCCTCATACAACGAGCCATTTCCCTATATCAGTCTTCCTCAATAAGTCTTGCAACGCCTGAAGGTATAATACAATCTTGCATACAATACATTTACTGCTACATCAAAATTTTCTTGAATGACATATATGTAGAAACGTACATTTAACTTATATATGTTATTGCATTGGAAATGTAAAAGGGAAATGTTGATACAAGAACTAGCTCATGGATGAATATTAAATAAAAAGCACAGAGGACTGCACACATCAAATAATAGGGTTTGAATATATGTATAAACATATGATGAGAAAAGTCTTGAAGTTCCTAAAAGAGTTTCCTAATGCGGTGCATATGAACAAGAAGATAATCAAACACTACATTTTATGAGTAAGTGAAATATTTTCATGTTTGTCAATTAGGTGCCTTTTCAAATTTTACACGAACCTGAGCTCAACCCAATGCGTTCCTCATTTTGAATTCAATGGTTAAAATGATCCACTCAAAGCTGAAACTGGATTTAACTCAAATGTTTGAGAAATAAATGAAAATTTAATGCATTTCCATTTAAAAGTGGTCACGCGATGAATGCGATGTATTTGGTTCAGTGACTTAATAATTGTAAGTACAAAAGGATCATATATCAACCCACCATTTCTTTTCTTAAAATGTCCTGAAGCAAGTCAGGAGAATGGATGTTGTTATCTTATAGTTTGTTTCTGTATGTGTTGCATTGTCGTATTGGTTTTTTGTTGCACTTCAGTGTTTCTGATGTTTCATTTTTTTCCTCTTATACAGTGGGATTTCCTGTGACACTAGAACAATAGAAAAGTCACTCTTCTTATGAAAGAGATAGAAAAGGTCTAAGAACAGGAGAGACAATTTACGCATAAAACCCGATATGCATAAGGATGAATATCTCTTAAAACACAAAACCATTATATAACTTTTATACAACCACTATAAATAAAGTATATGTTAAAGTTAAATGTGTTAATATATGATTTTTTAATTGCCAAACATGCTGTTAATTGAACAACCTATTGTTCAACAGAGGGGTGTGTAACAAAACTGCCAGATTTGACTGCATATTTTTCTTTTTTTTTGAAAAAAATATATATCAAACCTTAATAATGTAGCTTTCTGGGTATCCAATTTTTAACGTGTTCCGAAATATAGTTTCGTCACAAGAATTTTTCAAAGTTGTGTCATTTTGTTTATATGAATGTCGGTAAATTCGTATGATCGAGCACACCGACAAGTATATCGTTGGGACAACTCGATATAATGTAATCAATATACGTGAAAGATTACCTAATGTGAAGTTTATCAAAATCATCATAACATAATTGATCAACACATTATGTTTGAACAACATGAGTCCTACAATATAAGATTTAAAGGTGCATATCATTTACATTCAACGTTTTTATTGGATTTTTTTTTACTACAATGTAACCTCGAGGTTCAACGTTGATAGTAAAAAAAAATCCCAGAAATTTTTGAATGATATTGTAAATGATATGAACCTTCGAATTCTTATAACATCGGAATAGAAAATATGTGATCCGAATTGACCATGCACGTGTGCTACAGAAGATTATGAACCTTTATGATGTACAGGGGTAAAGGTTTTTCTTAAACAATATTATGATCCCAAATTTGATGAATTTTGTTGGCAATACTTTAATATACACACTACATATAGCAAAGTATATATTAAATCTCAATGTATTATAATTAGGAAAAATGTTTGACTCGGTAAAAAAAAATCTTCCCCTCCCCCCGTATTGCATGTAATGGTTTAAACCTAAAGGATTCGCACTAACTGCCTAAAAGGGGTCCGCTCCAGTCTTGAATCAGTGATTTTGTTTATCATAAACAAAATATTGTCTCACACTGAAAGGGTCAGCCGGGCAACATGCACAGCCCGGATTGTCAAAACAACTAAGATTTACAAAAACGATTACAAACAAAAACCATCAGTTGGACAATCTTACTGGAATCTGATTATCTCTACTGATAAATAATGCAACACTAATGACACATTTAAGTTTTGGAATGATTTTTTGACCAAACTAGCTAAGGACATTTTTACCACATGGTAGATTGTGTTTTGTCATAATGTCGTCTAATCTTTTAATTACCAAACGTGACTTATTCCCGATTGTGACTGTTTTGCCGAGTGTGAACTCGCATTACTATAAGACGTGGTACGGTACTTATCCATCCCAAATTCATGTATTTAGTTTGAATGTTTAATGTTATATTTGTAATTCTCATCGGATTTTGTCAAATGTGTTGACGTCTTTTCTATTATATTTATGTGTTATGGTAAAGAAAATTAATCACCGCCTTCATTTATCAGATTTGATTTCGTTCAAAGTAATCAGTACGATATTTTACGTTTGAAGTTCGATTCATAACAAACCTGACATAGTTTTATAATATAGTTAATTGCTACCTCAGTTTTATATTAATAAGAATTAAAATGTGCTTTGTTATTAAATGCAATATCAGTATTTAGTTCAAATATATAATCTTAAATTAATCCTAATTCTATCTTATTCATTCTTATGTGACGTCATTTTTCATTTTTTGATGCTCTGTTTTACTAATTCAAATGACGTCATTTTTTCGTCATTTTTCAGTTTCAAATAGGACGTCACTTGGCGTAGAGGTTTAAACGTATTCGGATGTGTCTACTTTTGTGTTTCAAATGTCTGGTTATGTAAATGTATTTCAGTTGTTTCCTGTAATTAGTTAATACTTCAGCTTTATCATGTACATCTTTTGAATATTCATTTTATTAAATTTACTGTTTGCAAAAGTATAAATTACTCTAAATTATAGGGATTTTCTGGTAACTTAACAGAAAACCCTTGCCGTTTTTGGCACAACCTTTTTGATCTTTTGGTCCACGATGCTGTTCAACTTTGTACTCGTTTCGGCTTTCAAACTTTTGTATCTGTGCGTCACACATAGGTCTTGTGTGGACAAAATACACTTCTGGCGTATTAAAATTTTGAACTTGTTGCCTTTTGTTGGCTGTTGTTCGTGTGATTCTTTGTCAATTGTGTTCTCCAATTTATTTATATTGTAGTCCTGTGTTTTCATTTTGATGTTATATTTCACATGGCCATAAAAGTGCGAGGTTTGGCATGCCACAAAACCAGGTTCAACCCACCATTTTTTCCTTTAAAAATGACCTGTACCAAGTCAGGAATATGGTCATTGTTATATTATAGTTCGTTTCTGTGTGTATTACATTATAACGTTGTGTCGTTTGTTTTCTCTTATTTTTGAGTGTAAATTCACATTGCGATAAGACGTGTCACGGTACTTGTCTATCCCAAATTCATGTATTTGGTTTTGATGTTATATATATATGTTATATTTGTTATTCTCGTGGGATTTTGTCTATATGTGTTACATTTTAGTGTTATGTCGTTGTTCTCCTCTTATATTTAATGCGTTTCCCTCGGTTTTAGTTTGTTATCCCGATTTTGTTTTTTGTCCATGGATTTATGAGTTTTGAACAGCGGTGTACTACTGTTGCCTTTATTATTCACAAAGAATGTTTCTCATTGGTATACATTTCTATGCTCTTGTCTTTTCAGAGATTATATTGGAAATTAAAAATTGCTGCATGAAAGACACTAGCTCCACATTCCTATGCATATGGTTTTATATGTACGAGAATCATTCCATAAAATATCCGTTTGATATCTTTTCAATGCATGACACTGTCTAGTGGTTTTTCTGCCACAATTACAAGGAAAACCTGGCTAAACTTGTGCTAAATCAAACACTTGAATCTTACATCGCTATTGATGTTAAGCAATTATTTAAAGGGCCATCCGGAACTGTTGGGTTTTATGACAGTCTTCCTTCCATACACACCATCGCTGCAAAATAATTTGAACATTCAATTAGATGATTATAATATTATTTGGCAATTCAAAGAGAACCTGAAAACATCAGACCACAATAAACAGAGACCCAAAAAAAGCCAATTTTACTTTACAATGAAATTGAAAAAGTAGTTAGTTACATGTCAAATCATCTTTTGGCTGTCGACAAAAAATAAATAAAATCTAAATTTCGTAGCATTTTACCCCCCCCTTTTTTTAACTGAATTTGTTCAAGGTATGGTGGTTTTACCCCTTTTCAGATTTCAGTATGTCATGTTGTATATCTTTTATAAATTAGATGAATTTCTAGCAAGTTTCTACGATATTCTTTATCATTTGACAAAATACTATGCATCTGAATTAAATTGTTTACTATTTGAAAAAGCGCGCCTTCTTTTACTTTAATTTACTTCCCTTTATTTCACATAGCAACAAATATTAAAAACTGCCACATTTGACTGCATATCAATTTTTTTTCCCAAAAAAAATATATGTCAAGCAGCATAATTAACTTTACAAATTGGGAGAAAATCAAGATGTTCCGACTATAGGTTAGTATTAAAAAAAAATAATGAAAGGTTGGCATGATTCCAGGTTTGAACCCTGACGGCACTTAAAATCGAAAATTCACTTATTTACCTATCATATGAAGATACGATGATGTGATAAACTTAACAATTAATAATTTACCTGGTGCATTATCATATTCACATTACGTTGACACGTCTCAGTTCGTCTGTGTTAGTTCATTTCAAGCTCGTAAACAATGTACACCATTTTCCGCTGTTCTTTACCGATTACCTCTAGTCAGAAGAGCCCACTGTTTACAGGGGCGATAATATTTTGTCACCGGTTCACGCACTGTATAGCTGATGTGTTTCCCTCAGTTTTAGTTTGTAACCTGGATTTGTATTTTTCTCAGTCGATTTATGAGTTTCGAACAGCGGTATACTACTGTTGCCTCTCTATATCTCTTATTTTAACGAACACAGCTGACAAATTTCTAAAGGGAAAGTACTGAGAAATGCGGGTTATACGTTAATCTATTAGAATCCCAACGAGGCATAACCAAAAGATCAAGAGAGGTCGACATACAATTTTCAACATTACAAACCGTTTTTTTTAATATCTCGCACTTCAAATCGCTACAATTCTACATAATTGTTGGTTTTGTGATTTCAGCCATATTCCTCTGATTCATAAATAAGTGTTTAAAACAAATCGAAAACAAAAACATGTCATGACATTTAATATAAGATATATAAGCACATAAAGTTATAAAATTAGATGAAAAAAATAAGAGAGAAAGATTGAGAATAGATCGAGGGTTGCAAAGAAGTGGTCGAGATTAACATAAGGGGATGTGGAATGATTGTTAATAAGACGACTTTCAAATAAAGCTTAACTATTTTTTTCTCTCTCGCTATTATGGGCAACCGTACGGCTTTCGCCAATGAGAAAAACATACACCGTATAGTTGGCTGTAACAGGCCTCATCCGACATTAAAATATATGAAACAACTCAATTGATAAATATTATGGCCTAAGATCAATACAAAGAAAAAAACTTGAAACACACTCACAGACAGTACATTACAGGGTATATATTCATCCAACATTCTAAATAACAAAAGAGACACTAAGTGCTGATATAAGGGCACTGGCACTTTCCAGCAGCTAGTACAAAGTCAATAACAACTATTCAAAAATAAATGATATATCGAAGACTAAAACATAATCAGTACATATCTAACATCTAATGGATCCAGTGTAAAGACGTCATTAAAATTCAGAGAAAAAACATGACCTTGTGCAATGTCAAAAATATGTATCGACAGATTGAAGTACCGTGAAAATACATATGTGTAATATTTAGTATGGTTTTGATTTACTGATAAAGAAATCAATATTTATATTGATAAAAACAATATTCAAAGATTTAATTACAGTGTTGAATAGGAAATCTTTCAGAATAAGTGTATTTAACGGATGGATAAATTACCGGGATCGTATCTTAATTTATGGTCTCGGTTAATTACACCACCATCGTACAATTGAATATTTGCTATTTCGTTTGAAATCAGTTTTCTACGTGTACAGCCAAACTTGTAAACCAAATATTTGTATCTATGGAAGAATTAAGTAAAGATTTAATTAATTTGTGGAAACGATATCTATGACTTAATAGTTACCAGTAATACCAGTAATACATAGATTACTATTATTAAAATTAAAACGCCACTTCAGACACAGGCATAACGAGTTGGAATATGTAAACACCGTAGGATTATGCCAGAGAGAACGTGACCGTAAATAAAAAAAATCATAACAATTGGGACAGAAAAATCGTTTCTTCTTTTTGTGAATTAATGCATAAAGTTTCTTGGGTAAAAAGGACACTTATTGCTGTAAATGTTTTATATGAAGAGGTTTGCTCGCTGTGTTGAATGCCAGTTGAGTAAGGGATAATGTGTTTGGAGTAATGCAACTTTTTATAAATATTCTTCTGCCTTCTGTCTGAAACAGCACAGAATGCATTGATTATGCTTTTATTATAATCCTACCTGGTTGTTATGCGTCATATAAGAGAGGACCAAAGATCCCAGATTCTCATATCTGTCCCGATAGATACATTAATACAGCATCTTCTGTTTACTATTGTTTAAAAATTAACGTTTTATAAAAATCCCAAAAGTAAATTTTTATTATGCTTTGATTTTGTTATGGCTTTTTACTATAGTAAGGTTTCAACAGAATGTAACTTAAATCAATTTGTCATCAAATATGTTTAGAAACGATTTAGGCATATTGTGTTATCATATTCTCATGAAACGTAAAATAACAGATTTATTATATGTTTAATATACAATGTTCACCCAATCTAGTAATGATAATTGCTTCTTTTGTTAATGTGTTGTGAAATAAAACTACTTATCATAGTTTGATATGTTCATACATCAAAACTTAATTTGTGTTCCGATACGATTAACATATTCAAAAGTCTGTTTTTTTATATTCCTGACATTTGTACAAATTACATGCCTGTTTGGTTATTTAATATTTCAATCTAATTTTCTAGCATGTCGTGATAATATTTCCACATAATATATATATTTAACATCTGTTCACAACGCTGATTTTTATTTCATACTTAAAGCAGTATCAACATTCAAGATACCTCAATTGCAGTATGACGGTAATTCAGGTGTTACTCGCAGTCTGTTTGATCGCTGCTGTGTGTGGAACAGGTAAGGAGCTATGTATAAACAAGTTTCTCTATTTTAAGCCTACAGTTCAGGTTTGCCTCGGTAATCTACTCAAGATATGCATTATAACTGTTTTCAAAAATATAGCATTGGTGTTGTTCCAAAAAACGCTACAAGTATTGCTTCCTGTAAAAATAAAAAGTAGAATCACAAAAGTTGTAAACTCCGAGGAAAATTAAAAAAGGAAAGTCCCTTATAAATGGCAAATTTAAAAGCTTCAACACATCAAGGTTGCTTCCTGAATGATTTATGTCTCATTTGAATTTTTAAATTTTTATTTTATATTTTACTGATAGGTTTATAAAGAAAGTAACACGTTGATTGCAAAACACTCATCTGGACTCAAATTCTATCATTTGAAAGCAAATGCTGTATAAATAAAATGCACATTAAGAACTATATGACCAAACAAACCTACAACAAATTGTCTTTTCATCGAATTACATTATTTGTAGGTCCATTTCGATCAAATGCCTTTAAGTTTCAATGTATTACAGACTTGCAAATGATAAGTTTGAGCATTTGCGTGTTGTCTAGTTTGAATTACAGTAATACCAGCAGTTAAATGATATTATGAACTCCACTTTATTGCATTATCTTGATCGGCATTCAGAAGTTTTATTACAAAATAGATAAAAGTTTATAGTATATTTAACTAATCTTATGCAAACTATTATCAGTCGGGAATCAAACCTGTCTATCGGATTAGTGTGAAGCTGCCAAAAGAAAGCTCAATGTGATCAGAATGGCTTCTAACAAATACCAATCATTTCTGAGAGTGCATAAAAGCAATAATCTTTTTCCATGCATGCAACGATAATAAACATTAGAATTCTCCTCCAATTACACAGGTTAAAAAACACAAGTACTGAAGATTAATCAACACAATTTTTCCCTAAAGAAAATCTGAGATGAACGCTGGTTGTATTCACTAAAAAGACCAAAAAAATCAAAATGTAACAACCAGTGCTCGATATTGAACACATATAAATAGAAATGCATACAGAAAGTGATAAAAGGACGCCGTAAAGAACTGCTGTGATCGGAGGTCGAATTCAAAACAAGAATCGAAAATATGTCATCATGTAAGAATAAGAAATTGTTGTATGGTTGTCAATGAGACATTGTTCAAAATGTAAACAAATACGCTCTTCTTGTTGGATTTGAAAACTAATATGTATTTTTACAATACAACTATTTCTACAAAATGGAAGAAAAGAAGAAATATTCTAACGCGTATCGTTTTATATCAGATATGAGTCATAATTTCAAACAAATGTGAGTTTATCATGACATTGAGTTAGAAAAGGTATGTCATTGCTGTCAATGAAAGAAGTACATATCTTATTGTTATTCAATATTTCTACTATTTCTTCAACTTTGCGAGGAGAATTTAAAAATGTTGTATTTTATAGACTTTTTGAGATTTGTATTCCCTCTTTGTTCTATTAATTCTTTCCTACATCAACGTTTTATTTTTTAAGGTTACAATCGACGGCCAAAATGTTATAGAAAGGGTGGATATTGTGAGAATAAAAAATGCCGCACAGGGTTCAAATGTGCCAAGAGGTACACATATGGATGCCCAAGTGGCACAAAATGTTGTCTTCGTGGTAAGTAGTCTATCAAAAGTGATCATTATTTGTAATTATCGTTGTTGTTACTTTGTACATTGTGTTTGCTATTAAGTTACAATTTACCTTCTGTACTTTCATATTCACATTTGTCGAAACTATCTTCTTGTAGATAACTTTTACAACCAACACCAGGGACATCGTGGTAAAAGAGGTAATGGATATTGCACTAATGGTGGATGTCGAGAAGGATATAATTATTATGACAACAGAGGGTATTGCAAATATGGCAGTAGGTCTTACAAGTATGATTGCAATTCTTATACAGGATGCTGTCTCCCCCGTGAGTATTAATAAAATTATATAATATGTTTAATGAAAGCAGAAGCTATATACAATTGAAATACTTGTAATCTAGTACTTGTTCAACCTACAGCAAATTTATTTGTTTAAAGAGATTTAGCTGATGTAAAACAATTCAAAAATGACAAACAGGAAAACCACCAGTCTAATATATACATATATAAAAACAAGACAAGAGAAACAATTAAGAACCATATCAACAAACGACAACCACTGAACGACAGTCCTTTCATCTTAATATAACAGCATACAAACATACTAACAAAGTGTTGATTTTATCAAATAATCGCATACTTTAAATATTTCATATTTGAATTGTATTGTAAATCTTAGTAATGCTTTTATTTTATTCCTGATTTTGAACATTATTATTTTCATGTTTTCTTCCTGTTTTTTTATTGTATTTTAGGCAACCCATACAGCAAATTGCATTATTACTGCACCAGCCATAACGGCTGTCCAAAGGATTACTACTTTTATAACAACAAAGGCTACTATTACTACAATAGCAAACACTACTACAACTGTCAACTTTACAATGGATGCTGTATTCGTGGCAAGTAGTTTGATCTTTATTAGTCCATTTTTTTCTGATTATTTAACCAGCACTAACTAAGATATCTGTATCTATAACAATTTATATTTCAAGTTAACTCAGGCTGTTTTCCGCTCTTTAGTGGAGTTGTTGTTTCTTTGACACATTCCATATTTCCATTCTCTTTTAAATTTCAAAAAAGTAAAATAACAAACATACTGATATCCAGGAAAAAAATTCAAAGCTGAAAGCCAATTAGGAAATGTCAAAATAAACAGCTCAAACAAATAGGAAAACAAAAGTCATATTCCTGACTTGTTTCATGCATTTTCTTACGAAGAAAATAGTGAATTAAACCATGATAAAAAGCTAGCTAAACCTTTCAATTGTATGACAAAATATTAGTATGATATGTGTTATCTTAACATTATAATTATTTATTTTTCTTGAACAGAAGTTATAGGGCAATACATGAAAATATTTTTCAGATTGTTAGAATATAATATTTCATCCTATTACGTTGATATAACCCTGAATACTAGTATATTGCATAGATTTATAGTCTTCAACTTCTGCGATCACGTTCAAACGTTGGTTATGACCGACTTAAACTTTATGTGAAGTTTTTGTTGTCTCTTCTTATTGAAGGCTTCAAAACGACTATCAGACAAAGAATGGATATAAAGGCACGGTTCCTTTGAATTATCTATTTTATTGTTAAAAAAACATGTTTATTTTCGTCATTTTCAAATGGGTCAAAGGCAAAAAGATTTAACAGATTTTTTTTTCTTACTCTTAAGTGATTTTCAACAAGTCAGGTGTTTGATACAAACAATAATGGATTCTAGAATCTTTTTTTATTGGCCGTTAAAACTATGGAGTTTTAACTTATTTACAAAACTAAAGAAATAAATGTAAGTTTTATCTAGGAGAAATTGGTTGGCAATTTGATTTTGACTTTTTGTATAAGCACTTTTTACATGTAAATCTTTAGAATATTTCACAAAGGAATAAAGAGGGATAACTAACTAATAACATAAAAACATCAATTAAAGAAAATTGAATCATTTTATATAAAAAACACCTTTATCGTTTGGCACTTGTTTAATTGATGTTGACTATTTTTAACCATACATTGAATCAACAAAAACGTATGACAATACTGTATAATGTCCATTTTAATTGAACTAACTTAACCGTAAAAAAAAAAAAAAAAATCCGCTGATTGGTATCAAATTTACAAAAACTTGCACTTGATGATATTTCCGATAAAAATGACATGGTGGTAAGACAATAATCAGTATCGTATGTTTCAATTTTCTGATTTTTAATTTTTTTTTTAGGTGACAAAAGATCGAGCCATCATTGAAACAGTTCGTTGATGAGAACATCAAAAAGTTCAGCAAATATTTGATAATGATTTTGAATAAATATTTTGAGTCATGTTGATTAATCTTAGAACATAATAATTTCAAATACCTATTTGTATAAACAAAGTTAAGATGAATTTCTTTTTGTGTTAAAAAAGAGAGTTGAAAAAAGGGATATTAAAACTCATGCATCGAAAAAAAAACCTGACAATTCCATGGCATAAATCAATACACGACTTAAAGACAAACAGATCACGACTAAAAGACAAACAGTACAATGTAACGGTGTACAAAACAAGAGAAAAAATCTTAACAAAAACATTAGATGAGGCATGATTGCAGATGAGACAACTATCAACCAGAGTTCATAAAAAGTTGATTTACGAAAATTTAGGCATCCGTACAGATTTCAACATACTCTAATAGTCAGCATTACATGACCCTGACACTAAAAATGTTAAAAAAAACCCAAAAAAACGAAAAAATAAAAGTATAATTATATTTTTGGCACAAAATTTGCGAAAAACATGACTGATGAGAACCACTGAACAACAAGCTCATAACTTCGGAAAGAAACAAAAATAATGTTTTTGGTTTGCACATGTCTGTGAGCACTCAAAACAACAAATTGTATGCTATTTTTTGTATACAGTCTAAGATTAAGGTTTTTTTCAGTCACCAACTACTTTGTTTTATCAATTATGGTTTTTTAAACAAAATCAAGTTAAAATTATGAAAATACTAGTTTTTCCTTATATTAGTCCAGTCGATTTGTGCAGATTTTTGACAAAATTGCTCAGATTGTGGTAAAAGCATGAAATTTGGCATAGTAGTAGTATATGTCATGGACAACATTTTAAGCTATGGACCCAATCTGAAAATTGAATTGGCGGAAGAGGCGGCCGTTTGATCTCAATAGATAAATAATAGAAAATCATGAAACTGATATTAGAGAAGATATTGACATGCAATCTGGTTAATAGAATAACAGTGCTGAATCCAATTGTCTTGTAGAACAAAAGTTTTGGAAATATTACCAATATTGAATGGCGGACATCTTGAAAAATCTTTTTTTTTTTAAGCCAAAATATATAATTATAAAAGGACTTAGGGTTTTGTAATCAGAAAGTAGAAACAAGTTTGTTTCACATCTATTACTTTGTCAAACGTTTTATTAAACTTGGTTAATCTTTTTAATGATAAAGAGATAATGGTTGGAGCATTACTTTTTTCTAGTATTTTACTGGTAGATAAAAAAAACATAGAAGGTGCATCTTAAATTCTGCAGATTTACATGTGGAGTGAATAGGCACGCAACAAATTTGGCATTACTATTTATATTCATACTATCCAGAAATTGCTTGACTTACAAGAGTATTGAGTTTTCAAATCTAATACGAAAAATTAAGAATATCGTACAAAAGAATTTTTTATTGCAATTTCGTTCATGTAGAAGAAAAAATTATACAATCATCAAAATTAAAATATGACCTCTGAAAATAGAACTTATCGGTTATTTAAACTTAAATTTTGAGCGATACATCTGCAATGAAGTATTTTAACAAGATTTCGAATTGGAGCTCACAAACTTGAAATAGAAAAAGGTCGTTACTTTAGCATGTTTATTATAAAGATAGAAATGGAATATTCTGTTGCAAGGTAATAGACGATGAAATGCATTTTGTAACATGTTAAGCTTTTTGCTTAATGTTAAAATAGTTAGTGAAAATAAAAATATTTTAAACTTGATAACGAATCTCTTTTTATTTGGTTAATGGGAAATGAAGATAAAAACATGTTAACAATAATTTGTCAATTATAAGAGGTTTTAATTATAAAAGTAGGAATACAATATAAATTAGATTACTTTACATAAAGTTATAGATATATATATCATATAATCATATATAAATAAACTCATCATATATACCAGGATTAAATTGTGTATTTACGCAAGACGCGCGTTTCGTCTACAAAAGACTCATCAGTAACGTTCGAATCCAAAAACGTTAAAAAGGTCAAATAAAGTACAAATTTGAAGAGCATTGAGGATCAAAATTCCTAAAAGTTTTGCCAAATACAGCTAAGGTAATCTATTCCTAAGGTACAAAAGGATTAGTATTTCAAAAATTCAAAAGTTTTGTAAACAGTTAATTTATAAATATGACCATATTAATGATAATTCATGTCAGCACTAACTGACTTCTGGGCTAGTGATACCCTCGGGGAATTAAAACTCCACCAGCAGTGGCATCGACCCAATGGTTGTAAATTAACTCATCATATATATACCAGGATTACATTGTTATTTACGCAAGACGCGCGTTTCGTCTGCAAAAGAATCATCAGTGACGATCGATTTCAAATAAGTTAAAAAGGCCAAATAAAGTATGCAGTTGAGCCATTAACCAACAAAAAGACTGTTATTATACATTCAATTAAAAATTAGTATGTTATTTTAAAAAAGGGCTGTCCTATAAAGTGTCCCTTTGATATCTTTCGTCCCCTTTTATATATTTTATTATTAAAAATTAATTATTTCAGTAACTTTGATATTCCCGGGCTTGTATTTACTATCATGATTTCCTTTATAACCTGCATGTCTTTGATATCTGCATTTCCTCTTTCGACACTTCCTTGTGTTTGAGTATGTCGAGGTTTTCCATGAACTATTGTACAATCTGCCCACATGTCTTTGAGTTCTTTGATAATATTGGCCGTAAATTCACATCCATTATCCGACTGCAGGATATGTTGGGCACCAAAAAGTAAAAATATATCCAGTAGCTGATAGGCGACTTCTGAGGTGTGCCTTGATGTAAGTGCTAGCAATATAGCAAACTTGGTCAGATGATCTTGAAAATGCATAATAAATCTTAAATCACCATCTCTTATAGACTGAATGTCTACTAAATCAACCTGAGTTCTACTGTTAAAGTCATTACTTATCAACGGCTTAACAACTAGACCTTTACTGGCAATCTTCCTTTTTTTGAGTTGAAACAATTTTCTTTAAATAAATTCAGAGCATGCCTTGTCACATTTGCGTACTTCTTGTTGATCTCTTTTAACATTTTATCTCTTCCACCTTGTACAGTGTTCAAATGTGCTTTCAAGACAATGCTGTATATTTCCTCTGCACATGCATACTATAGGATAGGGTCTGCCAATGACTGTCGCTTTTTAATCAATTTTCTGCATCACCACAGTGTAACACATGAAATCTGCAATTTCAAAGTACATGTATATAAATTTGTTGATTTGTAACTTTTCAATGGTGGCCTTATACAATTAGCTTAAAAGAATTTAGTAGCAGAAAAAAGAAGAAAAACAAAAAGAAGAAAAACAAAAAGAAGAAAAACAAAAAGAAGAAAAACAAAAAGTCTCAATGTGTTGTCAAGGAATTGGTGAATGCCAAATTTCCAGTGGCAAATATGTCATACATATTCAATAGGCCTATGAGGCAAAATAATGAGAGTTGTCACATTGGCAATCATACAACATCTTCTTTTTTTTTAATAAATGTTATTAGAAGTTGTCAAATCATTTTTCATATGTGATCATGTCTCTTTTTTACTTGACCATTTGTTAAAATGAGTGCATCATATATTTATTTTCAATATTTTGCTAGATGAGCAATTCAGGCTCATAGGAGCCTTCCGATTTTCTTATAAACGCTTGTTATGAAAACTTTAAAATATGATATAGCTCAACAGAAGAAATGCACCTACCTTTGCATATGATAATAATCCGAAGAATGTCCTTTTATTCCAAATATTTTTTTTCAAAATAGTTTTTCTCTCTGTTCTTATAATTCTTTTCTGATTAGAATCAGCATTTTCAATTAATTGGTTTGTAAATCTTTGTTCTGGTGTAAGAACAACATGCCCTTCTGCCATGATGAAAAGAAGATCATTAATGAAATAAAGAGAGAGTACTTATACAAAGATGCTGTTCTATGGAGTTTCTAATTATAGACATTAAAACAAGTAAAATTAAAAACTTAACCTGCAGGATACATTTTTAAAGAATAATCTTAAATTTATTTTAATCAACCCTTTTTTATAGCTTTACAATATATTTTTATCATCTATTTCATGTATTTCATATTTACAAATTTACCTGAAACAGACCAGGCATTCTGTGTTACTTTCATTAAAAATTTCAGGCATTTTACAAAATGCCGAAATTTAGAAAATGCTTGTAACATATATAAATCAATTACATAAAAATAAAACATAATCATGTAATTTACTTTGTTAAACCTATTTTTAATCTTCATACTTGTATATAATGGTTGAAATTATATAGTAATCATTCTGCACATTTTGGGCAATTTGATTGTCAAACAACATATTTGTGTGTTTCTTTGTATGTTTTAGAGACATGATAGATCGACTGTCATTTTATGGTTGTCGTTTGTTGCTGTTTTGTACCAAAAAAAGTCAGTTAGTTTGCTCGTTAACATTTTTTAACATTTATCATTTGTGCCTTTATAGCTTACTATACGTTGTAGTTTGTTCTTATTGTTGAAGACCGTACGATGACCTATAGTTGTTTACTTCTACGTAAATTGTTATCTTGTGGACAGTTTTCTCATTGGCAATTATATCCCAACTGTTTGCTTTTATGTGAAAAGTTTTATTGCAGAAATCATTTACCAAATTCAAGTTTTTACTTATGATAAAGAAATAGGAGCAATATGTAGAAATAAGAAGAGGGATATGAGTGCCTTTGAGACAACTCTCCATCAAAGTCTGTATGTGTAAAGCGTAAACAATTCTTGAACTGAATTTTAATGTGCGTATTCTTATGCGTTTACTTTACTACATTGGTTAGAGGTATAGGGGGAGGGTTGAGATCTCACAAACATGTTTAACCCCGCCGCATTTTTGCGCCTGTCCCAAGTCAGGAGCCTCTGGCCTTTGTTAGTCTTGTATTATTTTAATTTTAGTTTCTTGTGTACAATTTGGAAATTAGTATGGCGTTCATTATCACTGGACTAGTATATATTTGTTTAGGGGCCAGCTGAAGGACGCCTCCGGGTGCGGGAATTTCTCGCTACATTGAAGACCTGTTGGTGACCCTCTGCTGTTGTTTTTTATTTGGTCGGGTTGTTGTCTCTTTGACACATTCCCCATTTCCATTCTCAATTTTATAGGTCATTGTACGACCTTTAACAAGGAGCTTGGACGAACACCGAACATCAAGTTATAAAGGACACCAAATGACTAGTGTTAAGCCATTCAAACAGGAAAACCAACGGTCTAATCTACTAGTATACGAAAGTGAGAAACGAGAGAAACATAATAAACCTCATCAATAAACGACTACCACTGAACAACAGGTTTCTGAATTAGGAAGGGTGCAACATTTCAACATTTTAAAAGGCGCAAACCTCTATGCTTACCTGGAACAGTACTGTAAAAGGCACAAATGTGAGTGCAAGTTGTAAAGTTTCGCACTCTTTACTTTGTCCAAAAAACACTAAGGCATGATGTGTTCAGAAAATAAAAACAAATTTCACATTTATAAGTTTACCATTGCAACATTTGTTTATATTTTGTAAAAGAGGGACGAAAGATACCAAAGGGACAGTCAAACTCATAAATCTAAAACAAACTGACAACGCCATGGCTAAAAATGAAAAAGACAAACAAACAACAGCACACACGACAAAACATAGAAAACTAAAGAATAAACAACACGAACCCCACCAAAAAACTAGGGGTGATCTCAGGTGCTCCGGAAGGGTAAGCAGATCCTGCTCCACATGCGGCACCCGTCGTGTTGCTTATGTGATAACAAATCCGGTAAATAGTCTAATTCGGTAGGTCACATTCAGGAAAGGGAAGGGGATTGTAGTTACGACGTAAGGAACATATCCGATATCACTTGTGATATTTGTAAAATATGTTTGATTTTCCTTGTTCTACATCAACCTTTCAATAATAATTAGATTTGAAAGGTTTGTGCGAGCCCCAGAAATGACTTTCAACATTTTTAGTCTTGAAATATTAGACAATTTAAATAATTATACTAGAAGTTCTCTTAATATATTTTGTTGTTCCTGTCTATGCACGATGTTTCGTCAAAGGAAATGATGAGGGAAATACTACATGAAGTAGACAGTTTCTATGTTACCAGTTTGCCTTTCCAAACAGTATGTGCAAGTTTGAAAATTGGCCAAAACCAAAACCATGCCTTAATTGGTATAAAACTTGACAAAAGCTAATATACAAGATCTAGAAAAGCTATCTCTTTAAAACACTTCGCTTGTTTTACGCATGAATAGATGGTTACAGCTTATAAGAGTTCAATTCAAAATACTTTTCATGCAGATAAAGAAAAAAATATTTGAAGAAAAAATAAATGTAGAAAAACTAGGAAAGCTGTTAGATAAGTTACAAAAAGTAGTGAATTCAATTAAAGAAGATATATTATGAATTATATTTACTTATCCATCAATAAAATGCACCATAGACACACCACTTAAATAAATTTTATATTATCTTAAGATTTGATACAGTCTTGCCTATGATCTATTTACGGCTTTACTAAAATCGTTGTGATAATTACAAAATAGGAATATGTTTAAAGGCGTAAAATAAAAACTAATATTTCATAAATACATCCAAGAATAGCTGATTAATTACTTGAAATCAGTTTATAAATATCTTAAATTGTTGTACTTTAAAATGTAGATCATCAAATACTGCATTTTATCACCAGGTCAAATGTCGTTATTTCTGTCAGTTGGGTACCTTTTCGAACTTTATATAACTTAACCAACTACGTTTCTAACGACAGTTCTATGTTGTGTCATGTGTACTATTGTTTGTCTGTTTGTCTTTTTTCATTTTTAGCCTTGGCGTTGTCAGTTTATTTTCGATTTATGGGTTTGACTGTCCCTCTGGTATCTTTCGTCCCTCTTTTAGCGACTATTGCGTTAATAAAAATATATTACAAATAAAAATTCGGTAATAACAAAAAACACGAAATTAAACATCAATAAACACCCTAGGAATGCTCTAATCTACTGAAAGCGAATGCAAAATTTCTTATTTACTTATTTGAATATCATTTCTCCCTTTCTAACTTATTTCATGAAGCGCATATCATTTCTTGAAATTTCAGCTGTCCGTGTATTTGTTTTAACCATTAAAATGTATCTCTCACACACAATTTATATTTCTCGGACTTGTGGCAAATAACTTAGAAAACATTTAAAAAAGAAATTCTTTTAAAAAAAATTGACATTAAAAAGAACTGGATTTAATTTTTTCTTCCCTCTAAGATTTCTGGAAAGAATATCAAATATCCTAGAGAAGACAAACATTCCTCATTGCTCGAAAATAACTGAGTACAACTGAAAAGGTTCGACAATTTTAACAATTACTTACCTCTTATAAATACAGCTGACGTCAGCAAAAACTTAGTTTTTATGTTTGCAATTGATATCCAAAGAAGACCAGTTAAAATATTTGAAGGTAATTCGTCGACAACAATACCTGGCGATAACTGAATTCGCATGCAGATTTTTTTCATAACCACGTTAACGGTCCAATAGTCTAATATAAGCGACTGCACGTCAATGAACTTAATTCATGATCAGGATTGCAAACAGCAACGGCTTAATAAAAAAAACCACAATTATAATACAGAATATGTTGTATTCTTCGTTTTTACTTTTATACATACTTTATCTGGTTGTACAAATACCTGGAGTAGTGAATGTTGTCCAGGTTTAAAAATACTTTAAATAATTTAGGGCTTTGTACAGTAAATACGGGTTCGACAAAATGTGAGTCAATCAATTTGTAATTACTTATGTTAAGACATGGTTAAAGTATTTCATGGTAATCATATTCTCATAAATTTTGAAACTGCACATTTATTTTTTGCTTTACATGCAGATTGCACCCACATTCATAATGATAATTGCTTGTATTGTTAATGTATCGTGAAATAAAACTGCTTATTATAGTTAGATATGTTTATACATCAAAACTTCAATTGTGTTTAGACACGATTAATATACTCAACAGTTTATTTTCTGATTAGAGGAATTTCGTTTTTAAATTTTGACATATGTATAATATTTTAATATTATGTTTAAACATGTCTTGATCAGTTTTGCATATAATATATGAAACATCTGTTCAAATGTCTGACTTTCATTTCATACTTAAAGCAGCATCAACATGGAAATTTAACCATTTGCAATATGAAGTCAATCCCGATGCTACTCGCAGTTTTTGTGGTTGCCGCTCTGTGCGGAACAGGTAAGAGCTATGCTTTAGTTATTTCCTCTATCAATTATGGCAATATCATGTTAGATGTGTGCATTACAATAAACTCTACAGATGTAAAATAACAGTTTTTAAAATGTAAGAGCCCATATTAAGATGAACATAATTAAAACCAAAGTATCATAATAATTATAATAAATAATCAAAATGCAAAGTTTTCCAACTTATTGTTAATATTTGACTTGTTCATTTTGACTTGAAAACGGAAAAACAAAACAAAAAACTTTGTCTAATCTCAAATTTTCGAGTTTGATATCATTATTGACCTATCCTTTTACAAATGAAAACAACTAACTCTTTATAAATTTATTACGTTAAGATCATTTATCTCCATTACTAACAAATGCTCAAACTTAAAGCGTTGAAAGCAAATAATGTTCAAGTGCAAACAACGTTGAGAGCTATATGTCCAAATTGACTTACAACAAATAATTATATTCATCAAATTTTAACAATTCAGGTCCGTTTAATCATATACCTTCTAGCGTTTTAAAATATTGAAACAGCACTTGCCATAAATGTTTAGACGGAACATTTACGAGTTATTATATTGAAAGATTGTAAAAGTAATTAAGTGTATCCTCTTGAGTTTAAGGGGTTGATAATGAAGCTTTTTCCTGAATGCAATACAACAAAACAATAGGAAATATTAATGAAATAGCTCAACTATAATCGATATTGAATAAATCACACGACTATAACCAACAGGGTAAAGACTTTCTTTTATATGTAAATCAATAATTGAACTTTATTCAAGTCTTAAGAGCATCCACGATAACGCTCTCCTTTAATATATTGTATCATCCAGTATTTCATGCGACTGTTATGAGATAACAATCTATCCATATACAACTGGATATTACTTATTAAATTAAGGAATTTTCTAACCTGAGAAAGTTTTAAATACCATCATACTTATATGCAGAATAAACCGGTTTATGATAATATATTACCAGTATAACTTACACCACTTTGTATAAAGATCTATATCATCCCTTCAATATTGAATTCCAAAATTACGTAAATTTCCATACAAATAAAAGAAGTTCACAAAAAATTCAAAGTAACCTATTCAAAATATATTTATCAGGAATCAAAACCAGTCTATATATTTATTTTGAACATACCAGCACAAAATAATCTTGCATCCAGTTCGTGTTAAGTTATGGGCATAGAAAACTCTAGAGGAGAGAACCGAATACAATATAATATTTATGCTTTTCAGAAACCAAAATGTGGACTTCTATGCACAATGGTATGCATAAGAGCTCACTGGATATAGTGGGGAGTTGTTTCTTATATAACTACTCTGGAGATTTTTTTCTAATGTTGTCTCGTGCTAATCAGCCCAAAATGCATACATGTAATACCAATATCAAAATATAAATATAAAAACATATCCATATTTTGGTAATAATGTGTGGGAGAAGGGGGAACTTATCAAGAACCTCATCAACCCAAACAGTCAATATGTATTGCCTGACCAAATATAGCCATTGAACCAACCACCACTTGGATATTGAAAGAATGAGGATGCGTCACATGTACTTCCGCCAAAGATATCAACCAATGAGTTTATACCCATATCTTCAGTGATTGATATAATCTTGCATCCATGTTAAGTTATGGGCATAGACAACTCTATAGTCCATACAGCATATTTGCAGGCCAATCTCAAATTACACCGCTAGCAAGGCTTTCCCTTAAGGAATAGTATTCCCAATACTCAAAATAAAAATATCTTCAACACTTTTATTAAATATTATTCCTTAATAACTCAAAACACTCAAAAGTTACAAAAGAAACTATTTACCCTATAATCAATTTATTATTCTCCTTTCAGATTCAGGTCTCAAAATGGCCAGATCCCCCACTTTTACATAAAATATTATAACGCGATAGCACTTTGCCCTGAGTTTAACTGGCGCACGGCATAACAAATATCTGACCACCTGGGTTTGATAATACTTGAACTACCCAAGGTCTAAATCCCAAAACATTTAGCAACCAAGGTCAACCATTACCATCTAGTTCAATCAAATAGCCACCAAGGCGAAAATAAATGACCACCAAGGTTTTAAAGCCCACGAGGCTAGTATTTTTAATTTAATGTTGCCAACAAGGCAAATGTAAAAAAATATAAAAAATGACCACCTAGGTCTACTGCCACCAAGGCGTTATAAATGACCACCTAGGTCTATTGCCACCAAGGCATATATAAATGACCACCTAGGTCTACTACCAAAAAGGCATATATAATTGACCACCAGGGTCTTAAAGCCACCAAGGCTATATTACCACCAAGGCAAATGTAAGTAAAAGTTAAAGAATATAATTACTTTGCCGACAACGCGTGGAGCACGACCATCCCACAGCTCGGATATTGAAAGAATGAGGATGCATCACATGTACTTCCGCCAAAGATATAAACCAATGAGGTTATGGGGAATATTTCAAAAAGACAACAAATCACTCTTACTTTGCAATGGTATCAAAGAATTTGACTTACCTTACCTTTATACTAGAATTCCGTATTGACAAATAGATAAACAAAAACACTCAAAATCATCAACACAGATTTCTCCTACCACAGCATTGTAGATGAACTCCTGATCTCCGCAAATAAATCTGATTTCAGCACTCTAGTAGCTCCATACGAAAGAAATATTAAAAAAAAATTAAATCTGTATCAACCAGCTTGACATCGTCAACACACGTCTAAAACAAAAAAGACTGCATAAGTTATGCAAAAAAGGGAGACGGCTAAATCTGTATCATAATCTTTAAAGGTATATGTAAATGAAATTTCAAAGTAAATGTGATTGTAAAGTTTAAAGGGTGTGTTCTGGCGTTAAATATAGGGAATACACACTGCATTACTATTTGAATGTTGCCACAAATTGTTTTAAACTTTGTGAGCTGACATGGCTTTTCCTTCTGGACAAACTAATGTCGACCCTCTCATTATTGTTAATTGATAGAAGTTTAGAATATTCAATCCTTTGTTTTCATTATACTTTTATTTCAGAATTGTTTCGCTATACTTGACCTTTCTTTCAATTTTATCTTAAAGGTTACTCTGACGATTACCAGTCAAAATGCTATGCAAAGGGAGGATATTGTGAGTTAAGCAGTTGTCGTAAAGGGTTCAAATGCGCCAAGCAGTATTCATACGGATGTCCAAGCGGTACAAAATGTTGTCTTCGAGGTAAGTAGACTCATCAAAATTAATCATTTATTTTAAATCAAAGTTGTTATTACATAAGAGATGTGTATTGTTTTTGCTATTGAATTATGATTTACTTTTTAAATAGTTTCTTATTTACATTTGTCAAAGCTATCTTCTTGTAGATTACTCTTACAACAAATACCAGGGACAACGTAAGAATAGAGGTAAAGGATATTGCACTAATAGTGGATGTCGATCAGGATATAATTATTATGGCAACAATGGAAACTGTAACTATGGCAATAGGTCTTACAAATATGATTGCCACTCTTATGCAGGATGCTGTCTCCCACGTGAGTATTACATCCTCTTTATGACAGGGTTTGCCTGGCATTTTCCAAATCAAAAGTCATTCTAGATACTATTGACATGCTTATAGTTTAGAAATTCTTCAACTGAAGAACATTTATTTATTTGACCATCATTGAGTTCACAAACATTTGCAAATAATTATTTGCAAAGCGCTTTAAGTTCATGTTACATTGACCGTTCCATTTTTGTTACTTGAGCGCCACTGTTGAGTATCATGTACACACCAAAAATTTTTAATATGTTATCTGTTAAATTAATAGAATATGAGTCCGAAAAAATAATAGGAAACAATAAAATAGTTGCTAAGGTTAATCCATGAACATCAGTAAATTTTTATCATCCTTCAAATGAAAGCTACATTAATGAACGAATGACAATATGACAACAAACGTGATAAGTTTTATCGGAACATTTCTACTTTTATAAAATAAATATTACTGTCATACAATTGAATGGTTTATCAAGCTATACACAATAAAATTGAGAATGGAAATGGGGAATGTGTCAAAGAGACAACAACCCGACCAAATAAAAAACAACAGCAGAGGGTCACCAACAGGTCTTCAATGTAGCGAGAAATTCCCGCACCCGGAGGCGTCCCTCAGCTGGCCCATAAACAAATATATACTAGTCCAGTGATAATGAACGCCATACTAATTACCAAATTGTACACAAGAAACTAAAATTAAAATAATACAAGACTAACAAAGGCCAGAGGCTCCTGACTTGGGACAGGCGCATAAATGCGGCGGGGTTAAACATGTTTGTGAGATCTCAACCCTCCCCCTATACCTCTAACCAATGTAGTAAAGTAAACGCATAACAAAACGCACATTAAAATTCAGTTCAAGAGAAATCCGAGTCTGATGTTTAATCCACAATTTTCTACATAAGAATATTTCCGTTCAAGGTCAGGTATATGACAGTTGTTATCAATTCGTTTGATGTGTTTGTGCTTTTGATTTTCCCATTTGCTTAGATACTTTCTGTTTAGAATTTTTGTCTGAGTTCGGTATTTTAGTCATTTGAAACATGATATCTGAAATAGCCCCATCAATTTGATTTAACATCCTATAAAACGTTACAATAAAGAGTCATTTCATTAGAGCACAGTTAGGTTAACTGCCTAACTCTATCATAATCGGAATGGAAAAGTACCATATTCAAGTGAATTAAACATATTTGTATATTTATAAACGTCTCTTGAAAACATACATGAGACATATCTCTATAAGACAAAATAGGATTAACATATACGTGCATTATTATGCTATAATGAAACTGAAAGCTTACTTAAATTCAATTCAATTTGTTTTATTTAATCTTTAACATATAAGACAAATCTACTATGTTTTGAGATTATTCATCTATCATATACAATGTACATCTTATCATTCATATTCGGCTTGTGTTTAAAGTCTTAGTGATGATTTTATTTTATTTCAAGTTGTTTTTGGTTTTTTTTTTCGTGTTTTAAATTTGTTTTCTTTCGGTTTTTAGGTAACCCATACAGCAAATTCAATTACTACTGCACTTATGAAAAAGGATGTCCAGATAATTACTATTTTTATAACAACAAAGGCTACTATTATTATAATAATAAAGACTACTACAATTGTCGTTCTTACAAGGGATGTTGTATTCGTCGTGGTTAGTACTTTGATCTTTATTAGATGTTTTTCTCTGATAGCTTAACCAATCATTGTCACTGACAGAAAAATGTGTTTATGTATAACAATTTGTGTGTTAAGTTAACTAACAATATATTGATATGTTTCTGTTTTTCTTACTTAACTTTATAATTAGTTATTGTTTTAGGAAGAGATAATAGGGCAATACATGAATGTTTATTTATAGATCGTTAGAATGCTAGATTTCCAAAAAAAAATAAAAAATTTATGAATAATATTCTGATCAATTAAAATGTGTACAGATTTTGTGTCTTCAGATTCTCACTCAAATGTTGACTGGGATCGCCAGGAAGTTACAATTAGATTTGAACTTTCTCCTCTTTTAGAAGATCTCCTTGTGACTTTTGGATGAAGAACAGATATATAAGCACTGTTCCTTCATTCTTGGTTTAGTTGAGAGATTAAAAACAGTTTGTTTATAAAACATTACTTTTTTTTGGTAATTACAAGTATAAAACACGAAAACGAATTAAATCGATTTTTATAACCTTTATGAAGTGCTTATTTTACCAGTCAGGTGTTTGATGTAGAAGTTAATACGTTTTATAATATGTATTCATTGACCATTAAAAAAAGAGTTAACATCTAATTTACATTACTATGAAATTATGTGCAATTTTTTTCACAAGAAATTGGTGTGCAATTCTAATTGGCCTTTTTTTGGCAGGCATAATTTGATTCTTGGGGATCTTTATAACATATGAAATATCAAATTGAGAAAAGAGAGAAAAATGTAAACAAAAACAAATAAAAAACAAGGAAATAGAGTTGAAATATTCAATTTAGTACATCCTTATTTGTTGGGTAGTTTGTATATTCATATTGCTTAGTTTATAGCTTTCAATTCAACAAACAAAACATGGTAATACCGATATGTCGATTTCAGTTGAATACGCTTACGTGTAAGTAAAAACAAAAATCAACTAATTCATATTAGATCTCATAAAACATGCACCTGAGTATAGTTTTGCACAAAGTGATAAACAATATACAGCTCATCATGGTATGATTTCTTATGTTTCTTTTTTTCAGGTAAATATTGAAAGAAACCGCCGAAGAAACATCTCAAAGTGCAATTGATATCAGATAATGATTTCAAATAAATGTTTTACGACATATTGATTAGTCTTAGTTAATGCTATTTTCAAATACCTACTTATAAGTACAACTATACAACTTAAATATACTATTTTGCTCTCTCTACTAATTTCATAGAGAAATATATATTGAAAGCACGATTTTAATTTCAAATGATTATTTCCCCCGGCATTGGTACAATATATCAACTTTACCTGCATCTTGGATATATATTTCCCAAATTATTAAGTTTGTTTTGTTCACACATCGTTGTCAATAGAATGGGATTTTATGCGACTGTCATACAAATGAAAGATTTAGCTACCTATAAAACTAGGTTTAATCCGCCGTTTTCTACATACGAAAATGACTGTACCATTTCAGGAATATAACAGTTGTTATCATCCATTTGTTTAAAATATTTGAGCTTTTGGTTTTGCAATTTGATTTTGAAATTGCCTAGGAGATCAGTATTGTTAGGTGATTTTACTTTTTTACATATTCGATGACTGTTGATTTCGGATAAAAGATGAACTGTCGAAATGAACAAGAAAAATTAATAACCTGCAGAAAGCGAAGGAGATACAATACAAACTCATTATAAATACAAAGCTTATAAAATTTGATTAAAAATGGGACTTGGCAAGTAGCTGTGTTATCTACATTATTATTTATGACGATGAACGGTGAAAATCAGTTGAATTGTGTCATATTTTGCATGACTTTTATGAGGTTTGTTATCAAGGAGAAACCTTTCCAGCTTTTAAATTCTCGTTACAGTTCGATAAAGCATATGTTGTATATTTCCAATTTTTATGACAAAAGATGGCATAAATTGCAGTAATTACATTTGCATTCAGATTTAAAAAAAACCAATCGATTAAGAAGGAAAACTTAAAAATACAAAACAGATTTTAAAAAACTAAATTTAGTTATCTATTACTCCGTTTTCTCAAACATCTTTACGTTTAATCGTTACATAGACAAAGAACAGTCTGTATTTATGTACAATTTATCTACCTAGTTATGTAATACATATCTGGATGTATCTTATGTTCTCTAAACATTTGAATTGTTTATGAATTGTCGGGTGGTATATGAAAGTAGTTTATAGTATTAGATGTCTTACTCCTTTATAGTCTTCGAAAATATTAAAATCGTTTAGGGTAACCGTGCTTGAGGTTAAAACGATACTGATTGACAAATACACATGTTCTCATGTGCTGTACGCCCTTCAAGGATTCGTTATCCTGACATTATTCAATCATAGCGAAATTAATTAAAAAGTGGTGACATTTCACAATTCCTCATATTTAGTTAAAAAAGATTAATTAGATTAGATAAGCTTTGTTTAATAAAAATGACTTAAAAAAACGTAAATACAAAGATCTTCTTCTAGTGCCGAACATTCATACGCTGAAAAAACAATACGTTGAGTCTAACAAAAAGATCTCTGAACCTAACACTACAAAAATGTTTGAATCTTGGATAATAAATATATTTTGGTTTAATGGTTGTTTTCTCCATAGACAGTTGTTAAGAAATATTTGTTTTACCTTCTTTCAATTACTTGCAATTTGATTTTCGTATGGTATTCTTCAAAAATTGAACTTTGCTTTAAACTTGTAATGTGTTTCCTTCATGACCACGAACTTATGTCCTATGTTATCTTTATGGCATCGAAATGTTTTGTTATGAAATCACAGAATACGTTATGTCCTCTTTTGTGTGTCATCTACATCCGATTTGGCTATTTTTAAGGGAATTTGATTTTAATTCGAGTTTTTTGTGTTTCTCAATCTTTCGTGTATTTGAACTGTTATTTTTCCTTTCAGTCTCCTATATTTTGACCATTGTGATGTTTATTTTATTTGTTTACTTAGGTAAGCCGTGTAGTGTCGTACATTTTGGATAATTTGGCGAATTCAATGAAACAGTGATGTAGGGTCAGAAAACGGAGGGAGGAGTGAGTATGGGAATAGCAAAATGATATACAGATCTTCAGATATGAATATGAGGAAGAAATATCGATAAGTAATTGTGCCTTATAAGAGGCACGTGTATGCATTCATGATCTTAAATGCGTACACAGCTGCTGCAATCGTGTTTATTTCTGTCCAAGATCTTAACGTTACAATAAGGTTTTTTACACTGGGCAAACTCTTATTACTCAATAAAATTTCAAAACAAACATTACCTTCGGTTTTAGTTGAAATGTGTACGTCTTTGAATGTCACTGAACATTTAATATGTTTGGAAAATAAAAGCACTTGTAGCAGTTATCCTAATAGAACGGTCGAGGTATAAAGGATATTTAATTGACAACCACAAAGAGACAATAAATTAGTTACAAATATTGAAGTTGAAATCGTCTCTTCATAAATTTTATGGACGCCATCACAAGTTGGTTGACCGTTATAGAATAACCGTTTCACAGATGATATCGGATATGTTCCTTATGTTGTAACTACAATCCCCTTCCTTTGACTGAATATGACCTACCAAATTTGTTATAACATGAGCAACACGACGGATTCCACATGTGAAGCAGGATTCGGTTACCCTTCCGGAGCACCTGAGATCAACCCCAGTTTTTGGTGGGGTTCGTGTTGCTTATTCTTTATTTTTCTATGTTGTGATGTGTGTACTTTTGTTTGTCTATTTGTCTGTTTCTTTTTAGCCATGGCGTTGTCAGTTTATTTTCGATTTATATGAGTTTGACTGTCCCTCTGGTATCTTTCGCCCCTCTTTTAAACGTTATCATTCTCATATGAATATTTAAACGTCAAAGTTTTCTGAAAACTAATTAAACCTGCTCTGGTAAATCTTCACAAGTTTACTCAATGAATTTTAAATAAATAGATTTATTAAAGTAAGCTCTTATCAAATTCCTACCTGGATATTAAAAATACGGAGATGAACGTCATTTTAATTTCCATGCCGAAACCACCATTTGTTATATCATCAAAACATTCTCCTCTTGGACTATTGGTTATGCATTAGATTCTTGTTCACGCTATTGAAATTGTAAATTTTATTTTGATTCAATGATGGCTTTGAAAATTACACTTGGAGGGAATGTGTCATCAGTTTGTTTTCTTTACATTGACATTCACAAGTGCAGACCATGCAGATTTATCTATCGTATTACATGTTCATGTACATTATATCTGATTTATATAACAATAATTTCTTGTAATGTTAATGTATTGTAAAATAAAACTATTAATACATGTAACGTGAGGTGTGTTCAGACACGATTTAATTTACTTAACCAATTTTTTGTTATATAATTATAGGAATTTTACATTTTGATTTGAATATGTTGTTGCTTTATCAGTTAATCTAATTTTAAGGTATGTTTTGCTAATTCTTGCATAACATGAGTGACACATCTGCTAGACAAACTTACTTGTTTTTACTATATAAAGCAGCATCAACATGCAAGTTTAACCAATTACAAGATGAAGTCAATCCAGATGTTACTCACTCTCTTTGTGGTAGCCGCTCTATGCGGAATAGGTAAGAGCGCTTTTGTTTTCACATTTCCTTTATTAATTGTTTCGAAAGTGTGTTATGCATCTACGCTGTAGATGTCTAATAAGAATGGGTTCAAAAAGTAAAAACCTTTGATAAAGGCCAATGATTTCAGTTAACGAATATGGAAAAGTCGGTAAAGGAAACAAGTCAGTTCATTGTTCAATTTTACATTTACTGAAGTTTCATGATGTACTAATTTATAAAGTTTTGAATAATTTTTTTTTAATTATGTCGTCAGTCATCACCGAAAAGAAATCTATTTTGTTTAGTTAACCATAAAATCAACTTTTATCCACAATTTTCTACATAAGAAAATACCTGTACCAAGTCAGGAACATAACAATTTGTATCCATTTGTTTGATGTGTTTGAGCTATTGATTTTGTCATTTGCAAATTATCTTTTCCTCGGAGTTTGGTATTTTTGTTATTTTACATTTTATTGTCGAAGTGCAAATTTGGTGCAAACATATGGTACCGTTAATGTTATTGCAGAAAAAGTTATAACATGAATGTATGGTAGGTTGGGTCTAGGTTGACTACTATACTCTTTCTCATAAGATTTTATAACATAAATACAAGCGGATTTAATTGTCACGGTTTTAGTGTAAGTAGAACACAACTGCTGACTAAAAATAAAAAAAGACAAAATCCAAATTTATCTTTAAAGTTTGTGTTTTCTTTTTCTTCCTCCATATATATATTCAAGTTTTATAATTATTTTTGTCAAATTTCTGCATTTTGGTGTTGTGTCTCTGTTGTGTCGTAGTTCTCTTATATTTGATACGTTTCCCTCAGTTTTAGTTTGTAGCCCGAATTTGTTTTTTTCGATCGATTGATGAATTTTGAACAGCGGTATACTACTGTGGCCTTTATTTCTGCACTGTGTGGAAAAATTGAGGAAAGGGGTAATATTGAAAAAATATCTTTTAACAATTTTCAAACTTAAACAATACATACAGTACAACGGACAAAATAAACGAAGTGGTAGTCTGATGGTATGATCGATTTTTTTTACAGAAACTTAACACCCCTCACTGATTTTTTATTATAATTTATAAAAAAGAAGATGTGGTATGATTGCCAATGACACAACTATCCACAAAAGACCAAAATGACACAGACATTAACAACTATAGGTCACCGTATGGCCTTCAACAATGAGCAAAGCCCATACCGCATAGTCAGCTATACAAGGCCCCGATAAGACAATGTAAAACAGCACAAACGAGAAAACTAACGGCCTTTTTTATGTAAAAAAAAATGAACGAAAAACAAACATGTAACACATAAACAAACGACAACCACTGAATTACAGGCTCCTTAGTTTACTTTTTTTAAATCAACTCAATATTTTTTAAAACAGGTATGCCATTAATGTCAGATCATTTTTTTTACATTTTCAACAAAGTTATGAGTCCTCGATATGATATTTTTGCAAAAACTTTTTTTGAGTAGTATAGTAATTTACTATCTTAAGGCTTCTACTGCTGAGGGAGTTTTAATTTCCAGAGGGTATCACCAGCCAAGTAGTCAGCACTTCTGTTCTGACAAAAATTATCATTGATATGGTCATAGAATGAAATTCAAAACAGTGTGGCTGTGGCCATTGATTGACACATTAAATTCATCCATTGACTTGGACAATTTAGGTGAACGTTTGTATGTAACGAGCACTGCTCACTATGTACTTTTTAAAGACACTTAAACTATGGGGTCACCAAAGGTCCTCAACACCTTAATAAAGTAATTCGAAAAATTAATCAGGAATAACACGATATTTTGATTTATATCAATGGTATAAATCAAAACATAAAGGTTATTCCTGATGAATTTTTCGAATTATTTTATAATTAAAGGCGTTAAGAAACCTTTGGTGACCCCACAGTTTAAATGTCTATCGTAGGTACGTCGTGAACAGTGGTCGTTACAGACAAACGTTCACGTAAATTGTCCCAGTCAATGGATGAATTTAATGTGTCAATCAATGGCCACAGCCACACTGTTTTGAATTTCATTCTATTTATAAATTAACTGTTTACGAAACTTTTGAACTTTTGAAATACAAATGTTTTTCTACCTCAGGAATAGATTACCTTAGCTTTATTTGGCAAAATATTTTAGAAATTTTAGTCCTCAAAACTCTTCAACTTCGTACTTTATAGTTTCTTTGGCCTTTTAAACTTTTTTGGATTCGAGCGTCACTGGTGAGTCTTTTGGAAACGAAATGCGCGTCTTGCGTTAATACAAAAACATCCTCGTATATATAATGAGTTTATTTCTTTTTGTTAAAATAACTTTTGGTATACTGTTCGTCGGTTTTTTTATATCATAATGTTTCCCCTCTATTTCTATACATGTACTATTACTTCTGTGACATATTTATTCTTTAAATCATCATCTGAATCTTTCAAATTTTTTTTTTATTAATGACGGTTAAACTCTACGCTATGATATTGCAAAATTTAAGTCGTCGGTTATGGTACAATAGTGACAAACAGTACTTAAACGGCGGATCAGGTTATGTAAATGTTGTCTCCATGGGAGGTAGTGGTACAAAAGTTTGCACATTTAACATGTATAGCTATAATACGCCTGGTGTCTGGGATAATATGTGTAGCGTTTATTCTATACAATTGCAATCTCATTTTTTCTTTATTTTCTTTTTAACAAATATCGTATATTTCTTCTATACAGTTAAATCGTATAATAAATATGATTACAAAGTAAGAGGATACTGCACTAATGGGGGTTGTCGATCAGGATACTTTTATTATGGCAACACCGGATATTGTCGATATGGCAGTAGATCTTATAGATATAATTGTGCTTCTTATGCTGGATGTTGCCTTCCACGTGAGTATATATAAACATGATTATAATTCAGCTCTGTACTGTTTACAAAAAGCAATAACCATTATATATACTACCGATATGCTTTTATTTAAGACCTTTTACAACCTGAAGTAGAAAACGGTAATGGAATTCATTCTATGTTGGCTTTTAATTTTTTCACAAGTAATGTCCAATGAATAATCAACCATCTCTGATACAAAATATCAAATAATACTTCCATTAAATTCCATTAAATATTAGTATTCTTGTTTTCATGTTTGATAACGGGCTTTTTGCCTTTTCGTATTATTTTTGATACATATGAGATGGTTCTGCAATATACATCAGTTCATTGGGATATTGTCCTATGGTACAATGTTTGTATTCTCGTCTTTCATTTTTGCTTATGTGCTTAGTCTTTGTGCCTTTTTGTGTTTCTTTGTTGCATATTTATTTGCTTTGGCTCAGTACTTATACATCCCATTATTGTGCTATGGTAAAAGTTCGTAGCCTTGTCTTTCCTTTTTATTAATGTCCTTTGTCTAAATGTAATTTGTTCTTCTTTGTTGTATATTTGTTTGTTTTTATAGTGATTAACATTATAACACAATGTTGACTGCTGTACTCTTATTTTTGACATGTGTACCTATTATGTGTTTTGTATTGTTCACACACGTTGTCAATATAATGGAACTGTATAGACTGTCATAAAAGAGAGATTTAGCTAGCTATAAAACCAAAAATGTCTGTACCAAGTCAGCAATATAACAGTCATTATCAATTCGTTTGGTGTGTTTGAGCTTTTAATTTTGCCATTTGATTAGGGACTTTCCGTTTTAAAATTTTCTCGGATTTCTGTTTTTTGTGAATTAACCTTTTTCCAATGACGTTGATGTTTGAGTATAATCACCTTTATATTGATACTACAAGTAATTAAGAAAACTTAAAACTTGATGTACTGTGCGCAGGGCTACTAGAATTTAAAAAAAAAGACACACCACCAATAAAAGATAGTTCGATTACGTGAAGGATAGCCTCCATAACGAAAACATCTTCTAATTCATTTCAACGCGATAAAATCTTTAAACCATGACAATAAAAATATATGACTGTATTTTCGTTGGTCTACTCCTTACCACAAGAGGAAAACGTAGCTTGAACCAAGTTAGGAAAGCGAGCTATGCTATTCAAATAATAGCTGCCATATAACCTATGTTAAGATACAAATAGTTTTTTGTATGTAAGGTCTCTTAATATAACTTATATTTTGCAACACCTTTCGAAATGTTTGGTTTATGTTGCTATTCAACTTTGAACTATGTGTGGCCTTCCCATTATGATATCGGTATATTTGATGAGTTTGTTTCAAATAATAAAATGTTACACAAATTTAAGTAAAACACGTTTGCGTTAACTTTGTATTTGTATGTTTTATTCATCAATAATTATTATTATTGTATATTCTGTTGACTCGAGTTATATTGATATGTTCATAATTTTCTAACTCAGGAATAGATTACCATAACTGTATTTGGCAAAACTTTTAGGAATTTTTGGTCCTTAATGCTTTTCAACTTCGTACTTTTTAGGCCTTTTTAATATTTTTTTATTCTAGCGTCACTGATGAGTCTTTTGTAGGCGAAACGCGCGTCTGCCGTAATAAAATGTTAATCCTGGTATCTATGATGAGTTTATTCATCCATCATATATATCTCATAATTCATATGTTATTTGAATTTAAGGTAAAAGCAACGATTTAGATTTTATTTTTGAATTTTAAACAATAATATTTTAAAACTTTTAATTATTTGTCTCATAGGTAACCCAACCAGAAAATTCAGATATTACTGCACCAAGAGAAAGAACAGATGTCGTGGAGATTACTATTTCTATAACAACAAAGGCTACTATTATTATAGTAACAATGCCTACTACAATTGTCGTTCTTACAGGGGATGTTGTTTTCGTAAGAGTAAGTAGTAATATAAAAAAAAAGGAGATGCGGTGATCGATAACGTCATTATAGTTGATAATAAAAGTTCCGACTGAACTTTCACAATGAAAACAACAACATACTAACCTATAAAATGCCCCGACATCACAAAATTTGACACAATTCAATCAAAACCAATTGACCTGATTTATGACAAGGTTATGAGCGTTCGATCCTCCATCTTATCTAGGCTTATAGTGTTACAATACAACTTATACTTGGTAGCTTATAATTTTAGCCAATCTTTTCAAAAGATGAGAAGAATCTTTGCTGTACCAAGATCCTTGGAACTTGACTTAGAGTATACAAACTTATTGTGGTTACAAACCTTTCATCATAGAGTTGCGTAGATATTCCGTTCCTAATTTTTAATTTAAATTATTTCCATTCATTAAAATGTTGACTAAGGACCTTTTTTCATTATTTCAGAAACGATATGCTCATCCCAGTTTTTATCATTTTTGATTCCATGTTTAATGTTTCACCAAAAAGTAATGAACCTTTTCGACTTGACTCTAAAAAACTTACATTTTGTATTTTATCATACTCATTTAAAAAGTAATTGTTAATAAGAGTTTTAAAACCATATATAAAAAAGTCGTATATGGTTATTATAATTCAACCTCATAATCATGTTAATCCACGATTTGATATGAAGAACAACTGAAACTTTTGAATCTTCAAATAACTGGAATCTATAATTAAATGTACTAAAAAGTCATTAACAGCTTTCGTGTCGTGTGCACTGACACAATGACCAAAGGATAACAATTTCACATGAGCGTAGCGATTCCAAAGGCATATTGAAATTCATAAGTGGACGAAAAACAAAATTCATGGCATTGTCTTTAACTGTAATGTTGTTTTGCTAAGCTGCATTGTTTTCATGATCGATAATATTTAGTACATTCTGCGTTAAACGTGTAAATTATTTTTTCAGTTTACAAAAAGTGAATTCAATACTGAGAGCAGTTCGTCGAAGAATCATCAAAACGTACAGTCGATATTTGATGATCGAGTTTTGTTTAGACAAATTGATTTGTCCGAACGTATACTAACTATTTTTAATTTTAATATATGAAGCAACAGCATTGATAAATTTAAAAAAAAAATAATATTTATTTTGTGCTTCTTTTCAATTGAATAAAGAAATATTCATTAAAGAGGGACGAAAGATACCAAAAGGACAGTCAAACTCACAGCATTTGACACGTTGTTTGTTATTTACTGCCACTGTATGTCTCGAAAAACTAAGATGTAAACCTGTCAGACAAAGTTTATAATAGAAATTACACTTATTTTTATGTAACTTAGACCGGGTGTATGTGTATAGTAAATGAGACACAAGCCCAACAAAACACAAACCAAAAAATCTAAATAACATCATAAGGCGTTATGGACAGTTTTAAAACAATAAACGTATTTGTGAGTCTTTAGAAGTAAATGAGTTATATAGAAATTATCAAATATCTATTATCAAGGTCAGGCATATCCGTCATAAAACTGTGAAGTCAGATTTGTGTACTTATACATGTTGTAATCAAAAATCAACCGATCAAAAGGCTGGATTTCATGTTTCGAACACGAATCTCAAGGTATGAACACTGATTCAAGTTTAATTACAAAATCAAAAGCCCAAACACATCAAACGAATGAGTAACAATTGTCATATACCTGACTTAGTATAGGCATTTTTTGTCTGTAGCCAATGGCCGATTAAACCAGGTTTTATAGTTGATATACCTCTACCTTGTATGGCAGTTGAATATAATTCCTTTATATTGAAAACGATTTTCAAACAAAACAAAGGGACATAATAGCTAAAATTATCAATACTTAGGGTGCAGCAGCCAACGTAGTATTATTATCTTAATCTTTATCACTTCAACAAACAAGCAAATATGTCATCAAAGACAAACAAAAATGAATTTTAAAGAAGCACATTAGTAAAAACGAAAGACAAAAATACAAGAATTTACCTTGGAACAACACAACATTGACGGGGCTAAACAGTAAAAGTAATAATTCACAAATACAAAAAGAGAATACTTTAATACGTTATTAAGATGAAAAACAACGTCAGTACCTAGAATCTATAAGTAGAGACCACCGTGTATGATTTGTGAAGTTGATACAGAATATTTGTCAACAAGGTCTTGCTATTTTCTGGTGAACTTATTTTTAGAAAAAGGACGAGACTTTCTCTGACATACCTTTTGCTACTCAGACACTAGTGACGTTTTAATAAGTATGAGTAGCAGCTGCAAGCTCTTGGATACTGAATGAGTTGGGAAATGTATATCCCAAATGCAGCTGAAGTTGGTATATTGCTACTATGGTGGAGGAAATTTATTATTTCAAATTAAACTCGTTTCATTTGTCAGAGATTCTGGTACTGAGATGACCGCTTATGTCAAATTCGAGGTACAAGTCTAAAAATGCTTCTAGTTTCTAGTTCTGGAGTTATGTTAATGGGACCTAATCAGAAAAGTTTGGATTGATAATGGAAAGAACATCATCAAAATATATCTGAAAGTGAAATTAAATGATTTGGTTACTTTGATCTTCTTCTTTTTGACAAGTGTCTGGAGAAACTCCGACTCAAATGAAAAAAGGAAGAAGAATCGAACAGTAATGCGTAAAATATCGAAACCTCTACCTTGTATGGCAGTCGAATACGCATCATTGTAAATATAACGAAATTTGATAAGACTGTCGTCAAAGTGAGAGGGTTAGCGCTATAAAACCAGGTTTAATCCACCATTTTCTACATTTGAAAATGCCTGTACCAAGTCAGGAATATGACAGTTCTTGTCAATTCGTTTTTGATGCGTTTTGTTATTTGATTTTGCCGTGTGATTATGGACTTTCCGAATTGATTTTCCACTAAGTTCAGTATTTTTGTGATTTTACTTTTTAGATGAGATAATGATTTGAAATACTCAAAATTGATAATCACTGAACCATTAAGCTCAATTGTTTTAAAGTATGATGTTGAAAAGCAGAATTGTTGTTATCTTCAACATGTTCAAAGAGTAAATTTTTTATATATGTTTATCAACATTTTTATAAAATGATTACATATGGATTAACAGATGCCGCAAATGAGAAAGTTCAATATGCCTTACACGTGTAAGAATTAAAAACCCTTTATATCTTATCTAATACATTATAATAGGTATTTAGGTTTTCACCAGATTGCATGTACTTACAACATTACTTTTTAGGACGAAAAAAATAGTACAAGATATACAAATCGTTTCCTAAATTATGCTGAAGTCAAAGCTAAAGGATAAGATGAAAAGTTAACATAATTAAAATGGGGAGATCGATTCTTTTCAGCCCTTATTCAATTCAAAATACCCTTATTTTTCAATACCAGACAAACAGTCCAGTTTTTGGAAGCCGATTTTGTTTTTGGGGGCACATTTTTTCTAACTTAAATATTTTAACATTGAAATTAAAAATGCGGACTCTATGAATATAGAAGGCTAAAACGTTGTTTTTCCTTTGAGCTGAATTGTATTTTAACAATATAGCATACATACTGAATTGCGTATATATGCGTATATATAATTCGTCATAACATCAGCACAAAAATGTTAGATCTGTTAATTTTCTTTAGCAAATTTTTTTGTTCTTTTTCTCTCGCCGGAATTCGAATTCGTGCTACTGAAATATCGTATCACCAAATCGCCTTGCACTTTACCTGACGCGCTAAACCACTCGACTACCTAAGCTCTACAAGAATAAAGCTTTCGGTGACCGGAAGTTACCTTTCATCGTCAGTTTTAATCTAGCTTCGTAACACAGTACATGATATATAAGGCATGAAGATGTAATTGTTACAAATCAGCTGAGTTTCTATTGTAATGTAAGACGCAGTCATATTTTATAATATGTTTAGACGAATAATATATATAGAATGTATTTTTAGCCTTGTATCACCATCACGGATGGATAAAATATGTCAAAGAGTTGTCACTGGTTCAGACGTACTTATAATATTAATATTTCGGTGATTGCATCTTACATTAATTTATGGGATCCTTTACAATATATAATTCAACTGATTTGTAACAACTCATCTAGAGCGATGGACACAGTGCAAGCAGTGTTGTCTAAATATCCCAATAACTTCAGTTCGAATCTAAGCGAGAAAAAAAAAAAGATTAGCTTTCGCAAATTTGCAGATTAAACATATTCCATATATGTCACACGACGAAAACAGGCGTGTCGTTACAGGTTTCCGCCTTGTAAACAGTAAGTAGTAATCAAGCCCATGTTTTGACACTATGCACCTGGCTAATTTGCAAACCGTTTTTGCAAAAGGAGATACCTTGAAATACTTATTAAGAAGGGATATAATTACGATACTGTTGTCAAGTCATTAAAGATTGCATATTTTGGCGTTAATATTGAGTCACTGATAAGGTCTTTGCATCGGAACTAAACACATTTATTCTAAAAACAGTTGTTGGCATGACATGGGTTATGTTCTTCTCATATATGTTATGATGGTATGATACTAAACCCCTAACGGGAAGGATTGTGCCTGATGTTCATATGATGAAATCATAATCTTTCAGTCAGTTTAATTGAAGTCTGGAGCTGGCATGTCAGTTAACTGCTAGTAGTCTGTAGTTATTTATGTATTATTGTCATTTTGTTTATTTTCTTTGGTTACATCTTCTGACATCAGACTCGGATTTCTCTTGAACTGAATTTTAATGTGCGTATTGTTATGCGTTTACTTTACTACATTGGTCAGAGGTATAGGGGGAGGGTTGAGATCTCACAAACATGTTTAACCCCGCCGCATTTTTGCGCCTGTCCCAAGTCAGGAGCCTCTGGCCTTTGTTAGTCTTGTATTATTTTAATTTTAGTTTCTTGTGTACAATTTGGAAATTAGTATGGCGTTCATTATCACTGGACTAGTATATATTTGTTTAGGGGCCAGCTGAAGGACGCCTCCGGGTGCGGGAATTTCTCGCTACATTGAAGACCTGTTGGTGACCCTCTGCTGTTGTTTTTTATTTGGTCGGGTTGTTGTCTCTTTGACACATTCCCCATTTCCATTCTCAATTTTATTTTTTACAGAGTTTGTCTTTAGTGTCGTGTGGAGGCAGTAGAGTGCCTCCCCGTGCTTCAGGTTTATGTTCTTATAATATACTAGATTATGGAGTGTGTGTCCGAGCGAGAACTGCTCTAATTCATTACTTTAGGAATATTTATCAAAAAGTAGTATTTCAATATTCAGCCCCATTCTACTATTTAATACTGATAGCGTTTGACATTTTTAGCCGAACAAATTTATCCATTTTATATAACTTCAATTATTGTATGCTGGTTCACATTTTGGACGCCAATCTTTGCTCCTTTATTATATAATTCACTAACAAAACAATTATGAAGCTTAGAAATGGAAAATTACTAAATACTAAACTTGTTCAAAGGGTATCCACACGTCTCAATCTTCAAAATCGATTATCTAAAAATACTACTCTCGCTAACATTTTTAACAATAAAAATCGTGGTTACCCTTCTATCGATAAGTGTCATGCCAAAAAAATGACTTACATGTCCCCGTCTTTCCACCAACAATACGGTAAGGTCCACGTTTAATGGTCGCACATTTTCTTTAAATTTTGAAACTGATATAACTTGAAAAACAAACAGTATTATTTATTTACTCACATGAAACAAACCGGGGTGTGGTATTCAGTACGTAGGAGAAACTGGACGATATTTATCTAAACGCACTCAAGAACATCTGTATCGTTTTAAAAGACCCAATGAATTCAAAAGTATCATTTACCAACACCTTAAGAAGCACAACCATCCTTTTAAATATTTAGCAGTTCAACCTTTAGAAGTAGTAAATAAGCAGCCTGGTGAATCGCATTCAAAGTTTGCACGATCACGGAAAATAATTGAATTAAATTGGATTAAAAAATTACAGACAGTTTACCCTCTCGGTCTAAATGATAATATCATGGGAATTGGTAATATATCTAGAACCAATTCCGTTAACATTTTGGATATAGTTTCTAAAACTGTTCGTAAAAAACGTTCTCATGGTCGTAGAACAAATCGCAATCAAAGAAAATTTCGGGCCAATCATACCAATATTTCGGACCTAATTTCTATTTCAAAAAACAACGGCAGACATTATCTGTTAACAAAACTCTGTTCGTTACCGGTTAATAAGTTAAATAAAATTTTGGAGGATTGCAACACAATTTCATATAGCAGTCCTAAGTATGAAATTGTTCAAATTATTATGGCATATTGTTATTCTAAATTATTTCCCAAAATTGATCGCCCTGAAGATCATAAAAAACATTTTATTAAAACTAAGTATGTCAATAAAGGCTTTGATTTTGTAAATATTGCCGGTATATTTAACGACCATTCTGTTAAAGAACAAATTCCTGGATATTTTGACAATACTGAGCTACCTCTCATTTGTTATATTTACAAGAAATCTACCCGGAAATTTGTGTTTAATTATAGTCACTTATTATTGTGTAAAGATGTTAATATCAGTGAAAATACACCTACTTCATGTTATTGCAGTAATTCCGAATATATTTATGGACCCATTTCCCATGTTATAACAGGAGATCTTAACATCGTTCAAGACCGAGAGTTAAAATCATTCCTCAGTAAAGGACCTAAATATCGTCCCCCGTCAATTATTAATTGGAATGAGTGTCGTAATATCACCCACGACTCACTCCATACTTACTGTATGAAATGGATAAAACGGGAAAAAGCTGACAAAAAATCTTTGGACTCTTTTTTTAATTCAGTAATGAAAATAGTTGATATACGTATTCAACATTTTAAAGAACATTTTACTATAAACAATAACCACAATAAACCTATTTCGCGTATCAAACATAAACTAAAAGAACTAGGCAAGGAATTTGTTTTTGTCCCGGCAGATAAAGCTGCTAATAATATTATTATTGTTTGACGTAAATTTTACATTGAGGTTCTGAAAAAGGAAATCACCAATTCACCAACATTCCAACTGACTCCATTTTCAGAAAACGAAATCTGTAACAAACATAAACTTTTAGCCACCGCTTTACAAGCAGAGCCAAATACAATGAAAGTCCCAACTATGTATTGGCTTCCGAAGCTACACAAAACCCCTTACAAATATAGATTTATTTTGTCTTCAAGCCATTGTTCAACTACTAAATTGTCTATTCTTCTTACCAGCACACTTGGTACAATTAAAAACCTGATAATAAATTGTTCAAATAAGGCCTTCGAAAATAGTGGAATAAATTTTTTTTGGAGTGTCAAGAACTTGTTGGAAGTACTTGATAAATTGCATGCTTATATTGGTGATTTTGAATCTGTTCAAAGTTTTGATTTTTCTTCCCTGTATACCACATTGCCTCACATTCTCATTAAGAAAAAATTCACACACCTAATTAAATGGGCATTCAAAAAATCAGAATGTGAATATATATGTTCAAACTCTTTTAGGTCATTTTTTAGTAGCAATAAACAAAAAAAACTATGTTAATTGGACATGCTTTGATACTATATATGCCCTTGAATTTTTACTTGATAACATTTTTGTTCGCTTGGGGATTCCGTATATCGTCAGATTATCGGAATTCTAATGGGGACTAACTGTGCACCACTTATTGCGGACCTGTTTTTGTATTGTTATGAGTTACAATTTATGACAAAAATAAGCAAAGACCCATCGAAACAACATCTGATAAACAAATTTAATAATACTTTTAGATATTTGGATGATATTTTGGCTCTCAATAATGACGACTTCAGTATGTATATTAATGAAATTTATCCTGTTGAACTTACTTTAAATAAAGATAATACTAACACTGACCACTGCCCTTTTCTCGATCTTGATATCTATATCACTAATGGAAAGCTGAATACTAAAATTTATGATAAAAGGGATGATTTTTCATTTCCTATCGTTAATTATCCGTTTTTAGATGGTGACGTTCCCTTGTCACCATCTTACGGTGTTTATATATCTCAACTTGTACGATTCGCTCGTGTATGTAACAATGTTTTAGATTTTAACGAGAGAAATTTATGTATTACTGAAAAATTATTACACCAGGGTTTTCGATATCACAAACTAGTCAAAACATTTACTAGATTTTATCATCGGTATAAAGACATCATTCGTAAATATAGCTCAACATGCAGACTTCTAATACGTTCAGGTATTTCACATCCAATTTTTTATGGTAATATTCTTTATAAAGCACAAAGGTGTCAGTATTCACCTCAGAAACTTACAAAACCTTTGAATAGACTTATTAAGAAGGGATATAATTACGATACTGTTGTCAAGTCATTAAAGATTGCATATTTTGGCGTTAATATTGAGTCACTGATAAGGTCTTTGCATCGGAACTAAACACATTTATTCTAAAAACAGTTGTTGGCATGACACGGGTTATGTCCTTCTCATATATGTTATGATGGTATGATACTAAACCCTAACGGGAAGGATTGTGCCTGATGTTCATATGATGAAATCATAATCTTTCAGTCAGTTTAATTGAAGTCTGGAGCTGGCATGTCAGTTAACTGCTAGTAGTCTGTAGTTATTTATGTATTATTGTCATTTTGTTTATTTTCTTTGGTTACATCTTCTGACATCAGACTCGGATTTCTCTTGAACTGAATTTTAATGTGCGTTTACTTTACTACATTGTTAGAGGTATAGGGGGAGGGTTGAGATCTCACAAACATGTTTAACCCCGCCGCATTTTTGCGCCTGTCCCAAGTCAGGAGCCTCTGGCCTTTGTTAGTCTTGTATTATTTTAATTTTAGTTTCTTGTGTACAATTTGGAAATTAGTATGGCGTTCATTATCACTGGACTAGTATATATTTGTTTAGGGGCCAGCTGAAGGACGCCTCCGGGTGCGGGAATTTCTCGCTACATTGAAGACCTGTTGGTGACCCTCTGCTGTTGTTTTTTATTTGGTCGGGTTGTTGTCTCTTTGACACATTCCCCATTTCCATTCTCAATTTTATGTTATATGAGGAGGAAACCCTACCTGGCAGAAACCGAGTCGTGCTTGACCACTAGCGTTGGGAGGTTATAGGAATTAAAGTTGATTTATTTATGGTTAATGGACAAGTCAAATTCCAATTTTGATTGTCTTTGATATGTTGATGCATTGTTATTGATTAGTGCATTATTTTGTAATTATAAACATTTTTGGAGTCTAATGCCAATTTAAACACGTTTAAGCTGTAGAAAAAAGTGCTCATTTTGCAAGCTGCTTGGGATATTTCAATGACCAATAGATTTAAACACATGGTGATTCGGTGACTATTTCACGTACACATATGTTTTGGGTTCTTTAATGCAGTTTTTTTTTTGTCAAGTTTTTTTCCGACTCTTCAACTTTGTATTTGTTTGGCTTTATAAATATTTTGATATGAGTGTCACTGATGAGTCTTATGTAGACGAAACTATTTGCTAATTGTGCCTATTTGGAACTGTGTCCATAGCTATAAGAGATCATTGAATAAAATATAACTTCTCGTTTAAAAAATAATCTGAATGAAAAGGGGATTTCCAAGTCAGTGTAAATCTGACAAGTTAATTTGCAGTTGAAATTTCGGTCCCAAACCAAGAATCCAAACTGTCGATAAGTGACTTATTACATAACTAAATCTCTTATTTTCTGAAATCGTAAATCTAATTATAATGTGTTGTGATTAAATTTAGGTTTGCATGGTCTATTTTCAGAATACGTGAGGCCTTATCCATATATGAACAATGCATAATCTAAAACCCACCAGGGACCTATATATCTAGTAGAGTATAATTGCTTCAGAAGATTTGTGTGGTTTCAGATAACGGGGGTATACTTTTCATGGTTTGCATGAACATGGTCATGTTATGATCTTACTTAATTATGAAGTTAACTGGTATAAATGACTTGTCAATACTCGCTTAAATATGGGTTCTTAAGTGAAAAAAACCCAAAGCATATTCAATATATCTGCACATGAAATTAATGACGTTGGCACGTCATGTAATACCTACTTAAGTTTTGTATACATAAAAATCATATGAACACCATTAAAAGTGAGTGAACAGAATCAGTACACATTGGAATACCAAATTATACACTAAATATGTTGTACTGTTATACCACTCTTCAAGGTTAGGGGAGGGTTGGGATCCCGCTAACACGTTTCACCCCGCCACATTCTGTATATATGTATGTGACTGTCCCAAATTTTGTCTCTTGTGGAGAGTTGTCTCATTGACAAGCATACCACATCTTCTTTTTTATATACACATGATGTCAATAATTTCTTCAATTTTGAAACAACATAAGCAGATTAGTTTAGGAAAAAGTGTTCGAAAGTTTCGACAGCAAAAAGTGTATAATTACATTGGGAACTAAAGATACACTGACCATAATTTAAATAGGGAAATTCCGCATCTTCGTGAGTGATTTAGTTTTTTTCATATGATAATGGGTTATTTTGACAATATGAAAGCCTTGTGATGATGATAGATATTTGACGATCTCTGTTAAATTGATAAACCATTTGGCTTAAAACTTGGCATACTGTTTTGGAATCGGTCCTGAAGATCATATGTTGCCATCGAGTTTTCTAGTTTCTTGTTTTGTGTATTTGCCGTCTCATTTATTTTACATAAACACCATCCTTTTACTTATATTAAACAAAACTTGATTTTTGTGGTAAATTTTGCCTGACAGGTTTACATTTGCAAATTTGTAAACCTGCAGATGCAGTTTTAAAAATAACATCTACCGAACACATCTTTCTTAATTCATTTATTTGAAACTATCCTTAAATGTCGATGGCACATTTTGGTCATCTCTTGTCCAAAATGCTTCTACTGAATTTTCAACCTTTAGTACTCTGAAAGATTAAAATAAACATTATTATATCTTTGCGACGAATGAAAGAGCTTTTAAAGTATATGGGTAAATTTGAATTCATTATCTTTTTATTTTTCTATTTCAATTTTCCACTAAAAATGAATGTTTCTTTATGTAAATATAAGGACTTTATTAGCTAAGTTTTTTAATTTTTTAAGATATCATGAATTTTTGTGACAATATTTAAATATGCTTCATATAGACCAAGTAATCAACAAAAACAAAAGAAAAGAATACTAAAATGTGCTAAGCACAATAACGGGAACAGCGCGTTAATTGCTGTTTATAAAATGAAAATCGTAGTGATAACTTTTAATGAGTCATTTGTTAATATCGACAATATCGTTGTCATGTTATCAAGACATCCTAACACACTGTTCATCAAGACATCCCAACACATTGTTTATCAAGACATCCCAGCACAGTGTTTATCAAGGCATCCCAACACACTGTTTATCAAGACATCCCAACACAGTGTTTATCAAGGTTGTTTAAAAAACACACAACAGCGTTGCACAATTGAAAAGAATGCGGAATAATATTTAAAACAAAAAGAAAAATCTAAAGAATATCAAGGATTGAGAAATTTATCATTCTAAAATATGCTTTTACATATTGAAATACATACTCAGCGTAAAATACGTTAACAATTCAAAAGTTTAGAGAACACGAGACACATCTAAATATGTTTAAGATAACTTGGTAGATGAATTGAATATATAAACATTTATTCTAGTTTTGAAGACTATAAAAGGTCAAGATACCTAGGAAAACAGATAAATGACTATACTCTATGAGTATTTCTCATTGTTGAAGGCCTAACAATTGTCTATAATTAAACACAGTATCTTCAATTGAAATTTTAGGGATAATTGTCTCATTTGCAATCATACAACATCTCATTATTTTTAATTTGGATATTACTGAATTATTGATTCATTTGTTAACATTCTGATCAGTTTTCATAGTTGAATCAATTTACCACATTTATGAACGTTTAGACATTATAAACGTATTCGAAAGATATGTTGCGAACCTTTTATAACAAGATTGCTACTGTATTGTCATGAATACCAGTTTAAGACCACTGCACTGAAGTTCCATACACATTTCATTTAAATGATAAAGTTAATAAGACCTACTGTTTCATTGATGACATTTTTGTTTGAAGTCATCCCTAATTTTTATCAAATTGCAGAAACCTTTCTAAGGAAACTTGCTTGAAATTCAATAATAACAGCAGTAATTCTCTCTTAATTTTCTACATTTGAATATGTTTGTTCAATACGGCAAAATCTAAAACTTAAAGAGAGAACACACTATATTCGTTCCCTATTGTTAATTTTTGGTATTATTTGGACGGTGATAATCGTATAATGTGATGTAACACCATAGTCATTGTCCCAGAGAATATGGAGGATTTGTGCGCTGACAAACATGTTTAACCCTTCCACATTCTTAAAGCGTCTGTCCAAAGTCAGAAGCTAAATATTTAATGGTTGTCACCTGTTGCTGTCTTTTATATCTATTTTCGTTAAATGTTTTGTCATAACTCAGGCTGATGGTTTTCTAGTTTGAATTGTTACACATTTTTATGATGCCGGGGTATTCCATAGCTGACTTTACTGTGTGGTTTCTCAATATTAATTGAATATAAATACATTACCTTATCTTATATTATTACTTACCACGACGAATACAACATCCCTTGTAATAACGACAATCGTAATAGTTATTGTAATCATAAAAATAGTAGCCGTAGTTTTTATAAAAATAGTATTGTTTAGGACATCCGTATTTACTGGTGCAGTAAGGCTTCATTTGTCCGTCTGGGTAACCTATCAGACAAAATAAAATTGTAAAAGATTACTGTTTAATATTCACAAAAAAAAATCATTTCTTAAACCTTTAGTACAAAATATGAATTATGAGATACATGTGATGGATAAATAAAATCAAAACATACATATGTTTATTTACATTTGTACAAATGTTTGATCAAATAGATAAAACAGTCTCATCATTGACAAACAAACAACAAACAAATATTTTATTTGCCAATCACGGCGCCCAAAACTAGCAGAATAATTACAATAGAATTTTCAAACACATAATAAAGTATAGGTTAAACAAAGTAAATAATATGATTGATTTTGATTTAATTGTTTAATATTAAATATCAAAGTAAACGAAGTAAGCAATTTATCATAATACAAATATATAATATGACCCTTCGTCTGTAATCTAGACCCTTTATTGGACAGCACACCTCATAGTATACTAATAATTTATTAATTATAAAAGAAAACAACTAATGTAAATGCATATATGATCATACATATCATTCTATAACTTTATATAGAGAAATCTAATTTAATATTGTATTCCTGTTTATATTTAAAACCACTAATAATTGACAAGTTACTATCAAAATGTTTTTATCTTCATTTCCCATTAGCCAAATAAAAAGAGATTTCTTATCAAGTTTTAAAATATTTTTATTTTTAATAAATATTTTTCATAGAAATGCATTTCTAACATTATCCAAAGTTTGACATGTTAAAAGAAAATGCATATCATCTTCTATTTCCTCTTTACAGAGTTTGCATATTCAATTTTCTAGTTTAATTTTAAAGTAGCGACCTTTCTTTTCAAGTTTGTGAGCTCCAATTCTAAATCTTTCAAAACACCTTTAAATATATTGTAATTTCGATAAGTATAGCTCAAAATTAAAATTTGGTTTGAATAATCAATAAGTTATTAGTTCATAGATATCAGGACGCCTGTTTCGTCCTGAAAGGAATTATAAGTGACCTAAATTGATCCACACTACGTTTTTTTCTTGATGTAATAATTTCGCTAATTCGTTTAAATTTATATTTTCAAGGTTCACAGTTTTTATCACTTTGAAATGAGAGAAAGGACATTTTGGTTATGAAATTAATCACGTTCGACGTCGGACACGTTTTGATTGATATTGTGTCAAGCATCTGTTTTTTTTTACTTCAAGTAACATGCTCTTTTGCGGTATTTATAATAGGTATTGCTATTATTAAACAGTTGATGTATAGAAATGTGTATACTAACGCGGAAGGCAGCATCCGGCATGAGATTTGCAATTATACTTGTATACTTCCGCCTTATCGCCATATCTACAATACCCACTGTTGTCATAATAATCATATCCTGTTTGACAATCCGTATTAGTGCAATATCCATTTCCATAGTCAGTATCTTTAGAAGAAACTACAAGAAATAATTCAAGACATGTTTAAATAATATATGAATTGAAAATAAATTTCAGAAGAAAAACAATGTTCATCCTTCCCACAACCCTCAGTTGCGCAATAATTACACTTTGAAATTTGCAAATGTTTGTATTGCTTCTTACCTTGAGGAAAACAAATGAGTCTCCTGGACAACCATGTGAGTACTTCTTGTCATAAGATACCCTTTGCAGCTACTAAACTTACCAACATCCTACCTGTGCGAAGCATTCCGATTGACAATCGTCACTGATAAGATCTAGCAAATACTATGATTATGACAAATATATGATTATGACAAATATATGAGTATATCAAACAAGAAGAGAGATAGTATTTATCCACACACAAAAACAGACAAATGGCATATCAAGTCTTATAAACACATAGGAAACTGAACATTTAAAAGGGATGCGAATAATACCTGACGGCCATTCAGACTGTTAAGCCAAAACTAACATGCCAACGCCATGGATAAAAAGAAAAAGCCAACAGACAAATGATAGAATATATAAATAAAATATTGTGATTGACATCAGCGTTTCTAAAAGAACAAGCAATTTCTGCATAAATATTTGGGAACCACAAAAGTAAAAGTTATACAAATAATAATTCTTTATCCATGGCACGCCATAACAATCCTTGTCTAAATTCGTTTTTGCTAAGTAACAATCAATTGGTTGTTGATTAGCGATACATATTCCAAAACAACAATGTACACCTTACATTAATATTGCCTTATATCCGTTTCGTTTCTACAGCATATTTAATGAACATCCACCTCTGTCATACATTGAACATCACTTTTCAGATATATTTAGGATTTCGAGTTGATTTTGTCTGTGTTCTTCTGAAGGACGACACTAGTGTACATAGACATTTTTGTGTATTACAAACTACAGACGACTTCAAATATTGCAATACTATTGCACGAGAAAAACAACCTTAATGTGTGCGATCTAAAAAGTAAAATCACAAAAAATACCAAAATCCGAGAAAATTCAAAACGAAAAGCTCCTAATCAAATGGCAAAATCAAATGCTCAAACACCAAACAAAGGGATAACAACTGTCATATCCCTGACTCGGTACATGCATTTTATTATGTAAAAAATGATGGTTTGAACCTGGTTTCATTGCTAGACAAATAATTGAAACCAATAAATTATTTAGAACTGCAGATTCCCATTTCGTGAGTGTCGGTAGCTAAACATTCACTCATTAGATCATATTTTGTTATTGTTAAAGATACATTTCGAAGAGGTTACGGGGAGAAGTTGGAATGCGCCAAAATATTTTTACCTTGTGTATATCAACACTTCCTAATACTAATTATGAGTATAGTACATTTCGATAGTAATTCTTTAGACTCTGCTTTTTAGTTTTCCATTCTACTTTTGTTACTTGTTCTGATGTTTGATAACATTAATCCATCAGTAATATTGAGCATTTGAAGCAGATTTACATGCAATATCAATTTTCTTTTTTATAATTGTGTATCTAACTATTTCATTTATATGTGTGGATTCTTATATATAGGAAGATGTGGTATGAGTGCCAATGTGACAACTGTCGATTTAGATTTGTGTATTTTAATGAATATTCTTTAATTTTAGTGGAATATTTGCTGATTAATATTTTGAATCAAATTGAAGGAAGATTAGTTATAATTTCCAAGAACAAAATAAAGAATATTTAACACAGACTAAAAATGTATTTTGAAATAAATATGCTAAGCAGGTGTATTCTGAAGTAAAAGAAATGTGACTAAACATACTGTGCTTTCAATCAAATTATATATTGAGAAAAAAATCTGTCTTTAATGATACGTTAATAAGGCTTGTGTAAGGTTATTCTTTAATTACAGTTTCTATTATTGCATTGTTACATTTTGGACTGTTTTCTTGCGATGATGAATCCTTATTTTATATCTAGTACAAGTATGCAGATTATGGACGTATACATTCAAAGATCCTAAATATAAAATGGATTGCCACCAAAATTATAATCATTAGTCGTATTACTGTATGCAAAATTATGAAACTTTAACAAAATTGGAAATTAAAACAAAACAATCTAAATATTGAACATTTTTTCCTTGTCAAGTTTTTTGATTCGTTTATTGAAATCGTTCTCTCTTGTTAAAGACAATAATAATCAAAACCAAGGAGAAAACAAAGACTCACAAAAATTAAAGGACATTTACATCAACAATTATAAATAATAAATACGAAACAACACGAACTCCACTAAAAACTGGGATTGAAATCAGGTGCTCCGGAAGAGTAAGCATTTCCTGCACCGTATACGGCACCTGTCGTGTTATTTCTTTGTTCAGTTCGGTAATGATGGAAGGTTATTATGACTGAGGAAGAATATCAGATATGATTTCTGACACACTTTTGTCATAATGGCCAATCAGCTCATGATGGCGACGTAAAATTTCTTGAGTGATGACCTTAATTTGATTGATTCATAGCCCTAGCCTGTCTTAGCAACTTTTGAGAAAGCAGTATTCCTCGTTCATCAAAATCAACGTACTTTGAGCTAGCTCTAGAGTAACGTATCAATTGAGACACAAATATTCCATATGCTGGTGCCGCTGGGATGTTGCTACACAGAAATGGAAAGTTGACTATAGGAAAATTAACATCATCGCGTTTGTCATAAACTTGGGTATTCAACCTACCATCAGTAGCCATTTCGAGAAAAAGGTCTAAATATTAAGCAAATTTATCTGTATCGGTAGTATCTTTAATTTCAAGTTCACTTGGATATATTAAAAGTAAGTGATCACTGAATCTATTATTATTAAGAGACAGTACATCATCAGTATACCGAAAGGTGAGATTAAAAGACTGGGCTTATTTCTTTTCTCCCTTCTGTACACGCCCTTGGATACATTCTGCTTCATAGGAATACAAAAACAAATCTGCTAGTAAATTTGAAGTTAAAAGAACTATTCATGTAATACTCCATCACAAACATGAAAAACTACTGGACAAAAAGATAAAGAAAATGGGAAAAACAAAATAGCTCTTACCTTTTCCGCAAAGAGTGGCGATCAAAAAGACAGCGGGTATCATCTGGATTGACTTCATCTTGCAAATGGTTGAACTTGCATGTTCATGCCGCTTTATATAGTAAAGAAAGTCGGTTATTTTGACAGATGTGTGACTTATTTTTCTTCATTCGTTCATTGTTAGTATATACCTTGAGTCTAGACACCATATAGGTTTTTCAGTATACACATTTCGAAACAGGGTAATATTATATAACATGTATTAGTTATTATATTTTACAAAAAATTAAAAATATAATCAATATTTATTATGTAATAAGTCTGCATATAATGTACTTAATAAATTTGTACTTTCTGCACTCATGGAAATATGATAATTAAGAGATAAAACGTGGCATTCCGGTAGGTATCTAAAACCAATGCATCATCTATATGTACTGGGAAAGTTCTTTAATTCGTGGATATCAATTTTCGCGTTTTCTGTTAAAGTTACATATTCGTGGATTTTTAAATTCGTGGATTTTAGTTTTCTTAAGAAAATACAAATTAAGTGCAGATTTGAAGCCACCAGAAACGAAGATCACTTTTAATAACCATATGTTGTTTTATAGTGATTTGTGGACATGAAAAATAAGGTGTTAATTTTCACTTACTTGGTTTTTCTTAAAAACTGACATTACTCAACAAATCGGAAATAAAATTATTGCTTTCAGACATAAGCTGATTCATCTAAGCTTACAAATTGTCAAGATTAAAGGAAATTGCAAGGTAAACATTTGAATTGTTGCACACGTGTAATCAGAAGGGATGACTCACTTATTAACATGAGATCAACAGGTCAACAGATTAAAGACCATCAAAGGTGTTAGTTGGGCCATAAACATGTCACTTTAAGAAAACTGTAAATAAAACAAATTCTATAAATGTAACTTAATTGTAAGATTAATTGTTATCAAAAGCAAGACCATTATGAAATAATGATTTTCCGTATGAGAATCTAAATAAACATTTCATCATCATGATCATAGCATATCATCACCGGAAATCTGACTTTCATAGTTACTTACTTACTTAGTCCTTGTTATGCCTTTTGGAACATAGGGCAAGGACAAATTGCCGCCACTCCTCTCTGTTTTCTGCTTTTTTCTCAATAGTTCCCCAGGTGTAACCTCTCTCTTTCATCACTGTTTCTATTGTTCTACGCCATGTTGTTTTTGGTCGTCCTCTCTTAATCTCATCTTAATGCAACTTTGGTCATATCTCCTTGTGGTTTTCTTAGGACATGACCAAGCCATCTCCATCTTTTCTGTAGCAGAGTGGTTTCAATATCTTGGCTTTTTGTTTTCTTATGAAGATCTTCATTTGTTATTTTGTTTGGCCAGTATATCTTCATGATTCTTCGTAGGCAGGTGTTATGAAAGCTGGATAACCTGTTAATGTCTTTTTCGGTCATTTTCCAGCATTCAGCTCCATAAAGTAAAACTGATGTTACACAGCTGTTATAGATTTTCAGTTTGGTCTTTTTTCTGATTGATGGTGTTTTCCAGATGTTTCTTAGTCTGTGAAAGGCTGATCTTGCCTTGCCAATTCTTTTGATGTCCTGTTCAGCTCCACCTTCTGATGTTACAACACTACCTAGGTAAGTGAAGGACTGTACCAATTCCAGTTGTTCTCCATTTACTTTGATGTCTGCTGTATTAAGAATGTTTACTGTCATTATTTGTGTTTTCTTAGAGTTGATTTTCAAACCAATCATTCTGGCATTCTGTTCTAATCTCTCCGTTTTTTCTTTCATTTGATTTTCAGTATGGGATACTAATGCTAGATCATCTGCATAGTCTCTATCCTCTAGGTTTGAAGTGAGTGTCCACCTTATTCCGTTGTTGGTATTTGACATTGTTGATTTCATCACCCAGTCGACTGCAATGATAAACAAGAGAGATGACATCACACATCCTTGCCTCACTCCGGATTTTACCAAAAAACTAGTGTCTTGGTCAGAGTCTACAGTGCATTTAAAGTTGTCGTAGACGGCTTTGATGAGTTGTATTATTTTTTCAGGAATTCCATAGATTTTTAAGATGGTCCATAATCCCTGTCTGTGTAAGCTGTCAAAAGCCTTTTCAAAATCTACAAAGTTGATGATTATTTTTCTTTGCCATTTTGCACATTGTTCGAGGATGTTTCTGAGGACAAATATGTGGTCTATACAGCTTCGTCCTTGTCTAAAACCTGCCTGTTCTTGTCGCAGTGTTCTGTCTATAGCTGTTTTAATTCTTGAAATTAGGATTTTGCAAAATACTTTGCTAGGAAAAGAGAGAAGAGTGATACCTCTCCAGTTATTGCAATTAGTAAGATCACCTTTCTTTGGTATCCTTATGATGTCACCTTCGGACCAGTTGTCTGGTATGATGTTGTTCTCCCAAATTTCTTTAACAAGTGGGTAAAGGATATCTGATGTTTGCTTAACATCAGCTTTAAAGAGTTCAGCATTTAATTGGTCAATGTCTGGTGCCTTTCTATTCCTTAAACTTTTTTGTGCTCTCTGGATTTTTAGTTTGGTTGGTGCATAAAGATCTATATCTAATTCTAATGGTGTTTCTGTGATATCGATGCTAACTGTATTTTCTGGTTCTTTTCTATTGAGAACTTCTTGAAAATGTTCTTTCCATCTTTCCTTTTGTTCTTTTTCGGATGATAATGTGTTGTTTTGTTTGTCTTTAATTGGCATGCTCTTATTAGTTTTCTTGTTGCATAGCTGTTTTACAACTTGGTAAACCTGTCCCATTCTCTGGTTGGATGCAGCATTGTCTGCTTCTTTTGCAAGGTCTTCTGTATACTTTCTTTTGTCACTTCGTGTTGCTTTCTTCACTTTCTTATTGCATTCTGAGTATTCCTTCCTCAGCTTATCTTTTATTCTTTCTGAATAAGTTTGACAGAGTTTGTTGTTTATTTCTTTTCTTTCATCAATCAATTTCCATGTTCCTTGTGTAATCCATTCTTTATGTATTTGTCTTATATAGCCAAAAACTTTTTCACGGGTTTCTTTGTATATTTCTTCTACTTTTAGCCATTTGTTGTTTATCGATGCTGGTTCTGATGTTTCTTCTATTGTGTCTTCTAGGACCTGAAATCTGTTCTTTATCTGCAGGTTAAATTCTTGTTTTACTTTGGTGTCTTGCAATTTATTTATATCAAATTTTCTTTTAATGGTTGTTGGTGAAGACATCTTTTTAAGTTTTAACTTTATATTGGCTGTTATTAGAAAGTAATCACTTGCAATGTCAGCTCCTCTCTTTACTCTGACATCTTGTAAGGATCTTTTCCATTTTCCATTGATCATAATGTGGTCTATTTGATTTTTGTCTCTTCCATTTGGCGAGTTCCAAGTTAGCTTGTGAATGTCTTTGTGTGGGAAGATGGTTCCACCAATTACTAAGTTGTTAATTCCACAAAAGTCAACCAGAAGTTCTCCATTTTCATTCATTTGCCCACATCCATATTTACCCATTACTCTTTCATTTCCTGTATTATCGTTGCCAACCTTTGCATTTAAATCACCCATTACAATTGTCAAATCATGTGTTGGTACTTTTCTGATCTCAGCTTGCAAGGTGTTATAGAATTCAGTTTTTACTTCCTCTTCCGCTTCATTTGTTGGTGCATAGCACTGAATAAAAGTTACTTTGCCTTTCTTTGCATGGAAACGGGCTCTTATAATTCTTTCATTTACAGGATTGTACTCAATAAGTGATTTTGCTGTTTGTTTGTTCATAATTATAGCAACACCTTGTTGATGCTTGTTGTCTGTCCTTCCAGAATGTATGATTGTTTCTCCTGATCTTGCTATAGACTTTCCACAACCTGTCCATCTACATTCACTAATGCCTAGTAAGTGGAGCTTATAATTTTTCATTTCATTTAAAATTTGTGCTTGTTTTCCTGTTTCATACATTGTACATTCCAACATCCTACCTTCAGTTTTGTTCTCGTGTTCAGAATACCATTCCTGCAGCTAGCTTCCTCTTGGCTTTCACTGGCACCATTCATACTTGCATGTGATTGCTGGTATTCTGAGTGTCCGAGACGAGTTAAGTTTCTTGTCCTTGTTTCCGTAACTGTTTGTTTTTTTTGCGAGACGAGATAGTTGGTCTTGTGCTCAACCTCCAACCTGGAGGACCAGGAGATTTTCTTTCAAGATTCTCTTCCTTTAGATCAGTTGCCGTCCCCGACTATGAGTCATGATCTACCCATGTTTCAATTCAGAGTTGTCTCTCCTAGATAGATAGTCATCCCTGACTACGACCTTCATAGTTAACAAATATATTTTTTTATGAGAATTAAAATATTAAAAGTCTTCAAGTTTAAGTTGTTTAACGATCGGATGGTGTAATCCTGCCTGCAGTTGTAGATCATAATGCATTTGCTGATATTCGAAGTATTCTCTAGATTATATGGCATACACATATCTATGCAGTCAAACCTACATGGGGATCTTCCATGTCTTGATTGAGATACCAGTAGTTATATTTAATTTCGTGGATAAAGTCATCCACGAAAACCACGAAAATTTGTGTCCTACGAATAAAAGTACTTCACAGTATGTGAGTATTTACCAAACCAGGTTTCATTAAAAATAAATTTAACACTTTCGGGCCTTTTAGGCTGAGAAAATAACTTTTTATTTTTCCCAAAAAATGTTTTTGATTATGCCGTTTTATGAAAATGGTTAAACTTTATTGTTTTCAATTTAATTTAACGGGATTTTTTGAAGTGCCTTTTATCTACCTTATAATAAAATTCGACACGGAATTCGCATATTGATACGGCTTGATTGTTGATTTTTGAATACTTCAACCAGCCAGTTTACCTTGGATATCAAGTGCAAAAAAAAACGATCGTGAATGTTGCATGCTTTATAAATGCAAATTTCCTTGATGATTCATAAGAAGTACACAGCTTAGTGAACATTGCCTTCCTGAGACTAGTCACTGCTTGTATTGCTTTAAGGTTCTCAAAAACTATGAAGAGATTTCAAATATCGAGGTAAAGCACTTGGTTTGGATTATGTGGTTCCTTTTTTGTTTTGGTTCAGTTGGTTTTTAAAGAGTTAAGTGTTGCCTTTATATCACTGAACTAGCATGCACTATTGTTTGGGAATAAGCTGGAGCCTGCTGGCGGTAACGACAGTTACGAGATGTTCTGACTGCTTTGAAGACCCATTGATGGCCTATACTATGGCTGCATCAGCCCTCTGGTCAAGTTTTTGTGTCTTTGACACTTTCTCCGCTTCCGTCCTCTATTCTGTTATATCTGTTCTTATCAGTTACAATAACACATCTATATTACTTTCTCGTATAGGCATTTTAATATTTCCTGTTTTTCATATAGATTAGACTGTTGGTTTTTCTGTTCGAATGGTTTTACACTAGTTATTTGGGGCCCTTGATATTTTGCTGTTCTATGTTAGCCAAAACTCCGTGTTGAAGACCGTACTTTTTTAGTTTATTTTTTTTTACTAATTGTGACATGGATAAAGAGTTGCTTCATTGGCACTCATACCACATCTCCTTACATCTACATCCTTCTGTAATGAATCTGTGTAACAAATTGCCTTTCTACATGTAATGTTGTTTAAATAACGCTAAATATATAAGGTCATGTTAAGCTTCCTAAAATTAAACAATCTCAAGGCGATTTAAAATGTTACAAGTTGTATTCATCTCCGTTTTCTCGTGTCAATTGTTTCACATTGTTCAAGTAAAAGACTTTTAAAGCTGACTATATTGTATAACGTTTTCTCATTTCTGAATGCCGTACGGGGACCTATCATTGTTCACATCCGTTTTATTTGATCCCATTACATAGCTAGCTCATTGGCAATCATAAGACAATCGTAGTTGTATATTAATGGGGATTTAAAGGACGACGTATTGAGAATCAACTTTTCTATTGTTGAAGATCGTATATCGATCTCTCTCGTCTTGTTAATTTCTTTGTCTTTGTGATGTTTCCACATTGGCTTATAACCCGTATTTTCTTTCATGCAAAATCCCACAGTACCAGTACGCCCAATAATGCAAAAACATCTTCAAATTGATAAGCTGCGTTTGGATAGAATATTACAATTGCAATGCTACAGTTACATGAGTTACCGTACTAGAATCAGAATAATTTTTTATTGTAACCTCACTCACACGTAAAATAGCAAAGAGTGCTAGAATAAATTAAAGGAGTAGATCCAGTAAGACCCCTTTTTGGCCCCAAAATATAGCAGTTTTACAAAACTGTTAAAATGATAAACTTTAGTTATTTATTGGAAAGTAAAATGCTACTGCTACATAAATGTGGGCTGTTTTTGACAATACAATACCCACATATCGGGAACTAGCATCATTTAGTCCTGTTAAACTATTGAAATCTTCACAATTTTAGTATTTTAGTTAAATTTTAGACAGTTTCCGTCTTAAATGAAAGTGGCCGCATATGTGTTCATTCCTAATATTGAAATATAAGTTGTATTTGATGATATTACATAACATATATAAAGGTTGAGGATGAACACGGATGCAGCCACTTTTATTTTTGACAAATACCATCTGAAAAGTGACATTTTTTTTGGGCATATTTGATCGATTGTTGATATTTAAACTTGAATCAGTAAAAATCTTTTAAATAAACTAATTGAATCAACTGAAATAGACACTTAAGTGTTTTAAAAGTGTCAAAAATCTTTCGTCAGATGAACCTGAAATTTGAGGCCAAAATTGGCCCTTACCGGATCTACTCCAAAAACATTGAAATAATAAAGATTCATTAGTAAATGAACAAAACTAGACAAAGCTTGGAAAGTAATGAAAATATTATCAAGACCGTCTTGTCTCTTTGTGGATTTCTTTTATATCATCTTTCTAGTATTTAAGATATAAACAAATTTGAAGTATCAACTTTTAAAATAGGGGCCAAAGATACCAGGACATTCAAACGCACACATCGAAAATAAACTGACAACACCATGGATAAAAAGAAAAAGTCAAACAGACAAACAATAATAGTACACAAAACACAACACAGAAATTTAAAAACTACGCAACATGAACCACGCAAAAACTGGGGTAATCTCAAATTCTCCTAAAGGGTACGCGGATCCTGCTCCATATGTGACAACTGTCGTGTTGCTCATGTTCGTACAAACCCGGTAATAAGTCCAAATCGGTAGGTGACATTCATGAAAAGAGAACGGGATTGACATTGCGGCATTAAATTGCGTGACTAGTGGGGAAAAAATATGCCAAATGTTTATATAATCGACCTGTAACTACAGATAGATGCTTCAAATATAAATAAGCTATGCTTTGAAACTTTGTTCAAAAGGATTTTTTTTGCCAGTGTATAAAGAGTGGGAATGAGACAAAAACAGATCTAGAAGTTGTTGGATGACTATAATTTGTATTTTCGGATACTGAATCGGATAAAAATATCTTGCGGATTTCTCTGTTAAGCATGTCTTCTTTGTTTTGGAATTACAGTTGCGTGGTGTCATAAAACATTTGGAGCTATGTTTACCCATTATATATGTTTGCTTTGCTCACAAATTGTTGTTAATATAATTGAATATTCTGCGACTGTCATACAAGTGAGAGGTTTTATTTGATAGAAAAACAGGTTTCATCCATATACATGATATATAGGAAAATTTCGGTACCAAGTGAGGAATATGAAAGTTGTTTTCCATTCGTTTGATGAGTTTTATCTGTAACAATTGACTTTGCCATTTGTTAAGGGACTTTTTCCCGTTTTAAGTTATTCCTTGATTTTTTTTTCTTTCTTCAGCCAAAGAGATTAAACTTATTATTTTTCTAGGCTGCCAAGGTTCTGTTAAAAATTATTTTGATCGTTAAATGTGTCTGATAAATGTAATTTTTCAATTAACGTCTGAAAAACCCCTTGAACAGTTCAAAATTCAATAACTGATTAACCAGATCTGTCATTGTTTACTTTATTTGTTGACGGGGTTATCTTTTCTTCACTTAATGAAATGTGTCATCTTGAATTTTTCAATGAGTAATATTAAAAAATTATTTTGATCGTTAAATGTGTCTGATAAATGTAATTTTTCAATTAACGTCTGGAAAACCCCTTGAACACTTCAAAATTCAATAACTGATTAACCAGATCTGTCATTGTTTACTTTATTTGTTGACGGGGTTATCTTTTCTTCACTTAATGAAATGTGTCATCTTGAATTTTTCGATGAGTAATATTAAAAAAAAAAAGATTTGATGTTTTCTTCACAGTTTAATTTATTATTTATATATATTAATCCATATTTTTATAATATGATTATATGTAGTACAGCAGATGCTGCAAAACAAACTTCATTGTGGCAAATGAGAAAGTTAAGTATGCTTTACCCGTTTATAGAATTTAAAAAGCCCTTTATACATTATATAATAGACAATAATTGCTATTATTTTTTCATAAAATTGCATTTACTGACAACATTACTTACCTGCACGGAAAAGCACTACATATCAAAACCCATTTTCAACAAATATCTTATCAATACAAGACATGCACATCGGGTTTTTATTATTATGCTGAATTCAAAAATACACAATAATTCAGTAGCTCTTTTGAATCTTTCACTTTACTAAACAAGAAATATTATGTCGATTAAACGAAAAGTTAATAGATTTTAGAGACGTAACCCTTGTCTTCTCAGCCCTTTTTCAATGCAAAATATCTGAATGTCTCAAATCCAGGTGACTTATCCAGTTTTTTTAGGCTGAATCTTTTTTTTATTATTTGGGGGACATTTTTTTTTAACAAATATGTTGTTTGAATAGTTTTTGTTCTGTTTTTGTTCTGAAATGAGACGTAATGTTGGTACTGATAAGAATGAATAAAGTTGTAATTTTTTGTTTGTTATTTAATAATTACAGAGTATGAATTTTATTTCTACTTTGTAGCATATATACTGCTTTACGTAAACTATATATTGTAATATTAATGGTAGAAACATTACGAGACATACAGCCAGTCGCACTTGACCACTAGCATTAAGAGATTACAGGATTTAAAAGTTGATTTCTTAATGTATAAATGACAAGTTTAACTTCAATTTTGAACGTCTATGATCTGTTAAAGCAATGTAAATTTTGAATGCTCAATTTTGCCCTGTGTTACCACATAGAGCTAATGGGAACACGTGCCTTTAATTTTTATTACAATAAGCCCAGACAATTCATGTAAATATCTGAATATGATACATAAAAGATGTAAGTAACGAAAACTGATAAGTTCGTATTTTTTCAAAGAGATTGTATAACATGTTTCGGTGTTGGTTGAAGAGTTACAAAGGCAAAGATAGATGCTGATATTCGGTTATTTTTTGTATTTTAAAGTCATAAGAAACCTCAAATTGAAAAAAAATGATGCATATGTTTTTCTATCTAAATGGATAGTTTTCATTATACAACTTATGTACATATACTTTTTCTGAGGAAAATTCTTTAATTTGTCCACATTTAGAAGAAGTTTACTTATTTTTAATTGCTTGCTTCCAGCAGGAAGCAATTCGCCGAAGTTGTTTCCGTATGTATAGTGACCTGAGCATAACCCTCCTCGTAAACATCCGGTGATCGCAATACGCATGGATCTGTCATTAAAATAAACAATTATCTGATTGTACATGTTAAACACGTGCTCAATACCCATGCTTTTTGTTATTTGTTTACTATAAGGTGACAATCGGTAAACTTCGGCTTCAAAACACGACATTTAATGAGCAGCCATATTTGTTCAATCATAACAGACAAAGCGAAAAAAAATTGACGATTATAACTTATATTTGTGTAAAAAATGATAAAATCGTGCACAGAGGACTAAGTTTATGATGTATACATGCATTGGTTCAAGAATTGGATAAACATTATTTTTCACCACTCACTCGTTTCATATGACTTTAACAATTCAATATTGTATGCTACTTGCATGAAAAAGCACACACACGATACCAAACTTAATAATTGGGAAGCTAGGCGTGCGTTTTTTGTACATAAGACTCATAAGTGACGCGTGTTTTTTCTACTTGAAGAGGCACTAGCTTAGAGATATATGAAAAGTCTAAAGTATGATTGGTATTTTTTCAATCATTAATGAAAGCGAAATAGTGAAATAATAATTCGCATTTAGTCGCCACTATGGTTCATTTTTGACAAATTAAGCTAACAAACATTATTGAGGAATTATTTACTTGCAAGTCAATAATTTGACGTCATTGAATCCGTATACATGTGAATTTCAATCTATCCCCTTAGCTAGAGATCGATGATGCATGAATTGGGCGTGTTCGGTTATTTAAAGGAAAAAAATGTCAACATTCAAAATAAAACAGAGGTAAATCATTTGATTGACTGATTCGATACACATCGATACACAATAAAAAATTATTTTTATCGATGATATGAAATTAAACAGACCTTGAAAAATCCAATGGCACGAGTTTGCTTTCAACCTATATCTATAGTTATGTTAATGTCGCTTATATGGCCATCGGAGGTCTTCGGAGGTAAAGTCGATAGAAGAGTAGATGGTGTCAAGATTTAAATACACACGAAACGAAGCTACATATTATCGACTCTTGCCGCGTAAATTGTTAAAATTCTAATATAAGAATTTTTGAATCAAATCTGTTAAAATGAGTTTGACAGCTAGTGCCCCTTTAAAACCTACGACTTAGGAGATAACTGTATTGTATTTTAAGCTCCGACGGCATCAATTGGGGATTTGATGGTCGCAAATTAAGTTTACTGGCGACGCGTTAGCGGAGACAGTAAACGGGTATTTGCGACCATCAAATCCCAAATTGATGCCGTCGGAGCTTAAAATACAATATTGTTATCTCCATTCTAATGAAACTGACAGAAAACAACGTTAAAACATGTATTTAAAATCTGTCATATGCCGTCTGCGCTTGCGCGTACGTCCCATAGCATCAATTGTCAATTGATGCCATGTAAGAAAGTGACGTTATCCAATCAAAATGAACGTTACAAACGTTGTTGTATTAGAATCTCTGATATATCGGTTCATAACAAACTCGGACTATGATATATTCCGCGTCCGAAAATCGGACTACAGCAAACTCTGACTAACAAACTTGGACTATTAGAAGAATATAAGTATGATAATCGAAGCTATTTTCCATATTTGAAATGTATTTATTTTGAATCAATTATGAGAGATAATATGGTAAGGCGAAGATCAAGTACAATAATCTTACTTCCTGATTATGACTGTTATACCGAGTGTGAATTTGAATTGCTAAACGATGTGTCTCGCTATTTTGAATATCCAACATTTATGTGATTTTATTTTTATTTTTGATGTTTCTGTTATGGTTTTGGTTGAATAATGTGTTATATCTGGTCGTTTGTATGCCAAATAATCATCAAATTGTCTTTCAATACCATCATTGTCATGATAATTGTTTGGACTGGTATTGTGAAAATGAATGTATATAAAGATCGAGATTACATGTTTCGTTACGTCATTGTGCCACTGTTTATGATGTTCTGTGGTGTCTGTCTTTGATGGCAGATGTGTGTTCCAAGTCTGCGGTTTGCATGTTTTATCGACTAATATTATTTGTAATATTTGGTATATACTATGTGATGAGTGTGTGTACTGTATTTCTGTCACGTAGTGTTGTCATTTAAGCGATTTTTGTTTTAACATTGTCTTTTAACCAGGTTCACCCACCATTTTTTCTTAAAATGTCCTATACCAAGTCAAGAATATGGCAGTTGCTATCAAAGAGTTCATTTCTATGTATGTTTGCGATTGTTTTTTGGTTCCTGATGTTCCTGTGTTTTCCCCTTATAACTTATGTGTTTCCCTACGTTTTAATTTGTAAACCGGATTTGTTTTCTTTCCATCGATTAATGATTTTAACACACGTATACTGCTATTGAACTTTATTCACTTAATTTTCAATTTCACTGGTATGAATCACATGTCCAAACTTGGTCAAATATGGGTGATTAAATTACAAGACAAGTTCAATATATCCATATGTAAAATTAATGAAGTTGAGACTAACTTTATTATCCAAGTAAGTTTTTATATATTAAAAAACCTTTCAATACAATAACAGGTCGACAGGTAGAGAAAGATATCAGTTCACAATTGAATATCTACTTCTTGTTACAAAATCAAACTGCACAAATGTGATGTCGATGATTTGTATAGTATTTGCATAACCATATAGTTTAAATAATAGAGTTCGAAAGTTTGTACAACGAAATGTGTAAAAAAAAAACCACGGGGAGCTAAACACTGAGAGGTACACTGATTGTAATTAAAAAGGGAATTGTAATCTATGGAGGACTATAGTTTTTCCCTGTTGCTTGTACATTGTATGTTCAAAATCAGCAATCATGTCAGTGCTTTTCATACAAGTGAGAGATTGGCTAGCTATAAAGCCAGGTTTGATCCACCATTTTCTACATGGGAAAATGCTTGTACCAAGTAAGGAATAAGCAGTAGTTATTCATTAGTTTGATGTGTATGAGCTTTTGGTGTTGACATTTTATTAGGGACTTCCGGTTAAAATCCTCGGAATACGGTGATTTTGTAATTTTCCATTTTTTGTATCGTGTTTTTTTTTTAAACACGGAAGTCGGATGTTGATGATAAATAAATAATGGTATCAGTTCGATTTACTATATAGACTTATAACTTGGTATATTGCATTGCCACTGGTCGCGAGGGGTTCGTGTTGTCATAGAGCTTTCTAGTTCCTTGTTTTGTGAGTATGATGTCGTATCCTTTAACACATATCAAACAAATATTATTTATGAGGTACATTTGCGTGACAGGATAACATTTGTAGTTGGTTTTTTAAATCTTTGAATTTTTTGAAAAATTAAGGATTTTCTTATCCCAGGAATAGATTACCTTGGCCGTATTTGGCACAACTTTTTAGAATTTTGGCCCTTCAATGCTCTTCAACTTTGTACTTGTTTTGATTTTTAACTATTTTGATCTGAGCGTCACTGATGAGTCTTATGTAGACGAAACGCCCGTCTGGCGTATTAAATTATGATCCTGGTATCTTTCAAACTATTTTAAACATACAGAGACAGCAAAACCGGTGACAGCAAATAACAATTAAACGTGCCTAGACCAACATTTCTGTCTTAAAGATTTTATTTGAAATTATCATTGAATGTGGACGTCACTTCTCGATGTTTTCTTGTCCAAGTGTATCTAAAGAGGCTTAGCCTTTATTGTAACCTGAAAAAAGAATAAACATTAATAAAAAAAAAGTGTAAAGCAAACAAGACTATAAGTGTATGGTTAAATTTAATTTCATTATGAGTTTGTTATTTTCAATTTCGCTTATTCTGTTTTAATTGTTTAGAGATGTTTCCGTGTAGTTAAAATCCAGAAATTCGGTACTGATAAAAGCAAAATATTTACTTTTGGCAAGAATGGAAATATTTTTTAATTCGATAAATAAAATTTCATTTTGTGAATTGTATGAATCTCAGACCAGAAATATCTTTATATGTAATTGCTATTTATTTAGAAATTTTCAATTCTACTTGCATTACCGGATGTTGATTCGAAACTTTTGTAAAAGAGGGACGAAAGATACCAAAGGGACAGTCAAACTCATAAATCTAAAACAAACTGACAACGCCATGACTAAAAATGAAAAAGACAAACAAACAACAGCACACACGACACAACATAGAAAACTAAAAAATAAACAACACGGACCCCACCAAAAAACTAGGGGTGATCTCAGGTGCTCCGGAAGGGTAAGCAGATCCTGCTCCACATGAGGCACCCGTCGTGTTGCTTATGTGATAAACAAATCCGGTAAATGGTCTAATTCGGTAGGTCACATTCATGAAAGGGAAGGGGATTGTAGTTACGATGTGAGGAACATATCCGATATCATTTGTGAAACGGTTATTCCATAACGGTCAACCAACTCGTGATGGCGTCCGTAAAATTACCGAAGGGATGATTTCAACTTCACCATTTGGAACTCTTGGTTTAATAGCTTCCTTGTGAGCAGCAATCCTCTATCAAGAAAATCATGATAGGAAATGCAAAAACGGGAATATCGTATCAACTGGGAGATATATACCCCGTATGCAGATGCTGCTGGAATGTTGCTACTTAGAAATGGAAAGTTCACAATTGGAAAGCTGAAATCATCTCTTTTGTCGTAAAGTTTTGTTTTCAACCGACCCTCATTGTCAATTTCTAGATGTAAGTCAAGATATGAGGCCGACGTAACTGTATCTGTAGTATCCTTTATCTCTAGCTCGATTGGATAGATGCGTTTCACATAGTCACCAAATTTTGAATTATTTAGTGAAAGAACATCATCTATATAGCGAAAAGTAGAGTTAAAGGATATTGCTAACTTCTTATCTTTCTTCCTACGAAGTTCCTGCATGAAGTCAGCCTCATAATAATAAAGAAACAAGTCGGCAAGTAGAGGGGCACAGTTTGTTCCCATTGGAATGCCGACAGTCTGTTGAAAAACACGTCCCCCGAACGTTACAAATATGTTGTCAATCAAGAAATCAAATGTACATGATCGTTGCAAATGATATTTACTCAGTTTTATCAGTAGACTGCGGAAAGAATAGTTTATACTTGGCTCAATCATTAATGAAATGCAAGTAGTGAAATAATAATTCTCTTTAAGCAGCCAGTATGGTTCAATTTTGTAAAAATAAGCTAAAAAAACCCATTGATTATGAATTATTTACTTGCAAGTGAATATTTCGACCTCATTGAATCCGTTTTCATGTGAACTTCAATTTAACACCTTAGCTTGAGATGGATAACATGTGAATTGTGTGTGTAAATTTATTTAAAGGAAAAAGAATGTCAACTTTGAAAGTTAAACAAAGGTAAATCATTTGATTGACTGATTCGATCCACAAAAAAATCATTTCTATAAGGTAAAAACGATGATAAACATTTATTTTTCATCTATAATATCAAATTAAATAGACCTAGAAAAATCCAACAGCACGAGTTTGCTTAATCTATTTATATCTATATTTATGTTTACATCGCTTAAATGGTCATCGGATGACTTTAAACGTCAACTCGATGGTTAATTAGATGGCGCCTAGACTAAAATACACGCGAAACGAAGCTATGTATTTTCATACCAGTGCCCTGTTTATTGCTTATTTTAGACTTTTAATAGCTTGGATAAATGTTTTACATGTCAAAGATGATAAATCTCCACGTTTACCTTTTGATAGATGTTACACCCCTGTTTACAGATATTAGTTGGGCTACGTGAAGCTATGCTACACTTTAGATATACGTCTATTTTTCTTTAACATTTTACAAAAACATTTAGCCGCGAAAATGATCATAAGTCATCTCCATGATCAGCGTTAATAATTTCAGGAATAAAGTTGGAATTCCAGGTTTAAAATTGATTATTCTAGTAAGATTGAAGTTGATAGTTCCAATATTGAAGTTTATGATTCCAACATGAAAGTCGGAGATTCCGAGATTAAAGTTGATAATTTCAAGATTAAAGTTGATTATTCCAAGATCATAAGTAGAAATGCCAACCATAAAAGATGATAATTCCAAGATTGAAGTTGGATATTCCAAGATTGAAGTTGGAAATTCCAAGATTTAAGTTGATAATTTCAAGATAAAAGTCGACACATTTCGAAAAAAAATAATTATGCCCTTGAATGCTTTCCTACTTTAACAAAGTCAAAATACGTTAGTTCGTTTGCATGACGAAGCCTACTTTTAAATATTTCTGGCAACATTTAACCACGTAGTAAACTATTTGTATCACTTTAGATTACGAATTCATGATGACGTAAAATGCATGAAAATCATTACATTTGATTCATATTTTTCTAAAAATATAGTTGCATTACTAAACAACATTTTAAAATTAGTTTTCATGAAAACTGATAGACAACCATAAATGTTTTTGCCAATATGTTACGGATTTTTAGATTACAAAAGTTCTAAAATATACAGATACTTTTACTTTACATCAATATTTTGAGTTTAAACTAATATTGAAAAAGTTACAATATAAACTGAGTAAAAGAGAAAATCATAAAAGAGTCGCAAATCAAAATACGAACGTAAAATGTGAATAATCTTTGCAAGTTTTGTATAAGTTAATTAATTCTGCATAATAACGTATTAGTATTCTAATTTTCTTTTACATTTTTATTCGTACATAAACCAATATACTTGCTAAAAAAAAAGCACTAAATGGAAACATGTCAAAAAGTAACACAATTTTTTTTTAACGTTTCCCTTTGGAGGTAAGGACACCTAAGAGAGTTAACTCTTTCAAGTTCAGCTGGACGTTTTAAATCAAATACTTTTAGAAACGAGAAACCAAGCTCCTCATAGATAAAGATTATTGTGTGTCAAACTGCTATGTATCCAACATAGATAAAATTATTGTGTTTCAAACTGATATGTATTCAATGAAATATTTTCTATGAACTGTGTGGTACAAATTATTTGAAATGTTCGTGCTATCCGGTAAGGTGTGACAGAGGCTTAACTAAATGAATATCTCTTTTTTGACGGTGGTGTTTCTTTGTTGAGCTGTCTGACATATATGTTTTTTCGTTACTTGTTCTGTCATGAATCAGGGCAATGATTTTTGTTTGAATTTTGTCACATTTTGGCATGACGTCGTGGCATTCTATAGCAAACAGTAATGTTTTTTTTTTTCATTGTAGAAAGTTAATTTATCGCTGCCCTTATCAACGGATTAAGACTTGAGTCAACGTTAAGCAACATATTTTTATTTTATATAGCTACTTACCACTACGAAGACAGCATCCCTTGTAAGACTTGCAATTGTAGTATTCCGTCTTAGTATAATAAAAGTAGCCTTTGTTGTTATAATAAAAGTAATTTCTAGGACATTCATATTTTTTGATGCAGGAAAATTTACTGCTATATTGGTAACCTTTGAGACAAAATAAAGATTAACAAAAAATTATAAAAGAATACTGTTAAAATTGGAAAACAAAATCAAAAGCATTACTTAAACCTTCATTGTAAAACCAAATATGAATTACTAGTATATAAGATATATATGGAGGTCGAATATAATCAACAAATACATTGTGTTCATTTACATTTGTACAAATGAATTGTTTTACATTATCATATCGGGGCCTTTTATAGCTGACTATGCGGTATGGGCTGTGTTCATTGTTGGAGGCCGTGCGGTGACCTACAGTTGTTAATGTCTGTGTCATTTTGGTCTCTTGTGGACAGTTGTTTCATTGGCAATCATACCACATCTTCTTTTTTATATATATTAAATATAATCAACTCATTATCTCTAGATAGCATTCTTGTACGAGTGTTTCGTCTACAAAAGACCTATCAGTGACTTAAAGTTATTCAGAGTACGTGTTTCACAAAGGGAATGAATTGACTAAAGCAAAAGCAATTATACAATTGTTCACGGAACATTTTTTTTATCACGTCGACATGATAGAGAAGATAGTTTCATTTGTCTTTAGGCCTTTATGTATTTCTATGATACATATGACTTGGCTCTATACTTTTACATTCCGTCATTGTGATATTGTTCTATGACAATTTTGTATTCTTGACTTTAATTTTTTCTAATGTGCTATGTCTATATGCCTGTTTGTGTTTCTTTGATAAATATGTCGTGGCTCTGTACCTACATATCCCGTCATTGTGTTATTGTCTCTGACGATTTTTGTAGTCTTGCCTTTCAGTTTTACTAATGCGCTATGTCGTCTATATGCCTTTTTGTGCTTCTTAATTACATATTTGTTTGTTTGTTTGTCTGTCTGTCATATAAGTGAGAGTTTTAGCTAGCTATAAAACCAAGTTTTATTCACCATTTTCTACATAGGAAAATGCCTGTACCACGTCAGGTATATGACAGTTGTTATCCATACGTTTGATGTGCTTGGGTTTTTGCTTTTTACATTTGATTGAGGACTTTCTATTTTGAATTTTCCTCGAGTTCTTATTTTTGTGATTTACTTTTTTTTAAATTTATCATTAACAAAGTTGGATAAGCTATTATTGATAGTGTGTCTTGCGTCTGTTCTTAAAGTTTTCTTTTTTTTTTCGGGTTGAATAAGGACTTGGGTAAAAGGAACTTTTGTATTATGTATTTTTGTAAATGGTGTTTGTAAACAGATGATGTTTATACTCACCCGGAAGACAGCATCCTGTATAAGAGTTGCAAGTATACCTCCACGACTTATTGCCATATCTGCAATCTCCATTTCTGCTATAATAAATATATCCTGATCGACAATCCTTATAACCTTTATTCGTGCAATATCCGTTTACACGTTTGTATTTGTAACCATAATCACTACTGTCAGAGTCGGAAGATGTAATCACTAGAAGAAATTTAAGACATGTTTAATGATAAAGTAAATGAAATTTTAATTTCAGTTTTAAAGAAAAACAATGTTTATCTTTTCAAAAACATCACATGTATATTTATTACTACTTTGAAATGTGAAAACTTCTGTATAGCTGCTTAACTTGGAGAAAACATTTACGTCACCTAAACAGTCGCTTGAAGACTTTTTTGTCAAAAGTGTTTCCTTTGCAGCGACTGTAATTTTTGCGATATCCTCCTTTTGTGTAGCATTTTGATTGTTTACAGATTAAGCTTAAGAATAATACTAAGGTGTTGACTAGAAATATGAGTATATTAACGAAGCAATGCAAGCATAAAAAAAAAGAAGAGAGACGGTAATTTATCAGCACACGAAATAGACATAGCATATCAAACATATAGAAGACTGATTATTGAAATTACATTTATCTTACCTCCTATAAATTTATTGGGATATGATTGGTTAACGGACTACACATGGTGACTATATATATTTCTTATAGGGTGCTATGAAAAAAATACATGGTTAGTTACCATATAGGGTTAGCAACCATATGGGGTTAGTAAGGAGTTACTTCCCTTTCAAAACAAAAAAATTCCCACAACCCGTTATAAATACAACACGGTGTTGAAGATAAATCTGAAAGAATTCAACAGAAGAAGAAATTGATGATGAAAGGTTGAAATAAGTTCGTAAAACATAATTGAAGCTAAAAAGTTGTTATTGTTCGCATAACGGAGTTACTTCCCTTTCAAAACAAAAAAAGATCTGAAGGGATTCAACAGACGAAGATATTGATACATGTAATGAACGATTGAAATAGATTAAAAAAACAAAATTAAAGCTAAAAAGTTGTTACTGTTGGCATTGTTTTCTGTATAGACAAATGGAAGTAGGATCTTAATACTAATTACGTATTGAAGACTTGATCACTTTGGTAGACCGTTCAGTAGTCAAAATACCACATGTGAAGATAGTCGATAAGATAAATTCGTTACACGGTGTACTAGTGACCTAATACGATATATATGGGGTCAGTAAATTACATATGGCGATTCGAGCTTCGCTCTCTCCCCATGTATATCGTATTTGGTCACTAACACACCATGTAACTAATTAATAATATACTCTAAATGTGGTCATGACATCAGTTATTCTAAAAGTAAATTTGTTGTAAAAGAGGGACGAAAGATACCAAAGGGACAGTCAAACTCATAAATCTAAAACAAACTGACAACGCCATGGCTAAAAATGAAAAAGACAAACAGACAAACATTAGTACACATGACACAACATAGAAAAATGAATAACAACACGAACCCCACCAAAAACTAGGGGTAATCTCAGGTGCTCCGGAAGGGTAAGCAGATCATGCTCCACATGTGGCACCCGTCGTGTTGCTTATGTGATAACATATCCGGTAAACAGTCTAATTCGGTAGGTCACATTCATGAAAGGGAAGGGGATTGTAGTTACGACGTAAGGAACATATCCGATATCATTTGTGAAACGGTTATTCCATAACGGTCAACCAACTCGTGATGGCGTCCGTAAAATTTACGAAGGGATGATTTCAACATCACCATTTGGAACTCTTGGTTTAATAGCTTCCTTGTGAGCAGCAACCCTCTATCAAAAAAATCATGATTGGAAATGCAAGCTGAGCGCTATATATTCCAATATAACAAAGCACGCCTTACCTTTAAAAAAGAATAGGTGGAATGATTGCCAATGAGACAACTGTCCACAAGAGACCAACATGACACAGACATTAACAACTATAGGTCACCGTACGGCCTTCAACAATGAGCACAGCCAATAAGTCATAGTCAGCTATAAAAGGCCCTGATAAAACAATGTGAAACAATTCAAACGAGAAAACAAACGGACTTAACTGCATGTCCCTTCTATTTGTTTCGTATAAATTGCATATTTACTGACCATCCACTTCTTTCACAATTTGTGCATCGCATTTCAGAGATATTGAGGATTTTGAGCTGATTTTGTTTGTGTACTTCTGAATTGGGACAAAGTGAGAAAAACAATTTTTGTGTGTTCTGGTATTACAAACGACAGATAAATTAAATTTTTCAATACTATTGCATTATAAAAGGACATGTGATGGTATGCGATCATTAGATGAGATTTTGTTGCTGATCAAATATGTTTCAAATGTGGTACGGGGTTACTAACTTTAAGTATACTATATGTTGATAGTTGTTACTGGCTTTCCTCTTTCACATTTGTTTATCAATTTTTGTTCCTCTAATCAAAGGTTGAACATTTAAAACATATTCGTATTATACTTTATTACAAAAATGAAAAACTACTGGAAAAATATATTTACAGCTAATTACCTAATGCTTGTAGAGTAAAACTTAGGTAGGCTTGCTTGCTATGTTGGTAAAAACATTAATTCAAGCTTTGTAATTAACATTGACATCTTCAAACAATAAATATATATTTAAATTTTAGTGGACGCAATCACAATTACAATAGTACAATATACAAACAAAGCAAGCAAACTAAAGAAATTCTTGCTTTACATGCTTAAGAAATAAGCTGTAAAAATCGGAGAAAAAAACAAAGCGTTCTTACCTATACCGCACAGAGCGGCGATCAGAAAGACTGCGAGTAACATCTGGATTGACTTCATCTTGCAATTGGTTGAATTTGCAGGTTGGTGCTGCTTTAAATAGTTAAGAAAAGCTAGGTTTTTTTTAACAGATGTTTTACTTATCTTATGCAAGAATTAGCAAAACATACTTAAGATTGGATTAACCTATAAAACAACCAGATATTCATGTCAAATTCATATGCGAAACTGCTGTAGTTATAAAAAAAATGTTAGGTGAATAAATCGCGTCTGAAAACACAATTTAAGTCTTTTTGTATGAACATATTAAAACAGGATAATATCAAATTACATGTATTAGTATTTATATTTCACAATACATTAACAATACAAGCAATTATTATTATTACATCGAATGAAATATGCGTGTAAGTCGTATAATAAACATGCATTTTTTGCACTTATGAATGCCAATATCTTAAAATAACTTCATATCGACTCATATATTGTTCTAAGCCTCATTCTGGTGGCCCCGTACATTTGTACCTGTGGTACGTAGCTAAATAAACGCATTTCTAGACATAGCTTACAATTTGGACAAGAAGAATTCAACTCATAAACAACATGAAAAGAAGGGAATATTCAGATTCTACATGTTATTTTATTAGCACAGAGATTACACATGGCATTTGTCGCATTATTGGTATATTCAGGTATAAAAGGTTAACTTTCAGGTAGGAATTTTACAAGGGTAAACTTTCAGGCGGGAATTTTACAAAGGTAGGAATCTTATAAGGGTAAACTTTCAGGTAGCAATCTTATAAGGGTAAACTTTCAGGTAGGAATCTTATGAGGGTTAACTTTCAGGTAGGAATCTTATAAGGGTAAACTTTCAGGTAGGAAACTCATTAGGGTAAACTTTCAGGTAGAAATCTTATGAGGGTTTACCTTCAGGTAGGAAACTCATTAGGGTAAACTTTCAGGTAGGAATCTTACGAGGGTTTACCTTCAGGTAGGAAACTCATTAGTGTAAACTTTCAGGTAGGAATCTTATGAGGGTTTACCTTCAAGTAGGAAACTCGTTAGGGTAATCTTTCAGGTAGGAATCTTATGAGAGTAAACTTTAAACGTATACTAGTATTATCTTTGTTTCATACAGGAGAATTTTTACCCGACCAAGGCTTCAATAGGTAAGTTAAACTTTGACTCTTTTAAATGTGCTTGCTTTTTATTAAAAGAAAATCACATTGATTTATTGATTAAAATAATATTGGGTTATGCCGGTTTATGAGAATGTGTTTTCGCTTCAAACTAACAGGATGTTTTCTGATATATGATCATTTTTCTTGCCAATGATGAAATAAGCAGTCGAAATTAATTTATTGTATAATATTGAATGTTAATCAGTTATCTTTAAATAAGTCAACAGGTCTACTTTGGATAAAAATTACAAAGAGAAAACAAACGTAAAAAAAATCTATATGTTTTTTTTTTCAAATACAAATGAAATAGGTGACATTCAATTAGAAAGAAGTACACAAAACCGGTAAAACCGATGCTACGGGTAGTAATAAAATTCCGTAAAGTTTGTGTAAGCTTTGGGTTGGTATTAAATTGCCTTGCTGTGAAATAATTACATGTTTGTTTTATTATAATACTTCATTCTGATTGGCTAACTGCACATCACGTGTTATTCCTTAAGCAATTGCATTACTCAATAAAACTTATCATTCATTATAACACGTGGTCCCACAAGAAAGTGCACAGGTGAATTAAATAAAACAATTATAAAATTCGTGTTTACATGATCATTGCTAATAAATGTAATTATAAGTATTGAATGCTTCTTTTTGTATCTTCATATGGTTGTAAAAGCATTGAACGTGCGCACATTTTTAGAATGAAGCGCTTCCGCACTTCACACAAAATGTACTTCGGTCAACGCTTTTACACCCCAATGAAGTTACAAAAAGAAGCATTCAATTCTTAATAACAAATGCTTGACAGAAATAAAATATATGTTACGTGGCTTTTCGGTTTTTCAAGACATAAGTTATGGGTCGCTTTGTGAGTGATAGTTTAGATCTTACTTTTATTATAAACTTTTCAATGATTTGTATGTTGAACTGTTCTAATTGAAAGAAAGGATCTGACTCTTTTTGACAGATTTATATGTTTTATTTATCAGTAGTGTTTTATTCTACAAATAATATGTTTTTTTACAAACCTTATTTAGTGTGATAGATACATGTTTATCATTGAATTCAAAATAATTATTAAATTATTGATAAAATAATAATAACTCATCATGAAAGAGTGATAACTCTATAAAGAACGATCTGACAACTTCAATCATGTTGATATATATTTGTAGATCTTATCCTGCTGATATTTTTTTTGCTTTTCAAAGTTTCTTTCTTCATTTATATCCCGATTATCCTTAATTGTCATTTTCAAGATAATAGCCAAAATGATTCCACAAAACGGTAAAAATTCTTATACATGGAAATATATCCAACAACTTAAGATTTCAGCCCTGATAGCTAATTTGTAGATCTCGTCTTGTCGATCATTTTTGCAACTTCAAGTTTTAATCTATCTATAATAGTTTTTAAGACGTGATGCAAAAATGTAAAAATAATTATTAATAATAGTTGCCATCAAAGACCAATAACTGCCAAAATGATTGTCTTCCGACTTCAGTCATGTTAACTTATTCGAGATCTCGTCCTGCTCATATGTTTATGCCCTTATTTATGGGTATTATGTTTTCTGGTCCGTCTGTTCGTCCGTCTGTTCGTCCGTCTGTTCGTTCGTTCGTTCGTCCCGCTTCAGGTCAAAGTTTTTGGTCGAGGTAGTTTTTGATGAAGTTGAAATCACATCAACTTGAAACTTAGTAATCATGTTCCCTATGATATGATCTTTCAAGTTTTAATGCCAAATTAGATATTTTATCCCATTTTCACGGTACACTGAACATAGAAAATGATAGTGCAAAGTTGAGGTTTAAGTTTTTGGTCAAGGTAGTTTTTGATGAAGTTGAAGTCCAATCAACATGAAACTTAGTGAACATGTTTCCTACAATGTATGATATGATCTTTCTAATTTTAATGCCAAATTAGAGATTTTCCTCCATTTTCACGGTCCATTAAACATAGAAAATGATAGTGCGGATGGGGTATCCGTGAACTTGGGACACATTCTTGTTTCCTGATAAAATTTCTCTGCATCTAAAAAATGTGAAAACCAAACAGTTTCAGAGCAAAATGACCATAAAAAAACCCAAATAAAAGACAAATCCGTTTAAGTTCAACTTTGACTGTATAGTTTTAAAAATAAGAGACAAAAACGAAAACTTTTATGAAATTTGGACATTGGAGTGCCATAAAAAAAATCAACAGGTGGTTTTCGAGAAAATAGAAAAAAAAACTTGCATTTTACCCCTTTGGTTTATTTTTTACCATATCGGCTATATTGTTTGGCAGGCAATGTCATCGGATACATTTTGTAAACTAAATATCCCAGTGGTTAAGTTTGGTTAAATTTGGCCCCGAAGTTTCAGAGAAAACGTTTTTAAAAGAAACCCAAATGCCTACGGCTAGAATGACCACCTAGACAATTTTTTCACGAACCCGCGAAAAACAAATTAACATAACAAAACATTAAGTCACCTGACCTATCGAATCATACATATTGACCCATACAAAATATTATAGAAACTTTAAGACAGTATTTTCCCGCTATACTGCGTAACGCTGAAAAATATATTTATCTTCGTTCCTCTTTATTGCATTACCTCTTTAAAGTTATTCTATGTTTATAGATTAATGCATTAAAGCGCGACAATTTGAATAAAAACTTGTCTTGATAACAATAATTCAGTAGCTCTTTTGAATCTCTCACTTTACTAAACAAGAAATATTATGTCAATTAAACGAAAAGTTAACAGAATTTAGAGAATACACGTCTTTTCAGCCCTTTTTCAATGCAAAATATCTGGATGTCTCAAATCCAGATGACTTATCCAGTTTTTTTAGGCTGATTTTTTTGTATGTTTTGGGGGACATTTTTTTTCTAAATATATTGTTTGAATAGTATTTGTTCTGAAATGAGATGTAATGTTGGTACTAATAAGAATGAACGAAATTGTATTTTTTGGGTTATTTAATAGTTACAGAGGATGAATGTATTTCTGCTTTGTAGCACATGTACTGATTTACGTAAACTATATATTGAAATATTTATGGTAGAAACAGTACGAGACATACAGCCAGTCGCACTTGACCACTAGCATTAAGATATTACAGGATTTAAAAAGTTTTCTAAATGTATAATTGACAAGTTCAACTTCAATTTTGAACGTCTTTGATCTGTTCACGCAATGTAAATTTTGAATGCACAATTTTGCCCTGTGTTACCACATAGAGCTAATGGGAACACGTGCCTTTTATTTCTATTACACTTAACAGACAATTCATGTAAATATCTGAATATGATACATTAAAGATGTAAGTAACGAAAACTGACAAGTTCGATAATTGTTACGGAGATTGTTTAACATGTTTCGGTGTTGGTTGGAGAGTAAAAAGGCAAAGATAGATGCTGATATTCGTTTTTTTTTTGTATTTTATCATTTCAATATTGTATGCTAGTTGTCTGAAAAATCACACACACAATACCGAACTAAATAATTGTGGAAGCTAGGCGTGCGTTTTTTGTACATAAGACTCATCAGTGACGCGCGTTTTTTTCTACCTAAAGAGGCACTAGCTAAGAGATATATGAAATCTAAAGTATGATTGGTATTTTTCTAATCATTAATGAAAGTGAAATAGTGAAATAATAATTCGCATTTAGCCGCCACTATGGTTCACTTTTGTCAAATTAAGCGAACAAACATTATTGAGGAATTATTTACTCGCAAGTAAATAATTTGACGTCGTTGAATCCGTATACATGTAAATTTTAATTTATCCCCTTAGCTAGAGATCGATAACGCATGAATTGGGCGTGTTCGGTTATTCATAGGAACAGAATGTCAACATTCAAAATAAAACAGAGGTAAATTATTTGATTGACTGATTCGATACACAATAAAAAAACAATTTTTATCGATGATATGAAATTAAACGGACCTTGAAAAATCCAAAGGCACGAGTTTGCTTTCAACTTATATCTATAGTTATGTTTATGTCGCTTATATGGCCATCGGAGGTCTTCGGAGGTAAACTCGATAGAAGAGTAGATGGCGTCAAGATTTAAATACACACGAAACGGACTACATATTATCGACTCTTGCCGTGTAAATCTAATATAAGAATTTTTGAGTCAAATCTGTTAAAATGAGTTTGACAGCTAGTGCCCCTTTAAAACCCACGACTCTCTGATATATCGGTTCATAACAAACTCGGACTATGATATATTCAGCGTCTCAAAATCGGACTACAGCAAACTCGGACTAACAAACTTGATAAGTATGATAATGGAAGCTATTTTCCATATTTGAAATGTATTCATTTTGAATCAATTATGAGAGATAATATGGTAAAGCGAAGATCAAGTACAATAATATTACTTCCTGATTATGATTGTTATATAGCGAGTGTGAATTTGCATTGCTAAACGACGTGTCTCGCTATTTTGAATATCCAACATTTATGTGGTTTTATTTTTTATTTTTGATGTTTCTGTTATGGTTTTGGTCGAATAATGTGTTATGTCTGATCGTTTGTAGGCCAAATAATCATCAAATTGTCTTTCAATACCACCTTTGTCATGATAATTGTTTGGACTGGTATTGTGAAAATGATTGTATAAAGATTGAGATAACATGTTTCGTTACGTTAGTGCTCCACTGTTTATGATGTTCTGTGGTGTCTGTCTTTGATGGCAAATGTTGTAAGTCTGCGGTTTGCATGTTTTGTCGACTATTATATTATTTGTAATATTTGTTATTTACTATGTGATGAGTGTGTGTACTGTATTTCTGTCACGTTGTGTTGTCATTTAAGCGATTTTTGTTTTAACAATGTCTTATAAGCGGGAGGTTTGGCGACCCTTTAAACCAGGTTCATCCACCATTTATTTTCTTAAAATGTCCTATACCAAGTCAAGAATATGGCAGGTGCTATCAAAGAGTTCATGTCTATGTATGTTTGCGTTTGGTTTTTTGTTGCACTTAAAAAGTAAAATCACAAAAATACTGAACTTAGAGGAAGATCAATTGGGAAAGTCCATAATCACATGGCAAAATCAAATAACAAAACGCATCAAAAACGAATGGACAAGAACTGTCATATTCCTGACTTGGTACAGGCATTTTCAAATGTAGAAAATGGTGGATTAAACCTGGTTCTATAGCGCTAACCCTCTCACTTTAATGACAGTCTCATCAATTTCCGATATTTTTATATTGATGCGTTAAATAAACAGACACAATAAATAAAATAGTCAAAATATGGGTACACTTAAGTGTTCCTGATGTTCCTGTGTTTTCCCCTTATAACTGATGTGTTTCCCTACGTTTTAATTTGTAAACCGGATTTGTTTTCTTTCCATCGATTAATGAGTTTAATACACGTATACTGCTGTTGAACTTTATTCACTTAATTTTCAATTTCACTGGTATGAATCACATGTCAAAACTTGGTCAAATATGGGTGATTAAATTAATGAAGTTGAGACTAACTTTATTATTCAAGTAAGTTTTTGTATATTACAAAACCTATCAATACAATAACAGTTCGACAGGTAAAGAAACGTATCAGTTCACAATTGAATATCTACTTCTTGTTACAAAATCAAACTTTACAAATTTGATGTCGATGATTTGTATAGTGTTTGCATAACCATATAGTTTAAATAATAGAGTTCGAAAGTTTGTACAACGAAATGTGTAAAAAAAGCACCGGGAGCTAAACACTGAGAGGAACACTGATTGTAATTAAAAAAAGGGAATTGTAATATATGGAGGACTATTTTTTCCCTGTTGCTTGTATCTTCAAAGTCAGCAATCTTGTCAGTGCTTTTCATACAAGTGAGAGATTGGCTAGCTATAAAGCCAGGTTTTATCCACCATTTTCTACATGGGAAAATGCTTGTACAAAGTAAGGACTATAGCAGTTGTTATTCATTAGTTTGATGTTTATGAGCTTTTGTTGTTGACATTTAATTAGGGACTTCCGGTTGAAAATCCTCGGAATACGGTGATTTTGTGATTTTGTAATTTTTTCCTTTTTTTGTATCGTGTTTTTTTTTAAACACGGAAGTCGGATGTTGATGATAAATTAATAATGGTATCAGTTCGATTTACTATATAGACTTATGACTTGGTATATTGCATTGCCACTGGTCGAGAGGGGTTCGTGTTGTCATAGAGCTTTCTAGTTCCTTGTTTTGTGAGTAGGATGTATCATATACTTTACATAAAGACGTATCCTTTAATGCATATCAAACAAAGTGTATTTCTGTGGTACATTTTCCTGACAGGATAACATTTGTAGTTTTTTTTTTAAATCTTTGAATTTTTCGGAAAATTAAGGATTTTCTTATCCAAGGAATAGATTACCTTAGCCGTATTTGGCTTTTTGGAATTTTGGTTCTTCGATGCTCTTCAACTTTGTACTTGTTTGGATTTTTAACTATTTTGATCTGAGCGTCACTGGTGTGTCTTATGTAGACGAAACGCCCGTCTGGCGTATTAAATTATAATCCTGGTATCTTTGCTAACTATTTTAAACATACAGAGACAGAAAATAACAATTAAACATGCCCAGACCAACATTTCTGTCTTAATGATTTTATTTGAAATTATCATTGAATGTGGACGTCACGTCTTGATGTTTTCTTGTCCAAATGTCTCTAAAGAGGCTTAGCCTTTATATTAACCTGAAAAAAGAATAAACATTATGAAAAAAGAATAAAACAAACAAGACTATTTCTAAAGTGTATGGTTAAATTTAATTTCATTATGTGTTTGTTATTTTCAATTTCGCTTTTTCTGTTTTAATTGTTTTGAGATGTTTCCGTGTATTTAAAATTCGGTACTGATAAAGCAAAATATTTACTTTTGGCAAGAATAGAAAGTTTTTTTGTTTTTTTCATTCGATAAATAAAATTTCATTTTGTGAATTGTATGAATCTCAGAGCAGAAATATCTTTATAAGTAATTGATATTCATTTAGACAATTTCATTTATACGTGCTTTACCGGATGTTGATTCGTAACTTTTGTAAATGCACATGATCGTTGCAAATGATATTTAATTAGTTGTATCAGTAGACTGCAGAAAGAATAGTTTATACAGGATATTTAAAAGTATGGAAAATAGCAGATTTAAACAACTTCATCATTGAAGAAGCGTAACCTCGATCGCCCCCTCGCCTTACCCCTCATAGACAGCAAAAAATTAACACACAACAAAGCCTACCAAAGTCGTTGAAAGACATACAAGTAAATGGTCAAGAGATTTAGGATAATTATAAATTATTTTCATTCATCTTAGGAAGCTCTGGTATGAAGTTTGGCTTTTACGAATAAAAGAACAAATTGGCGAGAAGTAGGCATGTTAGGGGAACATATAGTTTAATAGGAATATCACTTCTTGGACACAAAAAAAACAATCGAATATGTTTTCAGTACTAGATTGAAACAGTTTTGTAGTATGTGTGTTGGAATCAGATGGATTTGTTCCAACTTATGATATGTCCGATCTTAAACAAAGTTCTTGTATTTGCGTTGTTTAATTTTTTATAGGGAAAAGTTTGACTAATTCCTGCAGTCTTACTCTGAACTTAATATCAAAAATACAATAACTGGCCATTGATATAAGATTCCCCATAACATATTGATACAAGGTGTATAACATATACCCCTTATAAATATAGTTATGAAAGAACAATGCATATCAATATAGAATGTCCTTAAAAAGTAGTGTCATATATGATAAAATCTTCACGTTTACCTATTGATAGCTGTTACATCCCTTTTTTACAGATATTAATTGGGCTACGTGAAGCTCTGAAAAACTTTAGATATACGTTTTCTTTTACATTTTACAAAACATTTAGCCGCGAAAATGATCATAAGTAGATTGTGTATACATTGGGAAATACAATTTAACCATTGGCTACAAGTAAAATATCAGTCATTTCTATAATCAACGTTAATAATTCCAGGAATAAAGTTAGAATTCCAGGTTTAAAATTGATTATTCTAAGATTGAAGTTGATAATTCCAATATTGAAGTTGATAATTCCAATATTGTAGTTGATAATTCCAATATTGAAGTTGATAATTCCAACTTAAAAGTCAGAAATTCTGAGATTAGAGTTAATAATTCCAAGATTAAAGTTGATTATTCCAAGATTATAAGTAGAAATTCCAACCATTAAAGTTGATAATTTTAAGATTGAAGTTGGAAATTCCAAGATTTAAGTTGATAATTTCAAGATAAAATTCGACAACGTTTCATCATTACACTCAACCGAAAGTATTCCTATGAAAAACAGTTGCACCCTTCTTTAACGGCAGACTTGCTGCTGTATTGTTATGAATACCAGTGTTAGGCCACACTAAGCAAAGATCCACACAAATTTATATTGATAAATGTAATAAGACTAACTGTTTCGTTGATGCGATTGCTGATTTAAGTTATCAAGGGTTCTCTTATTATAATGCAGAAGCTAACTTTTCTAAGAGAACTTGCCTTAAATAGATTCAAAAGTAACAGCAATTATAGTTTTTTCTACTTTCTACATTTGAATATTTCTGTTTAACATGGGAAAATGAAAAATAAACGACGGAAGAAAATATTTTCGCTTCCTCTTACTAATATCTCTTTTTGGGCGGTGGTGTTTCTGCTGTCTGGCATATATGTTTTTCGTTACTTGTTCTGTCATAAATCAGGGCAATGATTTTTGTTTGAATTTTGTCACATTTTGGCATGACGTGACATTCTATAGCTAACAGCACTGTACTGTTTTTTTCATAGTTAAAAGTTAATTTATCGTTGCCTTTATCAACCGATTAAGACTCGAATAGGTAAGTCAACGTCAAACAAAATATTTTTATTTCATATAGTTACTTACCACTAGGAAGACAGCATCCCTTGTAAGACTTGCAATTATAGTAGTCATTCTTAGTATAATAAAAGTAGCCTTTGTTGTTATAATAATAATAATTTCCAACACATCCGTTGTTGGTGCAGTAAACGTTGCTGTTTGCGTTACCTATGAGACAAAATAAAGATAAACAAAAAATTGCAAAAGATTACTGTTAAATTTTGAAAACAAAATCAAAAGCATTACTTAAACCTTCATTGTAAAACCAAATATGAAATATATAAGATATATATGATGGACGAATATAATCAACAAATACATTATATTCATTTACATTTGTACAAATGAATTATCATATATAATCAACTCGTTCTAATTAGCATTCTTGTAACGCTGTTTCGTCTACAAAAGACCTATCAGTGACTTAAATTAATTCTGAGTACGTTTGAGACTAAGGGAATGAATTGACTAAAGCAAAAGCAATTATACAATTGCTCACGGAACATTTTTTTTTATCACGTTGACATGATAGAGAAGATAGTTTCATTTGTTTATATGCCTTTATGTGTTTCTACGATACATATAACTTGGCTCTATACTTATACTTCCCGTCATTGTTATTGTTCTATGATAATTTTTGTATTCTTATCTTTCATTTTTGTTAATGTGCTTTGTCGTCTATATGCCTTTTTGTGCTTCTTTATTACATATTTGTTTGTTTGTTTGTCTTTCATACAAGTGAGAGGTTTAGCTAGCTATAAAACCAAGTTTAATCCACCATTTTCTACATAGGAAAATGTCTGTACCAAGTCAGGAATATGACAGTTGTTATCCATTCGTTTGATGTGTTTGGGCTTTTGATTTTTATGTTTGATTACGGACTTTCTGATTTTAATTTTCCTCCAAGTTCTTATTTTTGTAATTTTACCTTCTTTTTTTATCATTAACAGAGTCAGATAAGCTGTTATTGATAGAGTGTCTTACGTCTGTTCTTTCTTCTTCAGGTTGAATAAGGACTTGGATAAAAGTAATTCTGTATTATCTATTATTGTAATTCGTGTTAGTAAACAGATGATTTCCAAAGATGTATACTCACGCGGAAGACAGCATCCTACATAAGATTTGCAATTATACCTCCACGACTTATTGCCATATTTGCAATCTCCATTTCTGCCATAATAAATATATCCTGATCGACAACCCTTATTCGTGCAATATCCGCTTTTACGTTTGTAACCATAAGCTCTACCGGAAGATGTAATCACTAGAAGAAATTTAAGACATGTTTAATGATAAAGTAAATGAAAATTGAATTTCAGTTTTAAAGAAAAACAATGTTTATCTTTTCAAAAACATCACTTATATATTTATTACAACTTTGACTTTGAAATGCGAAACTTCTGTATCGCTGCTTAACTTGGAGAAAACATTTACGTCACGTGAACAGTCGCTTGAAGACTTTTTGTCAAAAGTGTTCCCTTTGCAGCGACTGTAATTTTTGCGATATCCTCCTTTTGTGCAGCATTTTGATTGTTTACAGATTAAGCTTAAGAATAATACTAAGGTGTTGACTAAAAATATGAGTATATAAAAGAAACAATGCAAGTATTAAAAAAAAGAAAGAGAGACGGTAATTTATCAGCACACGAAATATACATAGCATATAAAAAGTCTATCAAACGTATTATATAGAAGACTGATTATTGTAATCCCATTTATCTTACCTCCTATAAATTTATGATTGATTAACGGACTACACATGGTGACTTTATATATTTCTTATTGGTTGCTCTAAAAAATACATGGTTAGTTACCATATAGGGTTAGCAACTATATGGGGCTAGTTAGGAGTTACTTCCTTTTCAAAACAAAAATGTTCCCACAACTCTTTATAAAAACAACACTGTGTTGAGGGAAAATCTGAAAGGATTCAACAGACGAAGAAAGTGATGATGAAAGGTTGAAATCGGTTCATAAAACTTAATTGAAGCTAACAAGTTGTCATTGTTGGCATAACGGAGTTACTTCTCTTTCAAAAAAAAAAACAGAAATCTGAAAGAATTCAACAGACGAAGAATTTGATACATGTAATGAACGATTGAAATAAATTCATAAAACAAATTTAAAGCTAAAAAGTTGTTACTGTTGGCATTGTTTTCTGTATAGACAAATGGAAGTAGGATCGTAAGACTAATTAAGTATTGAAGACTTGATCAGTTTGGTAGGCCGTTAGTCTGTATACCACATGTGAAGATAGTCGATAAGATAAATTCGCTACACGGTGTACTAGACTAAGTGACCAAATACGATATATATTGGGTCTGTAAATTCCCTATGGGGATTTGGGCTTCGCTCTTACACCATATATGTCGTACGTGGTCACTAACACGCCATGTCACTAATAATATACTCTTAATAAGGTCATGACATCAGTTGTTCTAAAAGTATATGTGTTGTAAAATGAGCGTTATATATTCCAGTATAATAAAGCAAGTCTTACCTTAACTGTCCCTTCTATTCGTTTCGTATAAATTGCATATTTACTGAACATCCACTCTTTCACAATTTGTGCATCGCATTTCAGAGATATTAAGGATTTTGAGCTGATTTTGTTTGTGTACTTCTGAATTGGGACAAAGTGAGCAGAACAATGTATGTGTGTACTAGTATTACAAACGACAGATGAATTAAATGTTTCCATACTGTTGCTTTATAAAGGGACATTGATATGAGATGGTGTCGGTAGCTCCAAATCAACTCATTAGATCAGGTTTTGTTGCTGATCAAATATATTTCAAATGTGGTACGGGGTCACTAGCTATAAGTATATTGTATGTTTATAGTTGTTACTGGCTTTTCTCTTTCAGATTTGTTCATCAAAATTATGTCCTCTTATAAATCATATAAATCATATTATTAGTATACTTCATCACAGAAATGAAAAATTACTGGAAAAACATATTTAACAAGAATGTGTTCATAGTGGTACAGGGATGCCCCATCCGCACTATCATTTTATATGTTCAGTGGACCGTGAAAATGTGAAAAATTCACAAATTTGTCATTTAAATTAGAAAGATCATATCATAAGGAACACGTGTACTAAGTTTCAAGTTGATTGGACTTCAACTTCATCAAAAATTACCTCGACCAAACACTTTAACCTGAAGCGGGACAGACGAACGTACGGACGAACGGACACTCAGACCAGAAACATAATGCCCATTAATGGGGCATACAAATTGGAAAAAACAAAGTACTCTTACCTATACGACACAGAGCGGTGATCACAAAGACAGAGAGTATCATCTAGATTGACTTTATCTTGCAATTGTTCGAATTTGCATGTTGATGCTGCTTTATATAGTAAATAAAAGCCAGGTTTATTTCTAGCAGATGTTTCACTTATCTTATGCAAGAATTAGCAAAACATACTTAAGATTGGATTAACCTATAAAACAACCAGATATTCATGTCAAAATTCAAATGCGAAACTGCTGTAATTATAAAAAAAAATTGTTAGGTGAATAAATCGCGTCTGAAAACACAATTTAAGTTTTTTGTATGAACATATCTAAACAGGATAATAGTCAAATTACATGTATTAGTATTTATATTTTACAATACATTAACAATACAAAAAAACTTCAAAACACACACTGAGAATTAAAAATTACACACTGAGAATTAAAAACAACACACTGAGATTTCATAAAGACGCACTGTGATTACAAAAATGAAAAACACACACTGAGAATTGAAAATTACACAGTCACTGAGAATTGAAAATTACACACTGAGATTTCAAAAAGACACACTGAGAATAAATAAACTGAAAACGCACACTGAGAATTTGAAATTACACACTGAGAATTTCAAAATTACACACTGAGATTTGTGCGCACATATCTAATTAGCATTCTTAATCTGAATCTATTACAAGCTTAAAACAACTAGGGGACAGAACTCGTTAGTCCTTCGATTTGTTTCCAAATTATTTATAAAAAAAACTTAAGAAATACAAGAACAAGAAAAATACCCACTTACTCTTATTACAAAATATAACCAAATGGTGAAAAACTTTATTAAAATTATAAGAAAACATTGGAACAATCTGCAAAAAAAAACCCAAAGAAGTATATAAAAAAGAAGATGTGGTATGATAGCTAATGAGACAACTGTCCACAAGAGACCAAAATGACGCAGACATTAACAACTATAGGTCACCGTAAGGCCTTGACTATTATAGCATATAAACGTAACAAAAATATAAAAGATTATCTTGCGAAATCAGGGTAACAGTTGGAAGACTTTTGAAAAGTGAACCATGCTTAAACGGTTTTAAGTTAAAAAAAAAATCGATATACTGGTGGATGATTTGAATTATAGGCAACAAACTTATGAATATGAGCGATGTTAAGTCTTGAAATTTATAACGAATGATGGTTGAAGAAATCGCATTTCATTATGATGGGGGGGGGCTCTATAATGACAAGAGTTCTTGAGATCAAGATAATAATCTGTTGAATTATTCATCTCATGAATATTAATTAGTAATTTGCATATTAATCTCATGTGTATTTTTGAAATCTCAGTGTGTAATTAACAATTCTCAGTGTGTGTTTTTCAATTTATTTCATCTCAGTGTGTCTTTTTAAAATCTCAGTGTGTAATTTTGAATTCTCAGTGCGTGTTTTTTATTTTTTTAAATCTCAGTGTGTAATATCGATTTCTCTGTGTTATTTTAGGTTTTTAAATATCAGTGTGTATTTTTTTTTCGAAAAAAGGGTTTAAACATAGTTTTGACGAGAACGGATTGCCATACTTTCAGGTAGGAATATTATGAGGGTTAACTTTCAGGTAGGAATCTTATCGGTGTAAACTTTCAGGTAGGAATTTTATCGGTGTAAACTTTCAGGTAGGAATCTTATAAGGGTAAACTTTCAGGTAGGAATCTTAGAAAGGTTAAACTTCAGGTAGGAATATTATGAGGGTTAACTTTCAGGTAGGAATCTTATCGGTGTAAACTTTCAGGTAGGAATCTTATAAGGGTAAACTTTCAGGTAGGAATCTTTTAAGGATTAACTTTCAGGTAGGAATCTTATTAGATTTATAACTTTCAGGTAGGAATTTTATAAGTGGAAACTTTTAGTTTTAACTTACATGAATAGCAGGTGGATTTCCACTTTTCAATATGGTTAAATATGGCCCAAAAGTTTCAGATGTGAAGAACAGACAAATACGCAAAGTAAAATGGTAAAAATCAAATTTAATGGGCAATAAATCCAATAACGATTTTGGGGTAAATCGACAGCTGGTAGATTTCAACATTTCAAACATTTTGCCTTATCAGATTTTCTTTAATCAAAGCGGCTTCAAGATAAATGACAAAACTTGCATTTTTTCAATATCTTATATTTTTACCCATGTCCACCATACTGGTACGGGGCGCCGAATGGGACTCTTGTGGTTTTGTACTCGAAATTCAAATTTGTACAGACAAAAGTGAGTTTTGTTCAACAAAAAGGAGTTCAGTTTAACAAAATTTGTAGCATACTACAAATTTAAAATTTTGTAATACAAATTATCTTTCAGTCGACAAAAGTTACTTTTGTCATGACAAAACTCATTTTGTAACACAGACTTTACTTTTGTTACCTAATTTGAAAATTGGGCGACAAAAGTCAATTTTGTATGCAAATCAGTTTACTTCTGATTCTGTGAACTAATTTGCATACAAAATCGACTTTTGTGAGACAAAATTCAATTTTTCTCACAAAAGTCAATTCAATTTTGTCTCACAAAAGTCAATTTTGTCTCACAAAATTGAATCTTGTCTCACACATTTGACTTTTGTGTTTTAATTTCCATATCAGGTAACAAAAGTCAATTTTGTATGCAAATAAGTTTATATTTGCATACCTTTTTGACAAAATTGACTTTTGTAATGACAAAAATGAATTTTGTCTACAAAAAAGAATTTTGTGATGACAAAAATGAATTTTGTCATCACAAAATTGAAGTTCTCATAAAACAAGTCTGTATCACATAGTTTTGTAAGACAAAAATGATTTTGTTATGACAGAATTGAATTTTGTACAAAACCACAAGAGTCCCATTCGGCGCCCCGTAATTGGTTGGCAAGCGGGGTAATCGAACACATTTCTTTAAACTAGATTCCCAAATAATGATTCAGGCGAAGTTTCGTAAAATAATAGTTTCAGGGGAAAAGATATTAATGAAAGTTACAACGACGGACGACGGCGACAGACAGCGGAGGCCAAGTGATTAGAAAAGTTCACTTGGTCTTCTGGCCATGCGAGCCAAATAACAGGGAAAACTGCAAACTCAAGACATGATTTGCGGGAAAACAATTGGCTAGAATATATTTCAATTTTGGTTAGAATATAATTCAATTTCGAGTTTAAAAGTTAAGAAAATTTTAAAACATACAAGTTAGAAAACACAATATCTCTCCTCTCCCTCCCAAAAATACCAACAACAAAAACACACACACACACAACTCAAAAGTGATTGTCCGATTGATTAATTATTGTTTACATACCTTTTGTAATAATTCCATTGAGATTCTAAGGAGTATGGTTGAGATTTTTTAATAGAATTTGATCTCCGGTTTAAGTTGACGTATTAATGCATAATGTTTATCTTTGTTCCTCTTTATTGCATGACCTCTTTAAAGTTATTCTATGCTTATAGACTAATGCATTAAAGCGCGACAATTTGATAAACACTTTTCTATTTTTGAAGATCGTGACTGTGTTGACCTTTCGCTCCTACTTGATCCATGTCTCGTTTGATTTGCTGTCTCATAGACGTATATATATGACCCGTGTTTCTATTTTTCTAGAAACTGACAGTATACCATAATGCCGGAAAACCATCTCCAAATTGTTCAGTTTAGTTAGAGCATACTATGGCAGAGACTACTCTTTGGTATTTACATGGGTTTATAAAGTCACTGAAATGATGATTGATTGATTGTTGGTTGCTTTACGCCGCATTAGCACAAAAAGGCTATATCGCGGCGAGAGCAAATTCGAATATTTTTACAATTTAAAGCATATTTTTAAAATAAGACAAAAAGTCCTTCAATATACTAAAATTCTAGACTAATTGATTATTTACAAATAAAAATCAACAGTAAGATAACGTGATAAAAATTAAAAACAACTTAAATATAATTACATTTTTATATTCTATAATAAATTCCGATTTCTTTTAAAAAAGCAACAATATTTGTAAATGGAACATTATTAAATAAATCAAACATATTATTGACATTTAAATGCTTCTTACGAATATCAGCAAAGTCAAATGAAATGAAGAAGATTGTTTAAGTCACGATCTCTATTATATAAGATGCAAACGCCTGAAATATTCATGACTCCCTTTAAAAAAGGTGTTCTTGCGTTTGTTCGATAATTAGGTGACAACCATTTTATATCCGGGAATGGCAGAAAGATTTAGAAAATGATTAACTTTACACAAGACAGGATGTAAACTGAATAATTTGGTTAAATATTCAGATTATACATATATGGTTCAAATTTTTGTCACAATCTATACTACTAAGGGAAGAAAAAGATTTCATTAAGCTGCAACTCCTCTGAAACCAAACAATATTGGAAATATTTCTTTGAAACAATCGTTTTCCACAGAAAACGTCAATTTTTACAAAATTTACAGTGTAACATTTTTTCAATGTCAATGTTGCTCGCATTGTAAAATACTTTTTACTTAATTTTTTGAAAAAATCAGAAAAAATTTGTGTTCTTTGAATTTTCCGGAAATTTTTTTTTTTTTTTTATTAAATATTTTTTAAAGTTTTTGAAATTTTTTTTTTTTTTTTTTAATTTTAACATTTTATTTTGATTTTTTTTTTTTTTTTTTTATCTTGGCAAAAAAAATTAAAAAATTCTGAAATTTTTGGCAAAATTGTATTTATCCCGGGGTGAACCAGGGTGGGGTGTCATTTACACCGGGGTAATTAACCAATCAGATTTCAGTATTTTTGCTGCATTAGAAAAAATAACCTTTCCCCTTTCCTCCTGTATTAACACTCACTATGTACTGATCGAGTACTAGAAGTAGGACGATGAAAAAGGTAACGATTTAAAGCTTTATAAGAGTGCACGTGGTTGCTAGAAAATAAAATTATATATGATTTTGATGATTTTAATATTTTAAGATCATAAGTATCTTAAATAAAGGTAACAGTAGTATACCGCTGTTCAAACTCATAAATCCATGGACAAAAAACAAAATCGGGGTAACAAACTAAAACTGAGGGAAACGCATTAGATATAAGAGGAGAACAACGAAACAACACTACAATGTAACACACACAGTAACGGACCAAGCAACAGACAAAATCCCACGAGAATAACAAATATAACATCAAAACTAAATACATGAATTTGGGATAGACAAGTACCGTGACACGTCTTATCGCAGTGTGAATTTACACTCAAACATAAGAGAAAACAAACGATGCAAGTTAAAATGTAACACACACAGAAACGAACTATAATATAACAATGGCCATATTCCTGACTTGGTACAGGACATTTTTAAAGAAAAAAATGGCGGGTTGAACCTTGTTTTGTGGCATGCCAAACCTCGCACTTTAATGGCAATGTTAAATATAACATTGAAATGACAACACATATTACAGGACTACAATACAAATAAATAGGAGAACGTATTAGATAAAGAAACACATGATTAATGAATAACAAAAAGCATCAGGTTTAAAATTCAATACGCCAAAAAAACGCGCCCTGTCCACACAAGACTCACCAGTGACGCCCAGATATAAAAGATCGAAAGCGAAAAAAAGTACAAAGTTGTACAGCACTGAAGATCAAAAGTTGAAAAAGGTTGTGTCAAATACGGCTATGGTTTTTTGCTTGGGATGAGAACATCCTTATTATTAAGAACAATTAATGCTATTGCAAACAGTAAATTTTATCAAATGAATATAACAGATATACATAATGAAACTGAAGTATTAACTCATTACATAAAGCAAACACGAATACATAATGCAAAAAGACCAACACAGAATAGACACACCCGACTCAGTCCAGGCCTCAACGCAGTAAATTATGAAAATGACGTCACATAAGATGGTGAAAAGGCATTAAAAATTACGTCACATTTGAATATATGAAATTTGTGAAACAGCAGACAAATGACGACACATATGAAAAACTATATCTCAAAAGTAAGATAAAATTAGGATTGATTAAAGATTATAATAGAACTAAATACTGATATTGCATTTAAACACAATGCATATTGCAATACTTATTAATAGCAATTAACTATAATATATATATGTCCAGTTTGTTATGAATCCAACTTCAAACGTAAATTATCGTAGATTACGTTGACCAAAATTAAATCTAACAAATGACGGCGGTGATTAATTTTTCTTTCCATAACACATAAATATAATAGAAAACACATTTGACAAAATCCGATGAAAATTACAAATATAACATTAAACATTTAAACTAAATAAATGAATTTGGGATAGACAAGTACCGTAACACGTCTTATAGTAATGCGAATTCAAACTCAGCAAAACAGCCACAATCGGGAATAAGTCACGTTTGGTAATTAAAAGATTAGACGACATAATGACAAACCACAATCTACCATGTGGTAAAAATGTCCTTAGATAGTTTGGTTAAAGACACATCGTATGGATCCACCAATTCGTGATGGTGTCCATAAAATTTACGGAGTGTCAATTTTAATCTGTCCTCCTCATAACTTTGTTGGAGAAGTTTCTGCGTAAGGAGCACACTCCTGTATATGAAGTCCGTATAGTGTGAACAAGCACGTGAACTATTGATTCAGATCAAAATAATTGTGTTTGCTATTAAAAAAGAATGACACTCACAGAATTCATTTCAAATATCACTGAAATTTATCATGATACGGACAAAAGGATCGATCAAAGTCCATTTCTTCTTTGACGCTCATACCAGTATTTCAATGTATCATGGCAGTCATATTAATATTATCCTATTTTTAATATTACAAGCAGACACATATGATACGGTGCTTTTTGTCCGCAATTCGCTTTTTGTCCGTTTTTGCTTTTTGTCCGATAATTTAGCTTTTTGTCAGACACTTTTGCTTTTTGTCCGTTGCTTTTTGTCCGTTTTGCTTTTTGTCCGATTATTTTGCTTTTTGTCCGACACTTTTGCTTTTTGTCCGTTGCTTTTTGTCCGTTTTGCTTTTTGTCCGATTATTTTGCTTTTTGTCCGACACTTTTGCTTTTTGGCCAGTGAATCTAATGGTGAATGGTCACTATGTCTAATGGCAAATGGTCAGTATGTCATTAATGGCAAATGGTCACTATGTCCAATGGCAAATGGCCCGTGAATTTGATGGCAAATGGTCACCATATCTAATGGCGAATTGCCAGTGAATCTAATGGCAAATTGACACTATGTCTAATGGCAATTGGTCACCAAGTCTTGTGGCAAATGGTCAGTGGACCTAATGGCAAATGGTCAGTGGACCTAATGGCAAATGGTCAGTTGATCTAATGGCGAATGGTCACTATATCTAATGGCAAATGGTCACTATGTCCAATGGCAAATGGCCCGTGAATCTGATGGCAAATGGTCACCATGTCTAACGGCGAATTGCAAGTGAATCTAATGGCAAATGGTCACTATGTCTAATGGCAAATGGCCAGTGAATCTAATTGCAAATGGTCAGTGAATCTAATGGCAAATAGTCACCATGTCTAATGGCAATTGGTCAGTATATCTAATGGCAAATGATCACTATGTCGGATGGAAAATTGTCAGTGAATCTAATGGCAAATGGCCACTATGTCTAATGGCAAATGGTCAGTGGACCTAATGGCAAATGGTCACTTTTTTTAATGGCAATTGGTCACCAAGTCTTGTTGTAAATGGTCAGTGGACATAATGGCAAATGGTCAGTGGATCTAATGGCGAATGGTCACTATGTCTAATGGCAAATGGTCACTATGTCCAATGGCAAATGGCCCGTGAATCTGATGGCAAATGGTCACCATGTCTAATGGCGAATTGCCAGTGAATCTAATGGCAAATGGTTACCATGTCTACTTAGATTCACTGGTCATTTGCAATTAGACTTTGTGATCATTTGCTATTAGATCCACTGACCATTTGCCATTAGACAAAGTGACCACTTGCCACACGACTTCGTGAACAATTGCCATTAGACTTCGTCAAGTCTGTAGGGCGGAAAAAGTAGAAGTTATTCTTATTTGTTTTCTTCACTGAAATGCAATATTTTTTATACTAATCCGTAAATGGCATAAAATGTTCGGTATATTTTTTATTAATAGAGTATGCATGTACCATCAAAGAAAGATGAATGTAGTCTGTACTCGGAGTAGTTTTTTGTACTCTAAACACAGCAATTTTTGTCCATTTGTTATAATGAACCTTAAACTCGCAAAAATCATTTAATAAATATAAAAACGAAAACAATGCGCATGTATGGAATCATATATGATTGTTTGCTTTGTCTATATGCCATTTTGTTTTGAAAAAAATCCGACACATTGATTAACAACACATAGAATCATATTCAAAACAGTGTGGCTGTGGCCATTGATTGACAACCTAAATTATCCCATTGACTGAGACAGATTAAGTGAACGTTTGTCTGTAACGATCACTGCTCACTTCTTACTTATGATAGAATTTAAACTGTGGGGTCACCAAAGGTTTTTAACGCCTTTAATAATTAAAAAATCGTAAAATTAATCAGGAATAACCTTTAGGTTTTGATTTATATTATTGATATAAATCAAAACATCGTGTTATTCCTTCCTGGTTAATTTTTCGAATTACTTTATTTAGGTTTTGAGAATCTTTGGTGACCCCACAGTTTCAGTGTCTTTAAAAAGTACATAGTGAGCAGTGATCGTTACAGACAAACCTTCACCTAATTTGTCCCAGTCAATGGGATAATTTAGATCGTCAATCAATTGCCACAGCCACACTGTTTTGAATATGATTCTATATTATTCCATGTAAGCCCTTAAAAAATTTTAAGTAGTGTGTGTTGATGTGTAAAAGATAAAAGAAAATTGATTTTCGAAAATAAAATGATAATGGTGAACAATTTTAATATATTTTGACAAAAATATACAGTCAGTAGGAAAAGAAAAATATGAATAGAAAGTTAGAATTTTGTTTGTAATAGCAACATGATACACTTTGTTTTGCACATAACATTATATCCTCTGTAAGCTGAGAGCTGGACCTTAATGTTTATCATATTTCTCTTAAAAACCCTGCGTAAATTATGTATTATTTTTTTAAAACTTGATATGTATGAAACATATTCTGCTAGTCTGTAAACCAATATTTTTTTACTTGGAACAACGACCCAAACACTAACCCCTTTTTCCAACAAAAATAAAATTATAAAACAATCAAAGTAAAGAATAAAAACAAATAATAATTGGAACTCAGCAAATATCGATCTATGCAATAGAACATAACCGATGTTTAAATTTTATACATCCTCTATTCTAATTTGACCTTTTTTTTAAGAATAATTTTGATTTTATAATTATATGATCATTGAGTGCAAAGGCACAAATTTTCAAAAGTATTTAATTTGAAAAAGGAAGTAAAACTAACAAAACTTTCGGATATCTACATACAGATAATATTTACATAACATCTTTAAAATTTCAACTTACCAACTACTGTCTGTAGGACTGTCACAAGCAAGAAAAGGAAAACTCCCAGTCGTGCATCCATGATTCCGGCTGTTTGAGTCTCATGTGATGCAAAGTTGCTTATATACCCTTAATAAATCCAAGTGTGGACACGTACATTGATCAGATATATTGACGAATTCGGGTACGTATTTGTCAATCGAAGTCAATTTAATATTATCCTTCCAATTTGAAAAAAAGGTTTTAAAAGAATTGGCGAAACAGGCTGTGTTGTTTACGCACAAGATATAGTAAAAAAATGACAATAATTACACTTAAAGATTGATGATTGTATCAAAATTTAAAAAAAACAAAAACTTGTATGTATATTTTTTTGATATGTTATACATAATCATCAGTAAATTAAATGAAGTAACATGAGTTGTTGATTGTATCTTCTAATAGGTTATAATAGGCTATCTATATTAAAATGATACTATTGTCCATCCGTAAATATTAATACAAACATTGTAATTACATGTCTAATATACCTTCTCATACATCTGAAATTATCATTATTTCCGAATATTGCATCTCCTTGTTTTGGCTACGTTACACATGTTTTAATTGTATTAAATACAATTATATTTCACCGATGTGATAACTTACACCGACGCATGTTGAATTTGAATAGTGTATTGCTTCTTTTTATTCGAAAAATAATTTTTGGAAGTTACACATGTAGAATAAGGCGAAACGAAAATTTTTAATAAGTTTAAGCTTGAGAATATTGTTTGAAATTGAAAAATTCCATGCAGTTTTCCAAAAACGAAAATTTGTTTTATTCATCTTTATAATCTGTGTGAACTGTGTTATATATATTTAAGTCTTTGTAAACGTCAGGCAATTTATAAGAATTTCAAATTTGACCGAAAAAAAACCAAACCAACTTAATCATCCAATTTGAAGTAACGTTCATCTTGAGGTAGGAATGGTAGCTTTTTCGTTTCTGTGTGTCTGGTAATTCGAGTAATCTCCAGATAACTTTTGGTTAGAATGATAGCAAATTACGGAGTTAGTTCCCCTCAATTGGTAATTTCTAGTGCATTTCAACCAAATATATCTTGAATTATCAGAACAGGAAAAGGAAATGAATGTTATATTTGTGCACTATTATACATTGTATTATTATTTATTCATTTTTTTTCTCGTCTTGAATAAGATTTGTATCCAACTAGTTCAAACCAGTTTAATTTCGCAAAGTTGTTTTTCTAAAATTCAAAATTGAAACAGAAATTAACAAATTTATTAACTAAAACGATATTTGTGTCACAATATAACAGAAAAGTTATCATTCAACCGTCTTTTCGTTTGAAGTCAATTTCTGACACGCACATTTTCAAGTCAGTTGTCAATAGCGGTGGACGCACAAGGAGAATCGGTAGGTCTATAGTTACTTAATTAATCGTAAATGTTCCGCCGGTTATGGTAGCATTGGTAAATATGTTCATATCTGCTAGAGGATTCCTTGATAAAGTTGTGATGACATTCGAGACTTGGCAGGAGGGGCCCTTTGACAGAGATTCATTTATACTTGCGATAGTCCAAATAATTACGACGTCTGACAAGGCTATCTTAATTTTTTTTCTGGGACGCCTTCCTAAGACGGTTTGCGTACACAGGGAGAAACTCGAATTCAAATAATTGAAAAAAGGAGGAACCCGCCATTTTGAATTGCTTTGATTAACCAATGTTTGATAACTACAATATTATCGAAAATAAAACAACACCTACCTCAAAATCGCCGTTTTGATGTAATTTTATCAAAATTTGAATCGTACAAGTAACGTTAATGTTTGTTAGTTTTCATTTATGTGACGTCACGTTTAGTCATAACGTCTTTGTGCAAAAACCATTCATGAAGTTTCCCGGAGTTTTATTTTATTTCATAAATGTAAATTTTTATGCTCCGCCGTAGCAAAGGGGGCATTGAGTTATATCCTTGTCTGTTTGTGCGTAGATCCGAATGTACGTATCATAGTGTACGTCTGTTTTACAAAATTGGTTTCCATTCTCTAACTTCAGTTTTCCTCAACCAACTGATATAAAACTTATGCACAATGCTTTTTGCCACAAAAACACAGAATAGATTTGAATTTTGATGTCACTTTTACAGTTCTAGATTTATGAGGGGTCGGACAGGGGATACCTTTCTCCATTCTCCCGTCCCCTTTCTCTTGTCTCCCGCCGTAAAACCTAAAAAAAAAACTAATGTATGGGAAGCTCATTTCAACAAAATCGATCTAATATCTTGTGTTTTTTATGGCTTGTCCCCGTCTTGTCCTTTCACAAGATAGAAGTGTTGTTTCTAATGCTCCAAGAACTCCGGTAGCTTTTTCACTGACTGTTAAGCTGTCTCTTTAATTGAATTTGTAAGTCTGATGCACGCCAGTTTCCGATTTTTCATATAGAGTATAAATACAAATTATAGAAACGCAGGATTGAATGAAAAACGGCACATTTTTGTGACACTTTTAGTCAATTTAGTTTAATAATTTACATAATGCGCCATGTGTTTAAATTATAGAGGATGCATATATATATTGTCAGATATTTTTATTGCATAATTTTTAAGAATGACAGAATGTTGAACTTGGTCTTTTCAAATGATGTAAACGTGTGGGTTGTCCGAAAATACCCACACAACCCACACGTTTGCATCATTTGAAATATATTTTATTTTATCAATCGCTTTTACAACTGACGGAGTGTTCTTATAGTAATTTTTTATGGATGCATTTAGACACAACTATTGTATTGTGTCGTCCTGAACATGCCTTAAGTATTTGCCACTGGACATTTTACAACCTCTAATCAAACAAACTTCTATGCATATCAGTAAACTTTGAATAAATTTATCTAAAAACAAGGATGGTTATATGTGTCTCTACACATGCACGGACTCACTATAAAACCCTGGAAATTGTTAGTTTTTAGGTTTTCTCCGTATATAAGAGATCATGACGCTCGGGGTATTTTTATGACGGTCGTTTTCTGAATTTTTTGTTTCTGTTCTCCAACTTTAGTTTGCTTTTACCAAATGTTATAAAATTTATACGTAATGCTTTATAATGTTTTATGTTTATGTAAGAGGGGGTATCGTCAGTGTCCCATGGACACATTACCCATTTATTCCAAGCTCTAACGTATTATTTCTTTTTGTAATGCATTATAATCGGAATAACACTACTGTGGTTGAAGAGTAGCCACAATCAATTTTGATTTGACGGTCGCAAATTTCGTTTTACTGTCTCCCCTACGCGTGGACAGTAAAACTGCATTTGCGAACATCAAATCGCCAATTGATATTACCCCTAGGACGGGCCGTGTATATTTGCGTCCATTCGTTTTTCATTTTGAAATATCAAAAACAAAAAAACAAAAAACGGCAATATTTTCATTTTTCGTTTTTCATTTCTCGAAAACCAAAATGAAAATCAAAAGTGTTTCCGTTTTTTGTTTTTGATTTTTCTAAAGAAGAGTTGTATTTAATTTTAATTATATCTCGATTTGAATTGTAAAATGTTTTCCTTTGTTGTTTCACAGTCATTGATAGTAAATGTATTGCCAATGTTAACACCACGGTGTTCTTTCAACATAATCTGAGACTACTATAACACATACTACTATTAGTCTCAGACATAATGTAGACAAAATATTCCGCATGACTTCTGAATTGAACTACGGTGATAAAGTAATCAAAGACTTTTAAATTACCTTGTTTATATCTTTGATAAAGAATACATGCATTATTATATTTAAATATTAAACTTATCACAAATTTAAATTGTACAATATAATATTATATAAAGATGGTACAAATAAATAGATTGATGACAACATCACAGTAACAAGGGAGGTAACTACTATTAAAACTGACAAAAAACTAGCCCGGGCGTTAAAGTATACATGCACAGCGGTTGTCAGATCAATACTACTTTAATCGAAGAAAATGTCGACGAATGCAAAAATCTTTAACAATCTGAACAATAAGGGTGCGCGAACTTTACTTTTAAGTTTAGAAAGGTTGATCTAAGATTATTAGAATTGATGACCAAGGTCCATCTCAGTGGCGGATCGAGAACTTTTTCTAAGGGGGGCCCGCTGACTCACCTAAAAGGAGGGGGCACTCCAGTCATGCTTCAATGATTCCCTATATAATCAACCAAATTTTTCCCACGAAAAGGGGGCCCGCAGACACCCCCCCCCCCCCCCTGGATCCGCCTATGCATCTGCCAGTATTTTACGAACAATTTTGCTTGATCAATAGATAAAAAAAACTAATTTCCGCAATTTCACAATTCAAACTGGGATAAGCATTCAGTTATTTTGCCATTCGGAGCCTATTCGGTATAAGTTTTGCTTATTTGTGAAGGCTATATGGTGACTTTAACTAGAGCTAAAGCGTTGATGGGGGATTATGGAATTGGGAATAGTGGACAAAAATATAAATAATGGACCAAGAAATAAATAAAATAGCGAGAATATTGGTGTTATAAAATATAACGAGAAGAGGATAAAAAAAGTATAAAGAAAAGAGAAATATGGCCTAAAATATCAAAGAATACAGAAATTAAGAACCCCGAATCCAGACCATCATACTAGTTGCCTTAATGAACGTTAGTTTGTCTCTGGGAGATTTTTATTGGTTATCATACGGTTTCTCTTTATTTCTATGTATATTAATTAAGATGCGAGCTTTCATTATTTGACAACATATTACATATCACATTATAAAAAAGACTATTATTTTGCAAACTACCATAGATTTCCGGTAATTGTTCTGCATAAAACCACACTGGAGTCCCTGTATTTTTTTTCCAAGTTGACCTCAGCTACCCACCCTACCCCATCATTACAGAAAAGTTAATACGGCAATACTTTTGTCCACACAATGTGTAAAGGGGGGTTGGATAGCTGATGTCTACTGGAGAAAAAAACCAAGGTTGCTGTTCAGCTTTTTTTTTTATAATATAGGTCCAAAGTTAGGGTCGGACACCCAGCCCCACCCTTACCGAAAATGTAATAAAATTTGTCCGCACTAGGTGCAAAGGGAAGGTAGGTAGCTGAGGTCTACAGTAGAAAAAATACAGGGTGTTGTTATGCTTAGAGTTTTTTTCTAAAGTAGGTCTAAAGTTGAGGTCGGATACCCCACCCAACCCAACCGTTACAGTTAATTAAAAATATTCTGCGGCAATACTTTTATCTGCACTAGGTGAAAACGTAAGCTAGCCTGAGATCTATGGCCTACTTGATCAAAATTACAAGTTAATGTATAGCACGGATTAATTTTTTTTAAGCTAATAAATAATTTCCTTGCCCACCATACTTTGAATCATAATTAAGCGAATTCTACTAGTTCAGATGTAGAATGCTTTTTAAAAAAAGTTTTGTGTGGCAAAAAAAAAGTTAATGCACGAGTGACCATTTGCAATTAGATTCACTGGCCATTTGCCATTAGACATAGTGACCATTTGCCATTAGATTCACTGGCAATTCGCCATTAGACATGGTGACCATTTGCCATCTGATTCACGGGCCATTTGCCATTGGACATAGTGACCATTAGACATAGTGACCATTCTCCATGAGATCCACTGACCATTTGCCATTAGGTCCACTGACCATTTGCCACAAGACTTGGTGACCAATTGCCATTAGACATAGTGACATTTTGCCATAAGATTCACTAGCAATTCGCCATTAGACATGGTGACCATTTGCCATCAGATTCACGGGCCATTTGCCATTGGACATAGTGACCATTCGCCATTAGACATAGTGACCATTCGCCATTAGACATAGTGACCATTCGCCATTAGATCTACTGGCCAAAAAAGCAAAAGTGTCGGACAAAAAGCAAAATAATCGGACAAAAAGCAAAACGGACAAAAAGCAACGGACAAAAAGCAAAAGTGTCGGACAAAAAGCAAAATAATCGGACAAAAAGCAAAACGGACAAAAAGCAACGGACAAAAAACAAAAGTGTCGGACAAAAAGCAAAATTATCGGACAAAAAGCAAACGCGGACAAAAAGCGAATTGCGGACAAAAAGTACCGTATCACACATATATTTTTTATAATACAATTATTTTAGTATTATGTGTCTCTGTTAAAAGTATATGTATATGAGACAATATCTGAAAAAGTCTAATTTTTGGAAATAAGAAAAAACAATTTTTTGTTTGTTTAGACCCAGTATTTTAATAGCACAAATCGAAGAACACACATTGGGGATCTAGGAACTGTTGTCTGTAATTCAAACAATTGTTTAATAAGGAAACAATGGCTATTTTAAAAATGGTACAAAAAAAATCCAGTTCTTTCCTGTTACCAAAGTGAATCAATTTTAAAAAGTTTCTAATGGGAATAAGGAATAAGTTTAAGACAATATTTGTGGTTTACTAGTATATCCTGCAATAGTTTATCAAATGCCAATTATTGATTTTAGCATTTGCAATACAAAAGGTTTAGAAATATACTTAAATATAGTCAGATATGTCGGTAACATGAAAGAATCTTGAGTAACAGCACAACGGTAACAGGACAGAGTTGGTAACAGAAAGGATTTTTCTGCTTTATTTTAAAGTTTAAGAAAAATACATCATTTTAAATTGGTCACAATTGGAAGATAACAGCAAACAATGTCATTTATCCTTTGAAACTGTATTTGCAAGATGAAAAATCTGCCTAGGTAATGAAAAATTCTAAAATAAATTCCCTTCTGTTACTATCTACTAAACTAGAATTGCACAATGTTCTCTGCTGTTATCAAAAGCAAAAAACCTATTTTTTTATTCAATATACTTTATATTATTTTGAAATTTATTTAATATGGTGGTGATAACTTATATTAAATGAAATGGTTGGCATATAGTAGATTAACTTTTCGATTCTTCAGTGAAATTGTCTTGAACATCCTTCCTGTTACTGATGATGGTTATGCTGTTACTTTTTATCAGGTAACATGACAGAACGTAACAGAAAGGAATTACGCGATAGTTTTTGTCCTTTTTATCACATTAAATGTAAGTGTATTTCCTGTGACATATAACTTTTAAAAAGATGATATAAAAACACACTTAATGCTGTGGTGCACACTTAAAAATATTCTCAGAAAGTGTAAAATAGGCTGTAACAGGATAGAACACCAATAAGTATTTTTCTATAAATTCTTACCTTGGATGGGCTTGAATTTTCAAACCTGGACGCCTTTCCAACTATTTCTTTTTACTAATGCATTCAGGAAATGATGCTCTTCACAATACATAATGGGAAAATAACTCTTGGTCTTGTAAATGTTTCCACAGGTAAAAAAAACCCAGTGGTAACAGGAGGGAAATCACCCCTGGGGACAAATTTTTTTTCTCTTAAAATTTGCAAAATTTTATTACATGCTATAGTTATAATATAAAAACACAAATTAGGGGCAAGTTTATTATATAATATATCATATATGTGAGAATCGGACGCCTGTTTAATTAATTTGGATATTATTTGAATGATTTAGTTTTCAAAAAAACACAGGGGACAACATGATTTTAGGGGGGGTTGAACATTTAAATTACAATATTTTATTGGAAGAAATATAAGAATGAGTGTTTAATTGGCAGGCCATGGTGCATTATATAACTTAGTTTATACTGAAACTTAAAATTTTCAAAAAAGATGGTTGAATAAAAAAATAATTGCTGGTGAAGTGCGGGACATGGAAATTAGACTTTTTCAGATATTGTCTCATATATGTCACATTTGCTTATAACGAGACATAGTTAAATGCCTGTAATATTATTAATAATTATCCAGGTATAATCCGGCGTTAATCCGTTGATTTACTTTTTTCTAATGAACTTAATTTCTTTTGTTAATTTTAATCCCTGTAGTTTTCTTTATTTTGGTACGTTGCTATGTTTGAAATTTCAATTTAAGAAATAAAGTTGAATTTGTACAATATAAACTAAATTTATGAAAAGACATCCTGCGTTAAAAAGAAAGCGGTAAATAAGTTAGCGAAATTGCACGTGAGTGTTTGAAGGTACGTTCCGCATCATTGACGTTTCTATGGTAAATTATAGACCGGAAGTTGACTGAGTGTGGTAAAATATTTGACCGGACTGGAAGAAAAGAATAAAACTGCAAGATGTTTGACGGCGATGAAGATGGACCCAAGGGAACTTTTGAAATATACAAGGCTGAAGCGGATTCGTTGTTTAAACAAGGAGAATACAGAAAATCAATTGAAAGCTACACTACAGTGGGTATTTTAGATAAAGTTTGAGAAAAAAACTGGCATTCCTGTATTTGTTTTCCTTATCCTTTTTAATTTTCAACCTCATTTTCTTAAAAGACTAGAAAGTAAACAAGTTATTTGTACGTTTTAGAGAAGTGACATTGAGTAACAAAATCAGAATTTTGATAAAATAACGTACCCACATTCATCCTAAACAACCCTCCCCCTTCCAACATGTCCAAAGAAAAAGTCCAGAGTTTTTTTTTCCTGATTTGACTATATGTCATTTAAATACATTATTATATTTTAATTTATAATATCGATATCAGCATGTGTAAATATTCTTTATCTTAAAGTTATTTTATCAATGTTTAACTTTTATGTTATAGTGATGGTTAGTGAGTGTTTCACTGGCAAAAGTGTCTATGGCTTTGTCTTTATTAAAACACAGACTCTGGAACTAGCAGCCTGCACCAATAAGTTTTCAAACTACAAGCCTAGAGTCAAATATTCCGACATTTTTCTCATGTGTCTATATACATGATATAAAGTTTTGCCTATATTTAGTTAATATACTACATGTACATTGTAGTTTGGTGGAAATAATCATGTCATGCATGTCCAGGGCACGGGACAATGATTTTTCAGAATATTGAAAGTCAAAAGCATATTGCTAGAAACCAAGTAATAACAATTTTGTACATGCATGTAGTATTGAAGTCTAAGACTCTAAAGGAAAATCTTTTAAAGTGATAATTTATGTGGTAACATTAAATATGGTTGACAGCACAAAAGCTGTTGCTAAAAGCAAGATTTGATCGGTTCTCAAAACAGGAATATAGTAATATATATATATAAAATTGTTTCTATCTGAGCTGATTCATATTTTTAACAGGCATTAGAACTACTGCCACACGACAAAAATTGTTTAGTTTGCCGGTCAAAATGTCATCTACAACTTGGGGACACAATCAGTGCTTTAGAAGATGCAGAATTGTCACTTGCAGAAGACAACACATTTCACAAGGTAGATGTAATATATTGATAAAGATCAAATTTTTCAGTACTTTTGATAAGTTATTTGAAGAAGGCAACTCACTACACATGGTTAAACATCTATAAAGACAGAATTTTTAAAAATAAAAAAAAAAAAAGCACACAAAAAATATTTTCCCGGGTATTTGATTACTATGATTTTATCCCCCAAAAAAATCAACTTAGATTTATGAAATGGTTTTTGAATTCTTACATATATGATTTATTGCTTCCAATAAAAAGAAATGACGCCCATTCAGAAGATTTAAAATCGTTTTCTTCATCTTCTCATTTGTGTGCATTAATGTAACATATAGCTCATGTAGCTCCAATTTTGAAATAAGTACAAATTATTTTATAGCATGTTAATTTTTCAGTAATTTTAGTGTACAAGACCTTAAAATTTGCACTTAATAAATACAATCTATTTATATTGTTAGTAGATTTTTTACCGATTATATTATAATTCTGTAATATATAAATAATATTGAATTCTTATTTGAAGGGTGTATATCAAAAAGCACAAGCATTATACTACCAAGGAGATTTTGAGATGTCCCTTGTATTTTACCACAGAGGTCACAAACTTCGACCTGAGTTACAGGAATTCAGGCTTGGAATACAGAAAGCTCAGGAAGCCATAGACAATTCTGTTGGATGTAGGTGTTATTTAAGATTCAATGTCTATGAAGAAACAAGATTTAGAACTTTATCTACAAATCATGATTTTTGTCCAAAGTTTATATGCATACTTTACAGAGTGTTGTAGTAGATTGTCATTGGATTGTCATCTCTGCAACATCTCCTTTTATTCATTGTTTGTAACATATATGTCAATGTATGTACTATAAACTCATTTAGTTTTTTGTCTGTACCACTAAGTTAGTAAGCAATTTGTGAGGAATGACAAGAAAATCTGATTTCACTACAACTTGATAACTTGGTTTTGACAAATTTGTATTTTGTTAAACACTGAAATTGGTGGATCACCTCCTCCTAAAAATACACAAACATTATCACTCCGTAAATAATTATTATAACAAATGAACAATAAATGAAAATTTGCTTTTATGAAGAAAAAAGTCTAAAATATCTTCTTGATCATAAAAGACTAATATTTCAGATATCTAGAACTGGAGACAACTTCTGAAAGTGTGAAGATATGTACATGTATTAAGCTATAGAAATATTTGCGATGTTTTCAATTTAGAAAAATAATTGATATGATATATTATAGGTTTAAAAAAAAATGAAATTTCCAATTTTAAGTTAAAAAAGAATTAATTCATTTTGTATGCAACATTTTCTTAAATCGCAATAATTGTTCACCAATACTAATAATGAATGTATGTACACACATTTTAATTAACAGTACATAATTTTTAATCATTCTCAATTTTGTAGCTCCAGAAAAGGTCAAACTGACCACAGAAGGTGACTTAACATTTTTTGCCCAACAAGATGAGGTAATTTTGTACATATTTATTAGATAATGCATTTTTAAGAAGAAAATTAATAGCAAAAATACCCAGATACATTGTGGCAAGCAACAGCCATTTTATGGATCAATAGATGATACTATGATTATAATAATACTTTTTACATACAATGTTTTTGTTTAGGATTTTTTTTAAGGAGGGGAGGCAATTTGTAATGTAATCTGAGTAATAATGTGAAAAAGTTCTCCAATTTTTTGTTATTAAAATAATATTATCTCATTGGGTTTTACCAAAATTGAGTTACATGTTGCAAAATGAATTAATCTTATCTGCATTTTTTTATTATTGAAGTTGTCAGAAAAACTAAATTGATGTTACTCAGATTGCTTGATTTCATTTTAATTGAAATAAAAAAAAAGAAAAAAATTTCTGTCCAATATTTGTTCAATCGACAAAACTTGTTTGAAATATATGCATACATTAAACATGTAAATGAATTTATCTATTAAATAAATCTTACAGAAAAAGCCTAAGAAACAGCAGTACAGTACATATAAGAAGACAACTACACAAGCACCTAAACGTAGACAGTATGATCCAAGTAAACCGGTCGGTAGTGAAAAAACTATTAAACAACTGTTAGGAGAACTGTATGGTGACAGACAATACTTAGAAAAACTTCTCAAAGAAACAGGTACATTTTTTTAAAAGGATTAACAAAAATATTGAACTCCAACTGAACATAAATAAAAACAGTTTAAATCCTTGAAAATCAAAGGTTAATTTATATCATTGAACGGTACAAGTGGAAAACAATAGTTTTATTCCTGATTTGGTGTAGGCATTTTCCAACATGTTTTACTGGCAAAAATTGAGTTCACCTAAAACACATAGGGGTGCTAGATACACAGATGTACCCATGTATAAGAGCAAAACCAAGCTTTATATACACCAAGCTTAAAATACAATACAGTTGTTTCCCTTCTAATGTAAGTTAAATCATTTAGGTTTTTTTCAAAAACATTTTTTTATTTTCTTAGGCACCAATTAATACAGTCTGATGTCATGCATTAAGTAACAATTTCAGGCATCAAAATAAATACTAAAAAAAATTCGGCTTTGTGTAATCCTTAGAATAAAAGAAATAATTACAAAGATAGCTTTTTTGTTTGAAAATAGTTAAATATTTGTTTCATTATTAAAGAAAGTAAACAGCAATAAAACCATGTAGAAGAGTAGTATCATGATATTGCTCCCTTGTCCTCCAGAATGTATTTGTAATAATGTATTCCTGCTCAAATGGGAAGTAACTCTTGTAAATAATTCTTTGTTTTTTGTCAATGTGAAAAAAACTTGATGTTTTCTTTTTAAATAAATATTTAAGTTAGTGTTTGATTTTTTTTTAATCTCTTAAAAGATGCCAGTTGATTTGAACTTGGTTTTTTTGTCAGTTGAAAAACTTGATCAAAGTATTAGTATTTCTATTTTTTAGATTCAAGGTCAGAGGTTGGAAAGGTGATAAACACTCTGGTTACTGAGGGTTTGTCTTATCTGGATACCAGAACAGATTTCTGGAGACAACAAAAACCCATGTATGCCAGAAAACATGAAAGAGCACAGCAACGCAACAGAACTGATACTAACACAGGAAAACTTGCACCTAATGATTTTATCATCAGAGAATTAGAAAAGATTGATATAGGTAAACTTATAGCCAAGTATTTTCTGTTTGATGATACTGCGAATCATAGTACTTTTATTTGTGGGGTACCATTTTTATTGTTTTTTTTGTGTGGATGGCTTCATCTGTGAATTTTAGTGTCCAATGATTTTAATTCAGTTTGAATACCTTGGGTATCTTCAACCTGTTTTCTTGCATCTGTCCCACTTCAGGTAAAAGTTTTTGATCAATGTATAGTTTTTGATGAAGTTGAAGTTTAATCAACTTGAAATTTAGTACACATGTTCCCTTTGGCATGATCTTTCAAATTTTAATTGAGTTTTGACTTTGGTCCACTGAACATAGAAAATCATATTCTGAGTGGGGCATGCTTGTTCTATGGACACATTCTTGTTTTAAAATTTTTATACGACTGCAAAATTTACAATTTTTTTGTCGTATATTGGTATCATGTCGTCGTCATCAGCATCGTCCAAAGACATATGGTTTCCAGATAATAACTTTAGTTTAAGTAAATAGAAATCAATAAAATTTTAACACAAGGTTTATAACAACTAAAAGGAAGGTTGGGATTGATTTTGGGGGTTATGGTTTTAACTGTTTAGGAATAAGGGGCCAAAAAAGGAGCCCAAATAAGCATTGTTGTAGTTTCCAGACAATAATGTTAACTTGTGTTAAAGTGTATGAATCTCTGAAATTATACTAGAGTTTCAATACTACAAAGGGATAGTTAGGATGGACCTTGGGGGTAATGGCTCAAACCATTTAGTAATTAGGGGGCAAACAAGGGAAAAAACAAGGTTTTTTCTGGTTAAAGAACAATTTAGACAATTTAAAAGCAGTGTAAGGGAGGTAATCCTAATCAATTTAAAGAACACTGTTTCATTACCTCCCTTACACTGCTTGTAAATTATGTATTAAGAAATGATAATCGTCTTGAACTGATTAGCTTCAATTTGTTTTCAGCAGTTACTATTAATTAATATTAAATTTAGCCATAACTGTAGGCGTTCTATATTTTAAAACTTTTAAGATGTATTTAAGGGGGTTCGCGGGTCTAAATCATTTATATAGGATTTCTCTATATTTTTCTATAAATGAACTTTATCTTAAAGTTAATAAAAAAATCTGCCTTCAAAATAAGCAATTCAAGCATACATTTTTGTAAAGGTGTTTTTTTTTCTGTTGAAGTAATAGGAGAAATAAAGGTAATATCGAAATAAAAAAAAGAAATTTATTACAGAAATCGCTAAAATTTTACAATAATTTAGTTTAAGTACAGCCTATATGGAAATTATATTAAAAATGATAGGTCACCGATGAGTTGAAAAAGATATTTCAATTTTAGAGCCAAAAAATGGCATTTTTCCACCAAAGGGAGATAATTTGGAACTTTTTCAATGATGTATACATTTTGAAAGTCATCTGGGGCCTACACGAATTGATTGTTTTGAATGATTTTTGTACCATATGATAAAGTGACTACTACAAAAGGAAATAAATAAAATTTGTAATGAAAAACAAATGTTTGATTTTTTTCTGAAATTTTTATACCCTCAAGCCTCCTTAAATGGGTAATTATGGTTGCAAACTCCACTAGAAATTTGAATTGAGATACTGATCATATCTTGAGGGAAAGATTTTTTTTATGGGAAAGGGGGAAGTTGAAAAAAAATGAAGAGGGGGGGGGGCATTTTTCTCATTTCAGATTTCAGAAATTAAAAGAAAAATATTTTTTATTGGGTTAATATTCAACAGCAAAGTGTATTGCACAAAAGCCAACAAATGAATATAAATTCAAATATTATAACCAATTTGAAGTTCTTTGACTACAGATATTCTGGGTCTGAAACTTTTCATGTTTTTTAGTTCAAAAATTTAGTAACAATCCAAATTCAGACCTGTATCAAGTGTGAATATTGTGTCCATTTTGGCCCCAACTTTTCAAGGTTGGACATCTGCTGTTGTATCCAGCTGTGCTCAGCAAATCAATTTTTCAAGTAAAAATTATGTATTTTGGGGGACTTTTGGCCACTTTTGTGTTTAATATAGAATTATTTTATTTTAAGCTCAAGTTGAAGGAGAGTACCAGGAAGCTTTACGGAGATCACAGAGATGTCTTAATACTGTAAACAGTTTCACAGCAGAACAAGTGCCAAATAAGATTGAAGTCCTAGCTAATCTTAACAGTTGTATAGGGAATGCTTACCTAGAGATGGGACAGTATGATAAATCTCTAGAGCACCATAACATTGACCTCAGTATGGGAGAAGACAAGTAAGAGACATATTGACTATATATAATTTACTTTTTGGTTCAATTTTCACATTTTTGAGGTTGTTGATAATGTATTCGACATAAATGTACTCTGTCTTGTTTTATATAATTCAAGGTTTTAGCATGTAGAATGGTTCAATTATTTTTTTTAATCCGAATTTGTCAATTAAGTGTTGGTTCTATATTGTTTACCTTCTTTAATTTTCCCATGATAAAAGCATTGCTTAAATATTCACAAATTATTTAGACATTGTGATTTAATTTTTTTGCAACTGCCATTTGCCACAGACATTTTTATAAAGGTTCAATATTATGACAGATGTTAATGATTTAATTGAATAGCATAATTTTTCGCAAATGCTATTTTTGACACAGACATTTTGTTTTTTATATAGTTTCAATATTCTGACAGATGTAAATTTTTATTCAAATGAGTCCAAAGTTTCTGTTAGATCAAAATTGACTTGTAATGTTAAGATTCTTTCCTTCTCACTCACTAATTAGCAATTTTCTAAGTTACTTCCCTTGTTTGTGAAATTTCTATGTTAATTATGCAAAGAAGGCTAGTTTTATAAATGTTCATAAAAATATTAATAAATTTGTTTAATTTTTATGTATTTATTTATTGCAGTGATATGGAAGAAGCTGTATCGAGAGGCTTAGATAATTTAGGTCGTGTACATGCCAGACATGGAAACTTTGAAAAAGCAGTGCAAGTGTAAGTTTTGGAAATAAAAATCGACCTTATCCAAATGAATATCATATCATCTGTTAACCTATTTCTTGTAGAAAAAATTCTATGCAAAGTCTGTTATTGTTTAAAAATTGAGTTGTTATAAGAACCATCCAAATCAGACCCAAATTCATCTTTTATTTCAAATTTGAATTCCAGAATCAACCAATTTCTTATGCATGTACACACGAACTTGCAAAAGGTTGAATTCTATATGACCCAGCTTATATGTTGAATGCATCAGTCAAATTAAATTAGGTATTGCATATTAAAAGTTGTTTGTAAAATTAACCTACTTCATCTACTTATAAGACTTTTCAGTTAGAATCACATACATTTGTACTTGAAAACTATGATACGGAGCATGTATCACAAAACTGTTGATTACATAATTTTATTTCACTGTTGATGAATAATTTGTTAACAAACAAACAAAATAAATCAATATGTCATGTGATAATTATTATGCTGTTCATATTTTAGGTGGGAAAAGAAATTACCAATGTCCAAATCTGCATTAGAGAGCACATGGTTATATCATGAAATAGGTCGTTGTTATCTAGAAATTGGTCAATTTGAAACTGCTAAGGAGAATGGAGAAAAGTCAAAGGTGGCAGCTGAAGAGGCAGAGGATCAAATGTGGCAGCTACAGGCATCAGTATTGGTGGCACAATCAGAGGGTAAATATTATAGTTTGCTACTTACAATAGGGGTGAATATCATCTGTATAGGTTTATGATGTCAATACCATTCCATGTATCTATGACATCAGTATTTATAGAGGTCATAAGCCAAGGTCAATATTGGCTCCTAATATCCTCAAAAAATGGTATTTAATCTAGAAATGCTTCTTTTTTTTTTGCATCAGGCTAAGTAAAAAATAAATGGAGACAATATGATTTAACACACTCAATAGACTCTGTAAAAAATGTGCACTAAAAGTGCCAACAATCAATTCCAGCAAACCATATAGTGAATATTAAAAGTAGGGTTACTACATACTTGGTTTGCCATTTAACTCTTATCATTTTGTCATTTGTAAAATCTAATCTAATTTTATTTATATTTATTTTTATTTTCAGTAAAACTTGGTGACTTGAGTGCAGCATTAACATCATTCGATACATCACTTGAACTAGCAAAATCACAAGGTAAGTTGTTACATTTGTGAGAACATATTTCAATTTTTGAATTTATCTTTAGAAGTAGAGGTAAAGTCGATACTGTTTGTGCTTTTAAAAATCTCTTCAGCTTTTCATTGTACAATATCAAACGCTAAAGAAGTTATTTGAAAGATACTGAAACATGCAGCATCTATTATAATGAGCACATTATAGAAACCATGTTACCTTTTGTGACCAATAGAGTGAAGTTGTAAAGATTAACCAAACATATTTTCTATTTAACTTTGTACATATAGATGGGAAATAATCCTTAATATTTGACACAGAATGGCCATTTTATTTCTTGTTAAACAAATTACAGGTGACACATCAGCACAGTCGGCCATCAAGAAAGCTATGGATGATGTAAATAAAAAGATAGCAAAGGGAAATACATCTACTAGTGCAAAGAAAGAACGAGTAAAGATTGATGAAGAAGGAGAGCGAGAAATACAGACTGCTGTATCATCACAGAGAGCGGAGGAAGAAAAAGAAGATAATGATGAAACAAATAATGCTAAAGAAACCAACAAAGAAGCAGAAGAAGGTAATATAAGGATGATGAAAATTTAGTTTTGACAGACACTTTTTATTTTTAAGATGCTTTAATTCATGATTAATTTTATAAGTATATAGATTAGATGTAATTAGCCTTTTTTTATCACAGAATTATCTTAAAAATGACTTAATTTTGATAAAAAAAAAAAAAAAAAAAAATGCGAACATTATAAAAAAATAAACCATGAATTTTTTTTTTATATGTTTTTATGAATTGTATATATATATTCTTTTAGTACAATCCGAGAAAAAAGATGAAGAAAAGCCTGTTACACCTAGAAGTAAAGACAGTGATAGTCATAAACAAGAGTCTTTAAATGAAACAACAGATGAAAAGAATGAAAGTAAGACAGAAGAACCGGAAAATAAGGAGGAAATCAAAGATGAAAAAGAGACAGAATCAAAAGAAGGAGAGACATAAAACTAAATAGAACAAATGAATAAATTTGTACTTTTTTTAATGGCATTATATTTTTTAATTTGAGGAATTAAGGGGGGTAAAATTTTTAATTTTGTTGACAGAAAGCTAAGAAATATATAAAGTAAAGTAAAATTAAGTTTAAGAGAACTTTTTACAATAAACCAGTATTTTTTTTAATTGGGCTTGAAATTATTCTTTTTTCTAAAGCAATGGGAGGTAAAATAAAGGAGATAAAAAAGTTGGAGTGAACATAAATAGGGATGGAAAATAGAAAGTAGATCTTTACTTCTCTTGTTGCATAAAACAATTGTATAACTTTTTTTTACATAGATGCCATTCTTATAAGCTATTACATGACTTAAAAAAGAAAGCCTTACTGTTTAAAGCATGATCTTTTGGACATTTCTTAATTATCAGTATTATATTTGTGTAAAAAAATCAATGACTTTGTTCCTATTTAAATGTTGATGTTCTACCTAAAATACCTACAATTGTAGTAGGTGTTCAGTTATAATTTGTGAAGAACACACCTACAGAAGGCAGTCAAATATTTTTTTTTAAATTATCTGCCAATAATTTGAGTTAGTATGCCTGTACAATTGAACAGTATTATAATAAGTATTATTTTGTGATGTTTATTCAGGGTAAACTTATGATTCTATGATATTTTTTTATATTTTATTTATTTATTTACAAATACATTCTATTTCTTGCCACAAAATACTCTTTATACAAGATTGTTACGTATTATTTTTGGCTTGTTGAACAATAAAAAATTAAAAAAAAAAAAAACTTTTTGAGTTTTGATAGTTATATTCTACTTATAGACTTGAAAGTAACACAACTTCTATTGGTTTACTTGACTTTCCTCTAATAAATGCAGATTGGTTTCACCTTTTTTATTGCCTTTTGCAAAAACATGTAAAGTAAGAATCATGTATGATATCCTGACCTAAATTTCATTCTTCAATGAATCTGCCGCCTCTTTTTGCATCAGATTCCAGTAATAAGATACCAAAGTGACCCATAAATAAAACTGCAAACATGGAGCCTTATTAAATGCTTCATTTTACTTGGATTATCTTTTATATCTCAGATCAGTTCTCAAAAAATTATTGTACTGCAATCATTTAACTTGGTGCCAAAATTATTCCGTGTACTTATCCCTCCGACCTTATTTCATGCTTCATTGACTTAATTAAGCTAAATGCTCAAGTTAAGTTCTTTATACCAAGTGACTAATTATATGTTTTTGTGAGGATGTATAAAAGATGTTTGGTATACCTCAATGATACAGCAAATCCACAACAAAAATTAACAAAAAACATTAACAAGACAACATACATGCTACAACAATAGACAGGAGTTTACAGTTGTGATTAAATTATACAGAAAAAAAACTATAATGATCTGCCTTTTAAACCCAATTCTGCATGTAGATTGAATGCTGATTTTTTTTTTTATGTACCACTAACGATAGTAGAGGGGCATTATGTTTTCTAGTCTGTGCGTTCGTTTGTCAGTCTGTCGTGCTTCAGTTTAAAGTTTTTGGTCAAGGTAATTTTAATGAAGTTAATTTTAATGAAGTTGAAGTCCAATCAACTTCAAACTTAGTACACATGTTTCCTATGTTATGATCTTTCTTATTTCAATGCCAAATTAGAGTTTTTACCCCAATATCACGGTCCACTGAACATAGAAAATGATAATGAGAGTGGGGCTTCCATGTACTTCTTCATTCTTGTTTAAAGTCTAAAACCACTGACCTTTCATAGGAAAACTGTCAATCCTGGCTATTGTAAATTAAGACTGGAGTCGAGTGCACCATCTACAAGTAGAAAATCAGAAGAAGATATGAAGTTACAAAGTTCTAACATAAGGTTCCAGAAATGGGCCTGGCACATCAACATTTTGGGTTGAAATAGTTGTTGGTCATCTTAACCTTACCCCTTTTTAATTACAGTTAGTAATTTGTTAAAACAATTAGAATATCAATAAAAACCAACACAGAAAAAGCATTTGACTTTAAAATAATAATGTTATAGGTAATAAAAACACAAAATGAATAAGAAACTATACTGCATTAAAGGAAGTTAACACTATTAGTAAGAATAGCATTGTCTCACTAAAGGGTTTTATTTTATCTTCCCTGCAACAAAAGTCTAAAAATGCCAGACATAGGGATTAAAATATGATTTGGTTACAGCATACACTATTTGTATTAATCTTTATATTTCACGGGACAGAAGACTAGGATATAATAAATTCCTGCTTGTTATATGTCCATTCTTTGACCTAATTTTCAACAAGGTTCACCAATTGCTTAAAAACTAAAGCTTTATTCATATGAGTAGCAGGATATTTATATTAAGCTTAAAGGGTTCTTGCAATGTCGTAGTGTGGCTCAGACATTGTTAACCTGATCTTGACCTCATTTCATGGGTTGGTGATCAGTTTTAAGTTGTTGTTTTTTTTTAGTTTGTTTCTCAATTACAAATTGGTCAACTATATTTGGTCTTATAATGATTGTTGTGTGTAAATGCCTGCCCCAATGTCAAGTATCAATTGACCTTGACCTCATGTTCATTGTACATTGGTCAATCTGATGATTTCTTTATTGAGTTTGATTCTCATATTCTATAATGTGTTAAATATATTTGGTGTATTGAATGATTGCAAGGTTAACATGTCTATTTGGGATTTTTATCTGACCGGGACTCTTTCTGTTTTAATTGGTTGATTTTTGTTTCAAGTCGGTAAGTATAAAAAAGAAGATGTGGTATGATTGCCAATGAGACAACTGTCCACAAGAGACCAAAATGACACAGACATTAACAACTGTAGGTCACCGTACGGCCTTCAACAATGAGCAAAGCCCATACCGCATAGTCAGCTATAAAAGGCCCCGATAAGACAATTTATCGGTCGTCCCACTGTCTATATCACTCTGTTCAGCTCTTAATATTATTCCGTATCATGTCTTTGTGACGTCAAATACGTTGACCCGGCCTTAATAACTTTGACCCGGACGTATCATCGACGTCATAATGTTTGAACCGACGTTAATAACTTTGACCCGAACTTATCAAGTCATCTTTTGTGTGCTGGTGAAACAAAGAAAACACTTCTGAAACACGCAAATATAACCCGATAAATCGATTATCAGATTATCTGCATATTGATATTGTAAAATATCAGCTGCTTGACATTATATGAAGGCTTTTTGATCTCGTTCGCTACGCTCACTCGACAAAAAGCTTCATATTATGTCTCGCAGCTGATATTTTACGATATCAACATGCAGATAACCTGATAATCGGTACTTATCGTCCTTCCCTCCGCCTATATCACCCTGCTCTATTGCTCCGTAATTCTCGTATCAAGACTTCAAAACGAGACCAGGCATTATCAGCGACGTCACAATGTGAGAGGAGAAGTTATCAGCGACGTCAAAATGCGAGAGGAGACATTATCAAGCTTGCTTTTGTCAAGCGTAAATTTAACTGTCTTATGGAGAAAGAAACGACCAGTAATAGAACGATAAAAAGATAATCGGTTTTCTTATAGATATCGTAAAATATCAGCCGCTCGACACAATGTGAAACTTTTAAGCTCGTTCGCTACGCTCACTCGCCAAAAAGGTTCATATTGTGGCTCGCGGCTGATATTTTACGATATCAATATGTAGAAAACCTGATAATCTATACGTAAAACAATTCAAACGAGATTCGCTTTTAGATACTAAAAGCATTATAATTCAATTTTATTTGGTTTATGAAATGATTATAGATCATTATAGGTTGCAGATGTCTGTCTGGACTGGACCATTTTCATGGTTCCTAGTTTAGCGTTTAGTTTTTGTGTTTTAGACTAAATTTGAGATGCTATAAGCATTTATTTAGATTAACTTTATATATGTGGTTTATGTAATGATTGTAAGGTGTACATGCTTGTCTGAAAATAAATTCAAAGTAAGCATGTTGTTCATTGGTGGCCTTCGGCTGTTGTTTACTCTTTGGTTGGGTTGTTGTCTCTTTGACACATATCGACGTTGCGCACGATACTGGTGTCACTTTTAAAAAATGAGGAAGAGGGCGAGTTTTTCTCTTTAAAACACTTTTTTTACAAAATAAATATCAATGTTCTGCATATCATACGAAAGATAATTAATCACAGAAGAATAATAAATAGTTTATTTCCGCTTTTTTTGATACATAAAGATTTACTGTGTTGATTCCGATGCCGTAAACGTCATTTTACGGGTGTCCCACTGTTACAATTATGGTAGGTTTGGATCTTTGAAATCGATTTGCGGTTTTAAAAGTTCGCGAAATGGTTTAAAATTTCGCAAGAGCTTTGTACGTCATCAAAGATTTATGACGTCATTGCTGTTTTTCAAGATGGGTGAAAGTAGATAGACAGAAAGATTGAAACAAATCAGAGAAAAAATGTCCCATACAGATGGTCAACACCCGTAAAAAAATTTCAACTTTAGTTATTACTTGATAAAAGACACGTAAGTAGCATTTAATCATATCAGAAAATTTGAACATGCCCTAAAGAAGCTATCTGAAGTCATCAATATCTATCTACTATCTTTCTTTCGAAATATCGTCAGTTTTCCCGTGTCTAATAAAATGTCCCCGCTGACAAAATATGACATTTACATATCTAAAGCCTGTTTATCTAATGAGATTTGATCAGATCTGCAATAAGTAACACCTTTTAACCTTTAGAAATGAAAAATACATGTAATGCCCTCTGTAGAAACATAAAATTTATGCTCATTAAAGCTACATATCGAAAATACGAAAAGAAACAAAATGTCCAATGAAATGTCCCTACAACTGAAATTTGACGCCGCCGTTGTCACGCAAAGTTTTGAACGTTATAGTTCGATGTATTTGGCATTAAATTCATTTTCTGAAATGGGTTGAAGAATATCTAATCAAGTCCTTGGTCTACATATACTCCTGGTCTCAGTAGAACAACTAATATCACAATATTGCATACAAGTAAAATCGTATTATCATTGGTGGCCTGCTGTCTGCTCTATGCCATGTTACTGTCTCTTTGACACATTTCCCATTTCCATTCTCAATGTTATCGTATAAATGGATAGATATACAGCTTAAAAGAAAAGATATACAGGTTGAAAGAAAAGATATACTATACAGGTTAAAAGAAACATTTTATTTTGTAACCGAACTAATAATATTTATCTGCATGCGTAACAGGATTACATTCACTTCATATATGAATAAAAGGAGTCTTGGAGAAAAACGTCAATGAGACACAAACCCACAATCAAAACTTCAACACACGATAACGAAAATAGACATACAAGTTTTCAAGTATAATTTACTCTGCTAATGCCTACACTTTCTAGTAAATTCACCATACATATATTTGTTTACAATATTCTTCCGCTTTGCCGGGTGTCATTATTAGTATGTGGACATTTTTATACTTGGTGTATGCAGAACTGCATTAAAAAAATATTGTTTCAGAAAGTTTACAAACTTAAAGTACTATAATTAAACTATATGAACAATGATATACGATAATTGACATATATCTTTTTCCCTTTTTGAACAGTACAACACAAAATGTCTGCTAAAAAGAAACTGGAATTTAACAGAAAACAGAAACTCTTAAAACGTCGACAACAAAAACTGACATCATACTACAAGAACAAAAGTAAAACAAATACTGAGTATACGTACACAAATACCAAAGAAGCAACAAAAAAGAGAGAATACAGGGCAAAAAAGGCTGGAAAAAAAGAAAAGGAAAACACAAGAAAGAGAAATTACAGACAAGCTATGAAAAGCAAACACATAACTCAAAATACTTTAGAAGACAGGGATATTTTTAAAAATGTGTTTAATAACAGGACAACTAAACACCGAGCCATTAAGAGATTGAAAAACGCACTACCTAGAACACCAAAAAGAAGATCGGCTACTCTTGCTGCTTACCTTCAACATACAAAATCACCAGCAGTTGAGATCCTGAGACAGGCGGAAGTTGTATCTTCACCAGAAGACCTAATGAATATGTCAATAGAAAAAGCTGCTCTAGAAGATATAAAGACAGCCATTGAAAGCTGCAAAACCAAAAGATCAAAGGACTCCTTTTTATCAATGAACGTTCTTGTAGCATCCATTAGTGGTGAAAAGATTACAGAGACAAGGTGTCGGAAAAATTTAGCCAAAAAATTAGGACTACCAGTAAGACGACTGAGTCGGGGGAATCGAAACAGGACAACTATCCTAAAATCAGAAAAATCTTGCTGGGCTTATGTATGCAGAAAGACCCGCAAAGACGCATTATCTGAGGAAACAAAGAGACTGGCATACAATTTTTGGATGAAACCCGGCATATCTCGACCTACAGGTAACAAGGCAGATGTAAAAAGAGAAAGGATTGGGCCCAAAATATACACTTGTCACCAGGTATACCTACTTGAAAAAACTCAAACCGAGGTATACATTGATTTCACAGCAAACTATCCATGTATAAAATTGTCCCAGAGATCGTTCGAAAATTGTAAACCGTATTTTATACGTCCAGTTCGTCCGAAAGATAGACAAACCTGTTGTTGCAGGTATCATGTGGAGATAAAAAGCGTATTCAAATGTTGCATGAATTTTCGAAAAAAAATGTTGAACGAGAACGATGCATATGATGAAACTAATGTTAAAGTTTATGATTATATAAGCGACATTGTAGATGTCACATTATGTAACAAAGAAGATCAGGTCCACAAAATAGCTTGCCTTAAAAGAGATTGTGGAGAATGTGGTGTTAACAAACTAGAACTACTTACAGAGGAAACTGATGATTTAGATACTGCACAAATAGTAAAATGGGAGAAATTTGAAAAGGTAGACATTAAAGTTAAAGGCAACAAAACAATTAAAAAATTAGTCTTAGTGAAGAAAGAAACCAAAGCTGTAGAACTATTTTCACATTTCTTAGAACTTTTAAAATCATTTCCATTACATCAGCATAGAGCTACGTGGCAAAACAAACAATTCCTAACATTACTTACTGATCTTCCACAAAATCATTGCGTCTGCGTACATGATTTTTCGGAAAACTACCGCTGTACGGATTTGAAAGAACTTCAAAGTTCTTATTTTCAAAAGACTGAAGTGTCTATACACGTAACAATAATACATCGCCACGCTGTACTTGAATATGACGGTGTTGAGAGTACGACAGAGTTTCCTGAAATAATATCTGAACATTTTTTTGTGATAAGTAGTGACCAGCAGCATGATCAACATTATGTACATGAAGTTCGAAAGAAAATAACAGAATACTTAAATTCCATCTCTTATCCGGTCCATACAATGCACGAATTTACAGACGGATGTGCAGCACAGTACAAAAGTCGCCATTGCTTTGGTGATATTAGCCAGACTTGTAAGGACTTTGGATACAGTAATTTTACCAGAAACTTTTTTGAAACCGCACATGCAAAAGGTATTATTGTTTTTGGGGCAATTTCTAACATTTTAAGGTGGTACCCAACACTATAGAATTTTGACAAAACATTTACATCGTCGTTCTTTTAGCGGTGATACATGTATATAAAATAGCAATATAATATTCCGTGAGATACGTAGTCGTAGACAAAGGAAAAGTAAAAACACTGATAAGATACATCATCATGCAAAGTTGAAAAAATAAATAAACGGAAGAACAAAACATAAATCTTGATGACCGAAAATCAGGCAAATATACTATTAAAATAAACAATTAAAGCTAAAAGTTTTTTTTTTGTAAACTAGTAATTATAAATAAAAACAACAACATACCAATACATTATTAAAATACAAAGAAGACATATGGATTATGCATATATGAAAACCACACTCAAAACATACACCACATTCGACTTCGTCTCGGGTGACATACTTCTTTCGTGTTGTCCCAGAAAATTGTATGCATGTTTACACGAGTCAAAATCGCATTTCTTTTACATCTTCAAACATTGTCAGTTTTAGTAAATAGCAACTGAATATAAAAAAAACTCCCGGTATTATGATATTTAACAAGTTTCCTTATCATTTCAGGTCCCCAGGATGCTGCCGGTGGACTTCTTAAACGACAGGCAGATATAGCCGTCTTACGCGGACGAGCGACAATACAAAATGCATTCGATCTATATAATTTTGCCGTTATGAATATGACACAAACCAAATCCGTTTGTAAAAGAAGACTATTTAGATTTGTGGAAACAATCCCAAGGGACAAAAGCATATCTTACAAACCTGTATCAAACATAAGATTAGTACACCAAGTTGTTGTTAGGGATAACCGTGATGAAATCTTAATCAGGGAACTATCATGTTTTTCTTGTGACAAATGTGCCAGTCATTTTTATGAAGAATGTGAAAACTTTTCAAACACAGGGAGTTTTACGAACGTAAACATGATAGTTGAAACTCCGACAGTACTTGATAACAATGAAAACACGAACCCCGAAACTGATAGAGAAGAAATATCTGAACTTGTCTCCTCCGGACAAGTAATTGCCGTATACACAGATGACCCAGACAGTGAATATTATCTATTAAAAGTTAAGGATTGTCCTCATGTTCTTGGTGTGGACACAACCGATTCATGGGGCTCCATATTGCCAACTGGGACAAGCGTTATTAGTGGACTGTATTATGACAACAAAACATCCTCACCACTATCATATAAACTTGTATCTAAAAAAAAGGCGATTGTTCCAACAGAGTCAATTATATATATATATGTTCCGAAATTGACGCATCAAGAAATATTCGATTACACGAGGATATTCATCTTAGCATTTTACAATGTCTAAATGAATTAAAATAGTCACATGTATGATTAAAGGTGTTATTTTGTATTTTAGTTTTTCGTATCATATTGTTACATGTAGCACTACTAGTATTATAAAATAAAGTAACGTCGTTAACTTCATGTAATATTGACGTTTTACGTGTAACGTAAAGTGACACCAGTATCGTGCGCAACGTCATCCCATTTCCATTTTCAATTTTATTAAACGCGGGAATTTGGGGTTAGTTGTTTTTTAGAATTGATTAAAAAATATTACACGCAAAACAAACAAGGGAGTTGAAATGCATCGCTGTATTAATTTAACTATATTTTGGAGGTCAATATTTGGTATTTTAAATCTTGAATAATAAGTACAAATGTATTATCATCTTAAAACGGACCCAGTGACCTTCATTTGATATCATAGATCGATTGATATTTTATTTTGATGTGCATGTATTGATCATTTCTATTATAAATCTAAACACAATGCATTAAATTACAAATAGTAAACCATCGAATAGATTTTAAAGGTTATAATTCACAAGCATGATTTATACAGTAGTTGATCATAAATTATCCCCTATACAATGTTTCGTTTCATCCTTCTCCGCCTTACCTATCTAGTAAGCACGTAACACATTTATTTTTAACAAGTGACGGGAATTCTCATTTAAGTACATTTGCAATGTGAGTATTTCTGAGTGTTGACAATATCATGATTGTTTTTTTTTTTATTGCATGCATTAAATAAAATTAACACATGGCAAGAGTTAAATCTCTTTGTTCTTACTGTGTTATAATCTGGATAATGCACAGCAAAGGTGTGCATTAACTACCTCAGATATACTGCACAGTTCAAATCTATTTTTATCTTAAGGGGCGGTTCCTGGATTTTAAAAGGGGCGTTATTCTATCAAATTAAAAAAAATATCACCGAGTGTAGCGAGACTAAAGACAAAATTGACGATTTTAAGCTAAAACACGATACTTTGTCCAATCCAAGGGTTAAAGACCTGTTCGCCCCCACCCCCGAATCCGCTATCTGCCTTGAAATACGACAAAGTTGAACTTCGGACAAACATCGTAGTTTCAAAATAGGAAAACGAAAGGTTTCTCATTCCTTTTTTTTTTTTATCTAAGCTGGGACATAAACTATTTTATTATATTTTGTGTACAACGTAAATCTAAATCAGTGTTTTAAAGTTAGAAAGATAGTTAAAACAATTTTTGGTAATTTCTGCCAAAAAAGAAATGTATCTTAGAATATCCGAATAAAAGAAATCTGATTTGGATTAGTTTCAGACTCAATGGAATTATAACGACTTTTTGGATAGCTATTCCTATAAAAGGACTATTTTTGGATCGAATTTAATGAAGATCATATTTAAGTTAGTTTCAAAACGGGGATTAGCTGGTTAGCTGGAGATCAATCAGACTTTATTTAGATGGACGTAATACAGTAGATAAAAAGGAAATTGGTTGGTTGGGGGGGGGGGGGGGGGTAAAATGTTTTAAGAGAGATATGTATTTTCTGTTTATTTAACATTTAAAATTTAGGTAATATAACATCTTCCTCGGTTCTTTTTTCTCTAAGCATATCATTGAGGGAAAGAAATTCAAAAGCAATTAATCTAATTTAAACTCAATAACCCTTGCAGTTATTTTTCTTTTCATACACCAATTTGAAAGTACACAATTTGTCAAAGTCTTAATCGTCACCAATTAAATAAAAATTGGGAATAAATTTAACGGAAACGATAAAAATAAATACACCATTAAATCGAAATTTTAGAATGAGTCTAAATATCAAAAAAAATATTAATTTTAAACTTACCAAAGTCGTATTTCCCCTACAAGAAACTTTCCTAGGATCAGTGGATTGCGGAATAACGTCCACATTTCTAAAACGTTCACGTAAATTGATTGCGTCATGTGTTAAAACAGTTATTGGCCAATCAAATCGGTATATGTAATTTAATCTGCACAGCACGAGATGACCCAATAACCCGAACTCCTACGTCGTTCGGGTTATTGGGTCATCTCGTGCTGTGCAGATTAAATGGCATATACCGACTTGCTTGGTCAATAACTATAACTTAACAACTAGAAGTATAAATATAACGTCAATGATTCAACTGCATGCGCAACTAATATTAAAGGTCAGAGGTCAAAAGTCAAAGTGATACAAAAATGTTTGTTGGACTGAACTAAGATGTCACCAACTTTTACATATTCAGATGGTACGATGGTCCGTCATGCTCTTTACTGTTGTCTTCTAGTTGCGTACCTGCCTCGATTGCGAGAAGTCGCGGTTTCAATCCCTGGCACGGTTAAGGACTTTGTGCAAAGACTGGTAGTCCAGGGATCATAATAATGTGTTCAGGTAAGATAATCATGACTTCATGTGGACTTCTACCCTGTAAATCATCAACTGCTAAAGACATCGTGATTTCAGGATTATAACAAAACAAAGTTTAGTGGTCATTGAAATAAAAAAATGCTGAACCAAGTATATTGAATCTTTTTCACCATCAGTTCCAGGACTGTATGAATAAGATGAGATGTGAGTTAACCTTCAACGAGCTTGTAATAAAGCTATGACATTTACATGCATAAAGGGGTCACCAGTACAGTTGACTTTATTTCTTCCCTTCCCTCCACTCAATAAGCATTCGAAAACTGTAACTAGTCAACTTCAAGGTGATTAAAATCTTTCTTTAATGATGATCTGGAAGAAGGTGTTCTTTTTCTCTTTTCTTTCTTTTTAAAAGCTTTTTTCTCTATTATATATTGTGCTTGCTCACTCTTCTCTATTCTTTATATGTCAGCGCCCAATGATTTTCTATTCCCTTTTATTTTGTCCCATTGTTTTCTATTCTTCAAATTTGTGTTGCCATTATTCTAAACAGTTTGCCTGTTATTTTCTATGCTGTTAACCCAAATCCAGACACTTTTGAATGAAACTCAAACTAGTGGACAGTCTGCTTTATTAACAATTTTGGAAACTTGATGATCAAATAACAAAGGTAACTGAGGAGCAAAGTTTGACTTTCCCTTTGGTATCTTTCGTCCCTCTTTTACAGTTACTTTTCCTTCAACAGCCGTGGATCCAATACAAAACAGTATAGTAAGCCACCGATTTATCTACCAAGGTAAAGTAAAACTCTCCTAATATAACGTATCGAATGGGGTAGGCTTTGAATCTATTATGATAATCTTGATTGGGTTAACAGAATAGAGAAAATTGGCCAAATTTGCAGGAATTGAGAAAAAAACCAGAATAATAAAATGAGAACATAAGAGAGAAAAAATATAGATAAAAAAACATGAAAATATAAGAAAACAGAAACGAAGGACCCTCGATCTTTCCAGACCCTTTATTATGTATGAATGATAGTACTGGTACAGTGAACTACGAAGTGTATTCCAGATGACGATTTATTGTACTTTTTTTGCAATTCAGATGGATATGATATGGTATATAGTCATTGCCTGATACCAACAAAGTTTCGGAAAAATAAAAAGCATATAGTTTTTTTTTTCAGTCCCTTTTATCAATCAAATCTAAAGAAAAAAAAAGCTAATCAGAACAACTATTTGTTATAGATCATTAAATTCAGTGAACGATAATTTAAACCATTCCCGTGACAACACCCAATTCATTTGGCGTCGCTTATTTTTCTGGTATCTCCGGTTTGTGGTATCTTTTAAGCGAACCAACTCATTCCTATTGCGTCTTTGTTATGTAATACCGACGAATGGTATTTTCTAAACAGGTTAACAAATGTATCCTGCAATTAGCCATCTATTGTACAAATAACTAGTATACAAATAATTTTTTGCTTATTTGTACATATACAAATAAAGTCTCCTGTTACCCTACTTCCACGTTGAGCATACGGAATATTTCTGTTTCCAAATCATTCCTTTTGGGGTCCTCTTTGCGGTCCGCGTTTCAACGACGTCGATTTCTTTGAGAAATTAAAGACAATGATTTTGATTTTAATAACTAAAGTTTCAAGTGTTTGGGGGTAATTTCAGGATAAAACAATGTATGTACATTGTCGTAATATATAAAAATTATTTGTACTGGCTACGAAACAGGAGAAAAGCTCGACAGAGCCTCGCTCTTCTCCTGTTTCTCATGATTAAAAGCGCAAACAAATAAATCTTATATTTTCTGACAACATACATATATTGTATATATATATGTCTTTATTTTTAACCGAAAATACTACATACTATAATAAACTCATCATAGTTCCCAGGATAATATCATGACCATTAGACAGGTGTTTCGTTTTCTAAAAAATCACCAATGACGCTCAAATGAAAAATGTACAATTTTATTGATGAAATAAATGGTAATTTGTAATAACATTATATTTAAATAGTTACCCTGGATTTTGTGCATACAACAACGATTATACAAATGTGATCAAGCTTTTATTAATTAATTCGCTTAAGACCACCTAATGAAGCGAATTATATTAATCTACTTAGTCAGGGGGAAAAAAGGTAAATGAAATTAAATTTTCGTTTCATTGAAAAGGTACAACATTTCAATTTTCTTCAAGTTGTACGACTACGTGTGGAAATACTTGAAACTACAATTCGTGTTTATTTATTTAATTAAAATATATCTTTACAAAGTTGCAATGCAATAAATCATTGCAAGTACACCAAATGTATGATCTTCAAAAACGTGGTGAAAGTTTTATTGTTTGGCCTTAATCTAGATTTCGTGTACCCGGATAATAGTCTACGAGGAGGATTAAAATTTATTAAACGTTTTCAAAAATACATATTTTCACAATTCAACCTATGACACTTTGACGAATGAATTATTAACATACCATTTCGTGTAGATGGGTGGCTATGTAGAGATTAATAAGATTTAGAACAGATGTAGGGGGTTCGAATTAAGAACATGTCTTAAAAAATCCAAAACATATTTTAGTATTTGCTATGTTAAATAAATGAATACGGGAACTGTTATCTTTCAACAGGACTAAACCTCAAAAGTGAAGGAAAAAACAAACATGTCTGCCAAATATCAAAATAGGAAGACACAAGTCCTGAATGATGTTTATCGGAAAGAGGGAGTTAAGTTAATGGAAGAAAATGATTTTGAAGGTGCAGTCAGCAAATTTAATGAGGTAAGCTTAATATTCATATGTAAAGTATTTAAAACGAAATATGTTATATTTATCTGCTAAAGCCACTTGAATAAGCAACTCAAGAGAATACATGACACGGAAAATAGAAAACAGTATCCGCCTTTATTGGCACTATAGAGATCGTTTTATTCTTATTTAAATATGTTAATATAAAAAAAGAAGGTGTGATATGATTGCCATTAAGAGTCAAAAAATGACGCAAACGTAAGCATCCATAAGTCAATAAGAAAAAACGTATACTACAAAAGGGTCTCACATGAGAAATTGAAGAAAAAACTTTTCTTATATACATGCACCATAAGCGCATTAACTCTGTATCCTCTCCCTCTTTCCTTTTTTCTTCATTACAAGTGCGAATTTTAGTTCCCTACGGTTTGAGGAAAAAAAAATTGCCGCTACGTATACCACGGCCTTCTCTTTCTCTCTCTTCTTGGGTTGCTATATTTGTTCTCAACGAAAACTTAAAAAGCACAAAGCAACAGATAACACTTACGAGGAATATAAATGTATGAAATTCGTCCAATGATATAACATAAAAAGATATGTAAAATAGGATACTCCAAGAAATCCCCAATTTTACATTGTTCATGCAATAGTTGTTGATTAATAATATAACAATTGTAGCCTTTGGTAGAGGTCAATACGATGTTATATCGACCTAGAGAAGCATATCGACCACGTTTGTCCTCAGTCAATATGCTTCTCTTAGGTCGATATTATACAAATATAGCCTTTGCATGAGGTCGATACAAGGATATATTGACCTGAAAGAAGTATATTGACTGAGGACGAAGTCCGAGGTCGATATACTTCTTTGGGTCGATATATCCTGTATTGACCTCATACAAAGGCTATATTTGTTATATTATTAATTTCCGACCATATTTGTATGAAAATCGTCATTTAGGTTTGTTGGAATTTTATAGATATAACATTGTCTCCTTGACATATTAGTTGTTATTTCATTTACTTTTTTTGGACATCTTATGCATTTGAAGATTTTTTTTCGTCAAATAATCGATCACAGTTATCATTAATTTTGTTTCAAAACGTTAAACAATATCCTGCAATTCATTACATGACGTCACAAAGTATATCGGTTTTTAGATATTCTAAAAATAACCGTGCAATATGCTTTTTGCTATCCGCCGTTTTCTCTCTACCTTCGAAAATATAGTTTAACATGTGACTATCCCTAAACGAATCAAATTTGTTAAAATATACGAATTAATAATATAACCTCGTATCGATCTCATACAAAGGCTATAATTGTATAATATACACCATACCCTATATATATATACTATAACCAAAACCCGGGGAATACAGCTCATAGAGAACCAAATATTACAAAATAGCTACAACAGTTTTCCGATGTTCAAATCTCGTAAAACCATTTTAATATATAGTTTTTGTGTTTATAAGAATTTTAGTAAGCTACATATAAACTAATTGCCATTTTTTTTTATAAAAAGTACGATAACAGTTCAAGGTCATATCATGTTATCACTTCTAACAGTAATATTTAAGCCTATACTGATATTATCGGCGTTTTGCATTTGCGTCAATCTGGACAGTATTTGCGACATTTTATTTGTAATTATTCGCGCATACTTTTGGGGTTCATTTGCGCCCAAAAAAATCATTTTTCGATACCAAGACGTAATTCTGATTGCAGATAAAAATATTGATAAAAATAAGTGATTCTCCATTTACGCACCTTCTGGTACCTTAACCGAATTATTTATTTCCAGGCACTTCACTTATATCCAAGAGACTTGAAATCCCTGATTAACCGGTCAAAGAGCTATATGCAGTTAAGAAATATTCGGAAAGCCATTGATGATGTTGAAACATCTCTACATCTAAACAACCTTTACAAAGAGGTAAACTTGTATTACTGATAAACATGTAAAAGGTCATCAAAAAGAGTAAAAGGTCATCAATAAGAGTAAAAGGTCATCAATAAGAGTAAACGATTTCTGGTATGATTTACTGTAACATCAGAATGCATTGAGTGTGTAGGTAAAGGTGATATCTTTGGTTAGCTTGCTTGCTAGCTGAACCGTGAAGTCATTATTAGGTTATGTAAACTACCCACTTTTAAGAGTAGACTTGTCCGACAGATAACCAATATATAGTATACCTAGCCTAATAATATTAGTTACACAGTGTGCAATTGTCCTAATACGATAATTTATCGGGTCAATAAAATTCATATCGGGTGAGGCGAAGCCGATAAATTTCGTATTAGGACAATTGAACACTGTGTAACGAATTTATCCTGATTTTGTTATATTACATATTATTATATTGAAATTTTAGAACAACACCAACAAATATATTTTAGATATTTAATCTAAAACTATGAAAAATAAAAAAAAATAATGATTAAAGCAACTCATTTTTTTTTATTAGGTCAATGGTATAAGGGAGATCATTTCAATTGACGTAATAAATAAGGGAGATAATTCCAATTGACGTGATAAAAAATTGTACTGAAATTTATTAGGACAATATCAGCCAATCAAATTCCGAGAAATTACTCTAAATCAGGATAAGGACTTTACTTCACTAAAATAGTATATACTTCCTTAAAGAAAGGCACAAGAACGTTATTTATTTATATTATTAATCGAATATTTTTAAGGATTTGTTATTCGTTAAAACTTGATCACAATTACATTTGTATTTATTCAGATTGCACGCCAATACTGTTGTGTTAAGCTTTTCGTAGGTCAAAAACAGCATATTGCACAGGGCATGTTATCAAAAAAATACATTCTAGAAATCCCCAATTTTACATTGTTCATGCAATAGTTGTTAATTAATAATATAACAATTGTAGCCTTTGGTAGAGGTCAATACGACGTTATATCGACCTAGAGAAGCATATCGACCTCGGACTTCGTCTTCAGTCCATATGCTTCTCTAAGGTCGATATAACCTCGTATCGACCTCATACAAAGGCTATAATTGTATAATATACACCGTACCCTATTTTTAGACGTCATAGAATAAATTGAAAGGATAAACGAAATGCTAGTATATAATATTACCTTCAAATGAAAAACGATTGATTGGGTTAGAGGAGTTTTTTATGTATATTTTATTTTTCTAATCTTTATGCTGATTAAAAAAATGGAAGGTGTTTAATACCTATTCACAAAATTCATCATGCTACTAGAAAAGAACATTATTTGCAGGAGAGGAAATATGTTTACAATATCCCTTTGTATTTAAATCTATTAAAACTCTACATCTGATCACCTATACAAATGTTTTCTAAAGATTAATATTTAAGAAATGTAAATGATATATTTAACTCCGTCTATGATATTGAATTTTTCTGTAAAAGGTGCCTATAATTATTATTTTTTTAAATTTTATTTGTATAGTATGTTTTCATACTTAATCGCCCATGACTTTAAGAAATGCAGCATTATATGTATACCAATGAGCCAAGTAATCATTTGTGACAAGTACATTACGTACATGTATGTGTTGTAGTATTTTTTTTTTAAATTATAACCTGATGAGATACAAACAAGATTATTGAAAATGGAATAAAAATACACTAATTATGTACACAATATACATGATGAGATTTTACTGGAATATATGTGTTTTATCGCGAAAAGTTTAACGATCGACAGATCATTTACTTATAATAAGACTACGATGAACTTCACATATGTGAGTATTATCTTCTGATTTTTTTCCCCAGAAATGTAAAGTTAAACCGTTCTCTACATTTCTCTTATGACTCGAAGTGCTTTTCATTTATTTGTTCAGTAAATAAGTCATTGTAGAGATAATTTCACCAGTAGGCTTTTTAGTATACCGCTATTTTTAAATAACCGTCAAATAAACAAACTGTAAATATAAACTTGATTATAAAAATGGTCATTGTTGATCTCCAGTTTTTTTGGTGAGTTTAGTCTTTCGCGTTTCTTGTTTTCTACGTAGTATTTTGTGGCTGTTGTTTGTCCTTTCCTGGTTTTGTATGACTCTTTTTCAAGTTTACATATGTTTAAAGTATTTCTATAATACGGAATGGGCTACGTATTCTGCTTCATATGTAGCACCTCTTTTGCAACAGAAAATCTTGAAATATTCAAAGAAGAAAAATCATCGGAAACCATCAAAGAATAAAAACTAAACATATAAACATATCCAATACAAAAGTTAAAAACCAGAATCAGATTAAATTAACCAAAACGCAGAGTAAACACTGTGTGCTATTTGACTGAATATACTCAGGATTGTAGGATTCGTGGTCCTCATCCTGGTATACCCATAATATTTGCTACTTGAGACTAAACACCATTTCAGCAAGCGACCAAGCATGACTCCAAATATTCAGTTTTTTGTTAGCGATTTTAGTTTCGGACCTGATGTTATACAGTTATTTTTCGAGGCTGGCCAAGAAAGGTGAATGTTGTCATACACAAAATGGAGAATATTAAGGTAGCTTTGTATTGTAGGCATTTTCTTCTGTATCATGTCAGCTTCGATATTTCGGATTTTTTGCAGATATGTTGTTTTACATGTTGAGCAATGATTTATATTTCATCTTTATAAGTATTTTTCGTAATCAAATACATATATACAACTGATATTTGAAATTTGACAATGCAAATATACAGAGTTTAATGAATCGGTCAACAAACCTCTCAACAAAATATCTTTATATTAAATTCTTTTAAAAGTATATTTAATCAGTCGTTACACAAATCAAAGGATATGATGTATCAATTTAAAAGCCACGTTTGATAAATTATCAACAGGTTTTGTTTGACATTAGCCTTCACTAGCATTTCATCAATTTGTCGTTGAACTTCTACATTTAACATACATTACACTAGCTGGGATTATTATGTAAACTGGTACATTTCTACTGAACAGGTATGAAGCTTTTGCATATTTCAAAAAAACTCTTCATGGAAGCTGCAATTTGTTTCATTTACATCTTTATTCTAAATGAGAATTTAGAATAACGTTATTGAACAAAAGCCATTATATTTAAGAAACTTTAAGTTCATCGTCTTTGAAATTTCTAACATACATTAAGCCTGATTTAAAATAATATGTAATTTTGTACTGAATACTAATGTACGATGATACAGAACATCGTGTAATGCTATAACTAGTTATATATCAAAGTCTGGAAGGGCCATTTTGATCTCAATACAACATGAGATGTTAGAACATTTTTAAGAATGCAACAACCCTATATGTAAGTTCAGGTTGATTGGGTGCCTAGCTTTTTCTGGGCATTTTTTTGGTCTTAAAGTATAGATTGTGGGTACTGACGTTGGTTATCATTTTAATAACGTAATTTCATATTCTTTTATTGTCTTTATGATTATTTATTTTACTGTTTAGTCATTTTGAGGTGATGTCCATTTGACGTGACTCTGTACTTATACATACCGTATTGTGTTATAGTGCTACGACTATTTTTTGGTATTCTTGTCTTTTATTTTTGCTAATGTGCTTTGTCTATATGCCCTTTTATGGTTCTTCCTTGAATATTTGTTTGTTTTTGTAGTGATTAAGATTATAACAAAATGTTCCCCTATTTTTTTACATTTTTACCTATTAAGTCTGTTTGTTTTGTTCTCATATCGTTGTCAATACAATGAAATGTTATGGGATTGTCATGCAAGCGAAAAGTTTGGCTGGCTGTAGAACAAGGTTTAATCCACCTTATTCTACATAAAAAAAAAACTTCTGTTCCAATTCAGGAATATGGCAGTTGTTATCTATTCGTTTGGCCCGAGAACACAGTTATTTCGTAGTGCATTTCTTTTAGACCATCCATTAAAATTAAAAAAATCGCACCTGCTCTTTCTCAAAAAGATTTTTACAGTGTAGTGTACTAACAGTGAGACAAATAATATCAAAATTATAGAAACTTCTACCAGCTCTAACTCAAAATATTGACAATTCTGTGTTAAGGGGGTGTAAAATTCAGTTTGACAGCTTCAGACGTGATAGAATTTGACCTTTTTGAACTGGACCAAATCACTACTTAACATAAATATTCAGCACCCAATTTTTTTTAACATGTAATTACATCCCCCTTCTTAATATCTCATGCATTTAATATCAAGAAATAAATTGGGAAAGTGTATATAATAAAACATGCAAGTTATACACTGTTTACACTAGGGACTATAACTGTGTCCTTAGACCGTTTGATGTGTTTGAGCTTTTGCATTTGCCATTTGATTAGGGACTTTTCGTTTTGAATTTTCTTCGGAGTGCAGTATTTTTGTGATTTTACTTTTTTCTGAGCGTAGTTTAAAAATAATCCACCAATTATCATTCACTAGATAACAGGAACATATAGAACTTGAAATTACAGGATCAAACTTCTTATATAAAAAAGAGTGCTGTTGAGTATATTTCAATGAAGGGCAGATAATTATATCGAATTTGATAGGACAATATGTGTTTTTCATTAAAAAAATCAAAACCGGTGACTCGCATGTTTATCTTATATTTTGTCGAAGTATTAATTAAAAGCAATTATAACATTGAATATAAGCCAACTCTATCGATTAATGTTTCCGCAATAAGGAAAACAATAGATTTTCCCTATAAATACCGATTTAAAAAAACAAGGATTACGTTTATTTCAACCACAGAAAAGTAAAATATATATTTCCGTAATGTTTAAAAAACAAAAAAGAGGTTTGTCTTTTGATCATTTGTCAAAAAGGTCTAACATGCAAACGTAGAAGCTGTGAAAACGCTTACATGAATAATCTTTATCGGGAACAAATAGAACAAAGAGTTTTGAACTATACGACAAACATGCACATGCGAGATGTTTCGGCGATTTTTTCATTTTCGCGAAAATAAACCTTATAAAAAATTCCCACAGAAAAGTATTTATGAAATAGATGTTAGAAAAAGTTAAAGTCCATACATTTACACTGAAACAAAATGAATTAAAACAGTGACGATCAAAAAGCTTAGCAAAAATGAAATCGCATTTGTATTGAATGTGTTTGAATACTGACACAATTATTTAGACATTATTTACTTATTTAAAGTCCAGTGAAATGTCTACCGAATTTTATTTAGTTTATCTTAAGTGTATAGTTAACATTGAATCAACGTGAAATGATATGTTTATCCTATACATACTAACAGTATAGAAATATAGAAATCTTTATTTTCGTCTATCAATGGGTCTCTTTAAAGGGAAAATTCGCAAAAAAATAAAAATTTGATATTATGTTCATTCTCAATAAATAAGCATATTCTCAAAATATTAAAGCTTTATTTGTCTAGATAAGTGAGTTATTAGATTTTTAAAATCGACTCTAGATTCTCGGCAAGACGCCATCTTGAAAACTAATGACCACGGATATCTAATTACCACAAAGTCCTAGTACACGGCATGACATGTCCGTTAATCAGTGTTAATACGACTTGTCAACCTGATGGATTTTCTACCCGACCAAGTAATGGAAGCTGAAGAAGTCTACATAGTTTTCAAGATCATCAAATCAAGTAATGCTTCTGACACTAAGATTGATAAGAATAATTTAAAAAATACTTTAAAAAACATCTTAATTTTTTAAGAGGGTTTTAAAATATTCAATGTACAATGCTGAGGTCAGGTTAAAAAGCTGTAAATGACATAATATCGTACAATGGTTTTAGCTGGTCAATAAATTTACATTTTTGGCACCCAGATACAGTATCAAGTATTGTATGAATTATGCTCTAATAATGTTAAAGTAGTCTCAATAAAGTGAAAAAAAAGTCCGGCGATACTTATTATAAACTGAGATTTATTTCCTATGTAAAAGTTTTTTTAAATGCTTTTTTTTCTAACGTATATTTTTAGCTTATTTTGGGTTTTTACCTGACTTGACCCACGTTCAAAAACTTGTCTTCTTGTAATCAGCATGGCTTAATTCAGGTAATTACCGGGGTATTGTAAATGTGACATATTCGGGTATTCTAACGATCGACATCCTGGCAGGCTTGTTTAATATAACACACAATGAATAAGGTCAATGAATCACATGCGTGATCGCGAGTGAACCAGGTGTGCACAGGTAAAATTTATAAAATATACCATAGCAATATAAAACTGTCCGTGATATACGGCCTGTGTACAAAATCAAACAATTTTTTAAAGAGTGATTGTAAGAATACGTATAGATTATCCCAATGTTATCTTAAGTTCAATTTTACTTTTATTTATATTTCAGCACCTATTCTTCCGTTTTTATATATAATTTTTGGTCCCGTTATTTCATACAAGTAATTCGTATAGTTTTTATCCTCACATATGTGACTTCATTTTCACTCTAGAAAACAGTGGTATGTTTTGAAATGAATGCCGTTTTATTTTAATAACTGTTCATTCATTTTACATGTGAAATAAGAACATCAATTTGTAAACTTCGGACTATACAAATGCAGAATATACTGTGCAGGTTTGCTTTCGTCTAACGAGATAAGAGAACTGAAAAAAAAACCTGTCGTATAAAAACAAGCACGCTCAAATCAAAATATAAAAATATGTGAGTAAAAGTTAACTTGAACAGCAAAATTAACAACCTTTGATCTCGAGTGTATTGGTAATAAATATAATACTATGTATTTTTATAGTATTGCTCCTTCCATAATCCAAATTATATCAGATAATTATTTTTCATAAGATTAACCCTTCCGACCTCACTTAAATCTGAGACTGTGTTATAGTAGTCTCAGCTAAAATCTAATGCCAAACGCTAGAAGTAAAAATGTAATACAGGTACACATTTCTTTGATCATGGCTTTCAAATGTCTAAATTTAAGTGTTCCCGTACATTTTTTGCCTTTATAAGACAATTAAAATGCTTTTGTAAAACTAGTTCTATTTTCCCTTTTTAAAAAACATAAATAAATCATTAGAGTGTACATAATTTTATTCCGAAAACTAAATTTAATTTCCATACTTTAACCGGTTCATTTTTTAGTTTAGTTACTTATTTGAATTCAAATAAAATAATAGCATCAAATATAATTAAATAATTCCACGGCGATTCACTTGTATTTGTCAACACTTTGAAAATGTATTTTAAATTTGTGTATTAAACGCGACCTCCTGTCTTAAAATCCACTGATCCGAATAGACAGTCGCAGTGCCCTAGAGGCCAAGCTAATTACCAATCTGCAAATAACATTTTACCTTCACAAGTATTGTCGGAGAATAATACACACCTCGCATCAACCTAGATAATAACATAGATAGTAAAAGGTCAATAAGCGTAACCTATATATTGTCTTAACAGTTTGAAGTTATATACTTCAATTTATTCACTTTATCAGTATGAAAAGCATATATTAAAGCAAAATAATAATAATAAAAATTTCTTGTGCTGTCTACAAAAATAAATCGAAATATTTAGGGAAATATAGAAAAATTATCTCATGAATGTGTACAACTGCACGTATGTGCGTTTTATTTTCTTATTATCGGATGGTTATTAGATATAGCATAAGTCATCGGCGCGCTTACGATTACGTTAAAATATAGTTAAACACCAAGACTTTTAATGATTGTATTTTAAATCCCGGCATGCAAAAACCAGGAGAAAACGTCACGACCTACAGGAAGTAGTTAATATCTTTTCATTAATTATTGAATTTCTCCTTTATTACTGCACATATAGCGATAAAACTTTGTGAATATATATATTATGTCATAATGAACATATTTAAACCATAAGTAAAAAATCGTGAATTTTCCCTTTAATACCAGTTGATATGGTATGCTTGGTGGTTATATATAACTCGTAATTGTAGGTTACTTTTATTCTGTGAACTTTAACTACAAATATTTGAATCAAAAGGGTAGATTGGTAAGACGATCGTGTGTCACAAAAACAAAGTAGACAACTTCAAATTCAAAGTCTCTCACGTTGATAAATTGGTGGTTTTTTTTTTTGTTTTTTTTTGTTTTTTTTTGTTTTTTTTATTGTTTTAAAAAATACAGGAGCCAATGAGAAGAAATTTCCTGTTGAAAATGCTAATTTTCATTTCTGATTTACTTAAGAAATCTGTTTAACGTTAAGTTTCTTTAATTGGAAGTTTTGTGTATTGTTTTGACTAGAAAATCAGGATAAAAGATGAAATAATTCACCAGTAGGTTATCGATGTTTCAATCTGGAGAATCGATTTGAAAGCGAAAAATCAAGGTAACAAGATCACTTTGATGTATACCATGGACACAATATTTGCCGTTATGAATTGGCATTCCCAGAAATTATTTCAAATTAAAGGATGGATGCATCTCCTTATCTGATCTGATTCCTTACCCAGATGTGGCTTACTTTTTGTCCTTTTAGGTTGAGAACTCTTAAATAAGCTTTTGGAGTATCAACTACTTTGGTCTTGAGCATCACTGAAGAGCCATTGATTGTCCAAAAGCGCAACTGGTGCAGAAAATTGGTATCATTTATGTTATTGCATTTATGTCTTAGTAATCAATCGTTTATCCTGAATGTCTGAGCCGTAGACAGCAATTCGCGCGTTGTACTTTTATTTGAAGATTATAAGTGCATATAGGGTTGTTGTGCAATGGATTGATGCATGAAGTACCTCTTTTCTATTTTTATGATTTATATACAAATTCGAAGATATGGTTATTTAAACACCATTTGAAAGATTTTTCGCATGTGCACCCAGATTGATCTGGTTATTCAACTAAAGTGCGGTAGGTGTACTTGTAGACAGGTTGCGTAGAAAATTATTGATGGCCGAATAGCATGATATATGTAAAAACGAAAATTTACGATTCCCTGCTTCAACTGCATCTGTAATTTTGTTTATAAATTCCTTTTTTCAAGAATCTTATTTCGAAATGAAACTCTAAAGGTGGTATAATTATCGTTTTCTGATTTCTAGTTTTCTTTCTTTCTTTCTTTCTTTTTCTTATACAATGTAAGTTAATGGTATTAACACAGGCAATTCATTTTATTCGAATATGAACTCGAGGTGACAGTTTACGCAAAAAATGTACCCAGTGTTACTTAAAATCTTTAAAACAAAATGGCTGCCATAATTTGCTTCTCAATAAATCACACATAAATGTTTTCTGTTATTCATTTCGATTTCTATCATTGAGAGAGTTAATTTATATGAAACAGAGATTCTCTAAATTCAAAAGCTTTTTTGTATTCAGGTTGCAACATGGGTCTTTATTTCCATTCATTGAGTTTAAATGCAATACAAAATTGTAACATCAATTTAAAAAATCATGGGCTCATTTGAATTCTATGGCATGAAAAGGATTCAAGCTGATTAAAATATTATCAACAAAAGTTTGAAACTTGCTTAATACTACTTGTAGCAACAAAAGACTGAATCAATAATCGTATTCAATATTTTCCTATAGATAAATAACAACTAATACAGTTCGATCATAAATGTATATATATATAAGACATAAGTCCGATAGTTTAAGGCCTGTTTATAAAATCTAAAATGGGATTAGGAGATTTAAATATTTACTGTTTAATATTTGACAGCTATACTTTCGAAAAGATTTATTTATATTGAGGTGTTCATGTAGATTAAAGATTAATTTACAGCGAAACTACAGTGGAAATTAAAAGACATTATTAATCAGAAATTTATTGGCATATAATTTGATAAGGTGAGTGTCCGATTTAGATATTTTTTATGATTTTACAAATTATATATACTACCAGTGAACATATTCTAATTTCAGCTGTTAATATCGTAGAACTTAATGACTTATCTTTCTGTGATATTAACTTGCTTTTAGTACCTGCAGATTCGTTTACTATATTGTTATCTTGCGTAGTCATTAAGTTGTTGTCTGTGACAATCCCGTGTCTATTGAATTGAGTGCCTTTTCAGGAGTGACGTCTTTTAATTGATACTTGCGGATTATTTATGTATTGTATCAGTGTTCCTTTTTAAACAGTACCTTTTCCCTCATGCTCAACAAAGTTTGATGGGTAAATGTAAAATCGCATAAAACAAATCTTAACATCCGTGTTTTATTTTCTGCTTCAGAAAGTAGTTCACCCTGTCGTTTTAACCTTTAAAAATTCGGTTTTATTATGTTAGATTTGTTTTAAGTTATTTTACATGTGTTAAACTTTGGCTTTTTACTCGCACATATGGTAAACTTTGTGCCAAACTTAGTAAGAAAGTAATAAATAAACTCATCATAGATACCAGGATCAAAATTTTATTTACGCCAAACGCGCGTTTCGTCTAAAAAACAAGACTCATCAGTGACGCTCGTATCAAAAATGTTTAAACGCAAAATAGAGTACAAAGTTGAAGACCAAAAATTCCTAAACGTTTTGCCGAATACAGCTAAGGTTATCTATTTCTGAGAAAATTATACCTTTTGAAAATGATTATCTTATGTGTTTTCAAAAACCGAAGGAAAAAAAACTATTATCACATTCAAACACTTTTTTCATTATTTGCATCTCAAACCTTTATTTTGTTGTCTTGAAGATCTATTTGATTTTATCCAAATCACTTGGCATAGATAACCTAATTAAATCTTTGCATTCATTTTTCATGCTTATTTTACTTTTGTTAAAACATGGTATACATTTTTTAAGAAGGCTTTTATAGGATCCACTCCATGACATGTAGATTTAAAACTGTTTGATATACTTCTTTAATTGGACTTTTAGTTCATTTGGATATCGTAAGCTCATGATCAGTAGTAAAAAAACTTTTCTCAAACATAGTTATGTGTTTTATGTGAATATTTACCATAGCCCCTTCATTTTCATGAATATGAACATACGTTAGTTTGAAAGTTGGACATTGTTTAAACTGCCTTTTTGAAAGTTTTGTTTAAAAATCGAAATGGCTATAATATCAAGCTATGTAAATCAAATATTCAAAATTAGAATTATTGACTGGTTCTTTTACAATTTCAAATAATGACGTAAAGGAATATTTGAAAAGTTCCCTATATTATCATGTTCATAATAAGTCAACATGTGTGATAAAGCTATTTACTACACACAATTATTCCTTTAGTATAACACATATAACCGGATGTTCTAGGTTTAAAAAGTTCGGTACATAGCTTATGTTTGCCTATCTTTGCTAATGGTCTTATATTGATATATGGATTTTTTTTTATATGACATCTTTCTGTTAGTTAGTGTTGTTTTGTACTTAAATCAGGTCATTCGTTTTCTCGTTTGAATTGTTTAAATTTCTCGTTTTGGTGGCTTTGATAGCTGACTATGCAGTACAAGTTGTGTTCATTGTTGAAGACCGTACAATGCTCAATAGTCAACTTCCCTGTCATTTAATGTCTTCTAAAGATTTATCTTGAAACCTTTGATAACTGTTTATACCACTGGTTCGATGCCACTGCTGGTGGACGTTTCGTCCCAGAGGGTATCACCAGCCCAGTAGTCATCACTTCAGTGTTGACATAAATATCAATTATGTGGTCATTTTTTATAAATTTTCTGTTGTTCAAAACTCTGAATTTTTCAAAAAACTACGGATTTTCTTATTCAAGGAATAGATAACTTTATCCGTATTTAGACAACGTTTTGGAATTTTTGATCCTCAATGCTCTTCAACTTTTTACTTGTTTGGCTTTAAAACTTTTTTTTTATGAGCGTCACTTATGTCTCTTATGTAGACGAAACGCGCGCCTCGCGTACTAAATGATAATCCTGGTACCTTTGATAACTGTATATCACTTCATATTTTATTTTTAATTTTATACATAAAAACACATTAAACTATATCAACAGTTGAAGGGTTAACGGTGACCAACAGTTGATAACAACTTCTGTGTCATTTGTTGCCTGGTTGGGAGCTGTCTCATTGACAATCACACCAATTGTTTTTATTTTGATAGATAGAAGTATGACATTATGTTAAGCTTAACTCTATAACATAGGTTATCGGGAACCTGTTCTACACTTTTTGTAAAGACATAAATTTTGTCATTATGCCTATCATTTCGACGTACATACCTCGCGTCTATGACTTACTTCAACTTCGCAGGAGATTTTTCGAGCATACTTCATATCATGTTTCTTTTAATTTAAATTGGAAAATGAATTTTTCAATTGAAATAGGTGTTAAATTAACTTCGACTTAAATCCCGTTGGCGAATTACGCATATATGTTCGAGTACCGTTAATGAAATTGAAATGGAGCAATTTGTTATTTCTATTGACATTAGTTTTCGAATTACACATACCCAATATATTTGAAATAGAAATGATTACCTTCACATATTTAAAGTTTTATTTGTAAAAAAAAAATATTTTGTCATAAAATTGTAAAATTGCCAAATTTAATAGAACTGTCAAGAAATAAAAATGCTCATTTAATTTTACTATCGTGAAATGATAATGTCCACTGCATTTTTATGTACAAATAGTATGATGGACAAATGTTTACAACATTATTGTTAAGAAATTATATTATTGAATTGGATATATATGAACATACCAATAATATCATTAAGATAATGTCAATACCGATGAGACACAGACATCCACTGCAAAGAAATGTCAATACTCACTGTACTTTAAACAAGAGATAACGCACATGGTTATACATACTGTCAATGAATGATAACGTCAATTTAATAAACAACTGACAAACGTATCAAATAAAAATACATCCTTGACTCTCAAATATTAAGCTTTGAGGGTTCCTGGTTAAGGTAAAATAGGAAGGCATATCGTACATGCTGCCTTTATAAAGTTTATTACTAAGTTTTATTCTCAAATAACTTTTAAATTTAATCCACGTCAACCTTAATATTTACACTTTGTTATTCATGCGTTTTATTTGCGAGTAAGTACAATGTAACTAGTTAAACGGTAAATTTAATAAGCATCTTTCAATTAGTAAAATAAAAAGCGACCTGTAACTGAATTTTTACATGCTTAGATAATACGACGGTCGTAGATATGGGGCAGGAACTGCTTACCGTTACCAGACACATAGGTCACCACCAATGTTTGGTGGAATAATATGGGTTGTCTAGTCTAGTTTTTCATGAGATGTTTTGTTGTTGGTATTGTCCTTTCCTCGTATAGACGTTTTGCTACCGGCATTGATTGTTTTGAGTCTACTGATGATTTCACATACAAGGCAACCGTTAATATCATGGTGAAGGTTCTCTTAGTATAGGCCCGTTTAGTAGTCATACATTTTGCCGTCGTGTGATTGCTAGCCTCACATACAACCCTCCTCCTCTCACATCATGAGGCAAGGACTATGCAAATCGCGCAATAGACAAACTGGAAATAAAAGCAACCAATTATGTTTTTCTCTAGGATATTTGTAGTCACTAAAGGTTTTTTTCTAAACTTGCTTGTTTTGAGTACTTAAAGATGTCTATAATGTCACTTGATGCGGACCGTCTTGTAAGTTCCGACTGAAAACGTTATCAACAATGGCATGCAGACTACCATAGATATGGAAATGTGTAAAATAAATAAAAAATAAAACAAAATATTATTTTCGAAGTGATAGGAAGGGTTACGCCAACTTATTTTCATCTTTCTGCAATGTTCTAACAGATAAATTGATTTTATGTAATATTTTTTTCCAGTTTATATATAGACATGAATATGTCGTTGTAAATACTGGTCTATGAATTACAATATTGGTTTATTGCGTTCTAAATCTTGTTAAAGAAACACGAGATCTTTATCAATTTTGTATTTTCTATTTTGAATAATTTATGAATGGTATTAGCTCTAATTACACAGTTTGTGATTATTTTTTTTTCAAATTCAATACAGCTCTCATTATCGACGAAGATGATGTAGATAACAATACAAAATAAGTAATTTAAACTTTGATTATAAGTGAAATTGAAAATTGGATTATTTGTCGTGCCTTTATATCAATTTTAATTTCTGAAATAATTTTCTCTATCGTGATCGATGTATTTTGTGATGAGAAGAAATCAATTACTGCATATAAGTCATTTACAACAGTTTAACTCATATTAAATACAATGTTTAGAATATATATAACTGTCATTTCATCAACGTAAAAGATTGCAATGCACAATATACACAGGAGCGGACATCAATAAGCATTCATTGTTAATAGGGGAATCGCAATTAGTCAAAAAGGTAAGAATATCTTTAATAAATTTTGACGTTATAAAAGAAGGCGAAATATCATTATTGGTTTTAATTAACAAGCGAACGTTTTTACTTTTTAAAAATATTTAAACGGATCTGTTTTGGGATGTGAGGTGTTGATAATTCGCCTATAATATCTACGATTGAAACGACTGAATAGTATCAGCTACTATACATTATTTTATAAACATATATAGAGAGAGATTAACTTGTGTAAATAAATAAGCCTAAGTAATGGAAATCTTAAACAGGCAAATTAATATCTATTTTTCAGCGAGTGCTTGCATGTCATCCAACAAAATGAAATTAAAATAAGGACAATACTGGGACAAGAGGTTCTTCTGCTATCGAACTTTTCTTTGATACGGACACTGATGGTCGACTTCAAACTTGAATCTATTACGTGATGATTAAATAAAGACAACAGTAGTTTACCGCTGTTCAAAAGTCAAAAATCGGTTGAGAGAAAACAAATCTAAGTTTACAATCTTAAACGAGGGAAAGAGAAAAACAACGAAATAACAGAACAAAACAAACAACAAGATTCATCTTTCCGGTGTTTAGGATCCCTTTTCTCTATGTCCCAACGCGTAGCGTGTAATATCTCAGTATAAACCTGCGGAGGTGAATATCAAACTTCTAAATTGTTCATTCACAGGAGGCTGATTCTGCACCAACACTGCTCCACGGCATAACGTCATAAATTTTACAATCAGCATCACACGAATTGGTGTAAGCATGTGTTGAATTACACACTAGCAATATGTTTTGGGGTGTTACCAATGTAGACCCAAAACAAGTCGTCTAATTTGGAAATTTAACGGTTGCAATTTTTGTCTATTGTGACATTTAACTGCTTGAGTATTTATTCCCTGTCGCCTCATCCAGTCTTGGTCCTTTTGGCGGTCATAAAATTCCCTCGTGTTTGTTTAAGTTCTGAATGGATTTATTCGATATCATCATCTGATCACCATTGTTGTCGTTTGTTGATGTGGTTCATAACTGTATAGATGATACACTTGGTTTAACTGTTTGAATTGTTTTACACTAGTCATTTTGAACCCCTGTGCCGTTCGGTTTGAGCCAAGGCTCTGTAACGAAGACCGTCATTTGACTAATAATATTGACCTTTTACATTTCGTGAACTGGATCAAGAGTTCTCTCATTTGCATATCTTCCTGATATTTACAGTCATAATTTGAATGACTGGTATGTCCTATCGAATAGAGACAATATGCAACACTTGTACAAAATAAGATTTTACTATGCATACATATTAATCCATGAAAAGCAAAATTTTGCCGAGACGTATTATGGTATACAAATATCCGTCTGTCTGTCCGGCGTAAACATGTCACACCGTAACTTGAGAAGGACTTATCCAAATTTCATGAAACTTACTATAGTTGTTTCTTATGATGGTCAAATGATCTGTATACTTTTTGGTGAAAACAAGATTAAAACTTTTTGAGTTACGGCACTTTGTAACTAAAACAGGGGTGTGTTTTTTTCACTTGTCGCACCGTATCTCAAAAACGATTTTTGATTATTGCTTAAAACTTTACACTCTTCTTTATTATATTAATCTAAAGATCTGTATACTTTTTGGTGATGATTCAAAATTTCATTTTTGAGTTATTGAGTATTTTGTAAAAAACGGGCAGGGGTTTTTTACATGTCACGCCGTATCTCAAAAATGATTTTTATGATTATTGCTTAAAACTTTACACATGTCTTTGTTATATTAATCTAAAAATCTGTATACTTTTCGGGGATGATTCAAAATTTCATTTTTGAGTTATTGAGTATTTTGTAAAAAAGGGGAGGATTTTTTTACATGTCGCACCGTATTTCAAAAACAATTTATGATTATTGCTTAAAACTTTACACACTTCTTTTTTATATTAATCTAAAGATCTGTATACTTTTTGGTTTTGATTCAAAATTTTATTTTAGTGATATATAGTTTTTTGTAAAAATAAAAAAGGGGGGTTCACATGTCCCACCATATCTCAAAAACAATATATGGTTATTGCTTTAAACTTTTTCAGAAACTATTTATGATTATTGCATAAAACTTTCACACAAGTCGACGGGCGAATCATGCGCTCATGGCGCAGCTGTTTATTAAATTAAGAATTTAAGGTTCCTACTCACTCAGCCCGATTTTTCTTTTTTTTGTACCTTTTCGTCATACAGCTAATAAAGTTTTTACACGGAAGACGAGATAAAACGAGGTAGTAGTAGAATGAATTTACAAGCGTTTCATATCTGCCTTGCAAACTAACTCAGATGGATAGAGACCTTAGCAGCATAGTACATGTCATATATGTTCAGAGTAAATTGCATAAATTATTCCTGAATTGTTTATTTTGTCAGACTTTTCCATATAACGCTTTCAATCCTAGTATAAATATTATATGTTCTTACGTATGGGTTATTTATAAATTGCAGGCTTTGCTTCAAAAGGCAGACATACTGTACCAGACTCAAGACTATGATGTAGCATACATCTATTATAGTAGAGGTCACAAAGTTTATCCTAAAAACAAAGGCTTTATAGAAGGAATGAAGAAAACAGAGCACGAAATCGGCAAATTCAAGAGAGGCAAAGGTATATTGTAATCTATTTTTTTTAATAATAAAATGTGTCAGTACTGATCGAGTGCCATATTTGTATGATTTGTCAATAATTGCATCAGTGTATATAGGTTGTTTGTGAATAATTATACGATTATGTTGTTTTCCGCTGCTTTTTCAAATTTTGTAAATGTGAGTAATAAAACCAAGTTTATTAACCATCTTTATCAGGCGAACAATTTTTCTCTATGTTGTTTTCCTTTGTTTGTTTTAAAATAATGCATATTTGTTGCATATGTAAGCATTTTCATTCATTACAGGTAAAAAGCAGAAACTGACACCAGCCGGGGATCTCACTTGTCTTATACACAAAGTGGTGCGTATATTAGCTTGATCTTATTATATCTATCAAGACTTTCAGGTAAAAAAATTGTTATTGAAAAACAAAAAATGCATTCTTTTCCCGGAACAAAATAAAAAAATAGAATTAAGTGGAATGTATGTATAAAGAACCTTATAGTTGTGCACTGCTTAAATATATAATTATTCTCAAATGATCAAAATATGCTCCTAGAAAGTTAGGCAAGTGCCATGGTCCTTGAAAACAACAGTTCATTCTCAGTATCTTAATGACATGAAACTAATGGAAGGAGATATCGCAATATCTTTGAAAAATGTGGGGTAGAGTTGATACCCGAACGTAGCCAGAAGCGAAATGACAAGTCAGTGGACAGTGAAAAAATATGGTATACGGAAAGAGTCCGGTTTGAACCACAGCACACTTGAATTGTAGCTGAATCTTTATATGTGATCACTTAAGTTTGTACACAAGATGATTAGATATATTTTTACAGTAAAAAAGATATATTTATGCAACTTCATTTGATAATTCAAGCAAACAACATCAAAGGCACTGTTTTTGTAAAAGTAGGGCTATTTTTATGTTCTAAATTAGAATAGGTAAACTGACACGTTATGACTATCTTTAATAGATGAATAATGGACAATTGATGAAAATTATATGCAAATTTTACACCGATTGCCAGTTTTTTTAGTATATAAAGTTCCTAAACGCTTTTTTGATTGACATTTTTTTTTGTACAGCCAGACCCAAAACCATTTAAGTTTCACCCAAAACAAGACAGACAAGTTAAACATTTACCAAGTGCAACTTTCAGTAGTAGACCACTATGTCAATTAATCAGGATCCACAAAACACCAGCTATCAGTTTGATGAAATCCGTATCAGTTCCAGACTTAAATGATTTATCAGATGATGAAGATGACATGCAGGATAAAAGACCGGAAAGTAGACTAGTCAAATCAACCATTGGAGAATTTTATGATGATAAAAAGTACTTGGAAAAACTTGCCATAGGAAACAAACCTTCTCGTAAGTAGTTTTTCAATTCGTACTGTATATTCAAAAGTTATTATTCTTTAAGTTATATTATTGTGATAGTTAAATCTCTTATTTATTTTTGTAGAAAACTTTTTTCTACTTTTTTTTTAATATTTTTTCAACATTACAATTACGTTGATGATGTCATTTTGGATTGTTTCGTTGCATAAGTGAACTATTTGCATTCTAGTATACATTATATGAGTTTGTGCATCAATGACATGTATGGTACAGAACAAGATTAATTTTTATTATAACAAATATTTTTTTTATGTTTTATCTTGCTCAAATAAATATACAAAAATAGTCTTAATACTTAGCAGTTTAGTAATTGAAAAACGATTTATTTTAATTTCAACATTTGGAACATAAATGTCCAAAGTGGTGACTTCAAAAGTGTTTATATTAAACAAAGTATGTCAGCCTTATTCATGTAATTAAAAAAACGTTCTCAAAAACAGCTAGAGCAACAAAGATAAAGAAAAAACAAAAGGGTGAAGCAATTATTGAAGAAAATGAAGAGCCAAAGGAAGGTGAAACAAATGAAAATAACATTTTGCCCGTGGAAGACGAGAAAATTAACTCGCCGAGAAAAAAAGATGACACGCCGAGAAAGAATGACTCACACAATGATAATGAACAGGAAAATGGTACTTTTGTGTGATAACATGTTGAAAATCGTATAATAAACCTATCCTTCACGTTGTTCTGTAACATATCTGTGTATTTTCTAATTTGACAGCACGATTGGTTTCATGATTCTTTGACCAACCAAAACATCGATGTGGAGTGTACTATAACGTCACTGTATTTGTTCAAAAAGACCATTTGCATTGTTATTTTTTGCACTTTTCTCCCAAAAAACTCTTATTAACAATTACCGCAAAAATTCGTTGTTTGTTTTAGTATACAAATTATGAATTAAATAATTATCATATATGCACCCAAATAACGTTTTGTCACTTATTTTTTTTTATCGTTTTGATCAAAGCAGTTGTCGAGCGGATATAGTGAGATACAGGGTAGGTCATCGATGTAATAAATAAACAGTTCTAAAAAAAATCTTTTCATTGTTTATATGAATGAAATATCAGAACAGAATTGCAACGTACATGTAATTACCTTTTTATGTGAGTGAACTATTAAGCACACATTTTATTTTGAAATTATTAACTTTTTTCATGAAGTATATAAGATTTAATTTGTATTGTCCTGAATCGAATAGTGAAGAGGCGAAAGATACAAAATGGAGAATCATAATACATAAGTCTAGATAGATCTAAAAAATTAAAAACAAACGTAAAAAAAACCACCAAAGCCTATAGAACGCTGCAAAAAAAGTACAGGCTGAAAAACACGAACAGCCCCACTCTAAAAATAATGAGAATGTGCTCAGATGCCCTGAAAGGAATAGAAGATCCCACTTGACATGTGTCTACCTTTTTTTATACTGGTGCACATAAAGTTGTTTTTAAACGCAAATAATGGCACTAAAATGTATTTCATTCATCTGTTCTTCCAACAAAACGAACAGCATATTTCATTCATTCATGAACAACAAGCTATTTATTGTAGGTTCCCTTGTCAAAACTTTATCATTTGTTTTAACATGTTTTTTTCTTCTTTTTTATTTAGCACCATTATGGGGAACCCCTTTAGAAGCTATTGCCAACAATGCTTTACACTTCCTGTTTGATAGAGTTACCTACTGGGATCGTTTAGGACCACTTCCACCACCACCTCCTCCTAGGAAGGCTAAATCTAAAATGTCAGGAAGTACGATGTCACTAGACTCTGTCCTCACTGTGAACACTTCAAATTCAAAGATAACAACTAACTCGTCATATATCTTTGTTGATAAAAAGCCCGTTCCAACATACAGGCGAAGGAACTCTCAAGTCAACATTCAATTAGATCCAAGTAAATTAAACTTTAATTTTAAATCAGTACAAAGTGAGAGGGAAATCAGAAAGATGTCAAGAATTCCCGAGGATAATGAACTATTTACAGATTCACCATCTGGTTTTGGGGATGCGACACCGGAAAGCGCAGGTCAATCAATAACTGATTACATAAAGAAAGAGTTGGAACACATAAGCGAAGGTTTGTTAGTTTCTTGTGATATTTAAGTATGTTGTATCAATTCAAGATATACTAGAACTAAATTTTAAATATTTCAATTCAAAAGACTTTTCTTTCAGATCTATGCTAGGGAACATGTTTTTAGCTAACCTGGCCCGAAGGGCCAAAGCCTTTACCATCACTTTGCGTCAGTCGTCCATCGTCGTCGTCCGTCGTTAGCTTTTACAAAAATCTTCTCCTTTGAAACTACTGGGCCAAATTAAACCAAACTTGGCCACAATCATCATTGGGGTATCTAGTTTAAAAAATATGTGGCGTGACCCGGCCAACCAACCAAGATGGCCGCCATGGCTAAAAATAGAACATAGGGGTAAAATGTAGATTTTGGCTTATAACTCTGAAACCAAAGCATTTAAAGCAAATCTGACAGGGTATAATTGTTTATCAGGTCAAGATCTATCTGCCCTGAATTTTTCAGACGAATCGGACAACCGGTTGTTGAGTTGCTGCCCCGGAATTGGCAACTTTAAGGAAATTATACCGTTTTTTGGCTATTATCTTGAATATCAATATAGATAGAGATAAACTGTAAATAGCAATAATGTTCAGCAAAGTAAGATCTACAAATAAGTTACTATGACTAAAATGATCAGTTGACCCCCTTAAGGAGTTATTGTCCTTTATAGTCATTTTTTACCAATTTTTCGTATTTTTTTCCTATCTTTTACAAAACTCATCTCTTCTAAAACTACTGGTCCAAATTTAAAAATACTTGGCCATAATCATCATTGAAGTATGTAGTTTAAAAAATGTGTGCAGCGACCCTGCCAACCAACCAAGATGGCAGCAATGGCTAAAAATAGAACATAGGGATTACATGTAGATTTTAGCTTATAACTATGAAACCAAAGCATTAAGAGCAATTCAGACATGGGGGTTAAATTGTTTTGCATGTCGAGATCTATCTGCCCTGAAATTTTCAGATGAATCCGACAACTGGTTGTTGGGTTGCTGCCCCTGAATTGGAAATTTTTAAGGAAATTTTGCTGATTTTGGTTATTATCTTGAATATTATTATAGATAGAGATAAACTGTCAACAGCAATAATGTTTAGCAAAGTAAAATCCACATATATGTCAACATGACCAAAAAGGTCAGTTGACCCCTTAAGGAGTTATTGCCCTTTATAGTCAATTTTTAATAATTTTGTAAATTTTGTAAATTTTTGTAAATTTTTACAAAATATTTTCCTCTGTAACTAATGGGCCAAGTTCATTATAAATTGAGATAATTGTAAGAAGCAAGAATGTTCAATTAAGTAAGATCTACAAACACATCATCATCACCAAAAAACAATTTTGTCATGAATCCATCTGTGTCCTTTGTTTAATATGCACATAGACCAATGTTAGCGACAAGGCTCTTAAGAGCCTCTAGTTTTATCAATGAATTACAAACAAAAGCGATCTACACGTTAAAATGACATCAATTTATTCCTATACAATACACACATCTCTCAAAAAATCGTCCATGTACTCTTCTGCCAATTATACAGTGGTGCATTGTTATCGTTTAATTATTTAATTTTGAACATAAAATGTCCTCTGATTGGCTAATAGTGTTTTGTCTATCAGCTCATAGACATAATTTTGTCATGTGACCGTGAAGTCATCAACGTGTTTTCATGATTTACTTCGACTTTAAATAGAATTTAGAATTGAATTATGAGGAATGACTGTAATATTTTGTCTGTTTATTCAAAATAACGTAAACAAAATGTGGTGCACACTTTAAAATAATACGCTACGCGGGTTATTCAGTGTGCACCACATTTTTCATGTTATTTCTTCTTAGACAGAAAATATTACAGTCATTCCTTAAATGACAAAGTCTTCGAATGCAACTTTTACAAGTTTCAAAATCATAACTTAACAAAAGTATAAGAAATTAAAATAATTGTTAAGTTGTGTATTATAATGCATTGCAAAATTTTAAATGATACGATATACATTAAGCGTAAGTAAAATTTTATGAATTTATTATTTTACTGATATTTACTGTAGGATATAAACTGGGATGGATACAAGAAACAAGCAGTAGTTGTGACAACTGCTTACGATTGCTGGAGAAGTATTCAGAGGAGGAAGTTCCTGATATACACGAGCTGACTGCCATTTTACATAGTTTCCGTGGTAACTGTGCTGTACAACGTCGTCAGTTTGACGAAGCCTTAAAACATCACCAAAAAGATTTGTCTATTGGAGAAAATTTGTAAGTATTTTACAATCACGACTTTTGAATCTCTTTTGAATCTCATACATTTCTTTATCATGAGTGCAGTAATAAATAGTGTCTAATACAAAGGTCATGTTTGTATTGGAGAAGATCTCATTCTAAAATATATGTTTCACATTCATTCGTAGTTTTAGGAATACTATTTATATTGTCTTTATCAAAGTCGCTATATATGTAAAATATACGTTCAGTAAATACTTATTAAAGATACCAGGCTTATAAAATGATACGACAACGCTCGTTTTGTCAACAAGTTCCTACTCCTGATAACGCAACAATATTTCTCAATTTCTGAAAAAAATTACTGTACAATCGTGTCATCATAAATATAAGGTTCAGATAGGTTTTTCTGTGGATCAGTTTAAATTATATGAACGAAACTGTTTTCTCTAAGAGTGAAGTATATACTGTATGCGCACTTCGGTTTAATGTGTTAGAAGTCAAATATTTAAACAGATATTCATAAACATTACGTTCAAAAATGCCTTTTTTAGACCTGCTAACCTCATATTGATGTCTATATCTATGAAATTGATGATAGTTTACTCTAAGGGTGAAGCATTTTCCACCCTGTGAGCGCGCTTCTTCTTACTCCAGTCTTGGTTTTTTTCGCAGTATTGTGGTTAACATTTGAAATAGTTTCGTTATGTTTCCTTCATATTACATTTGCATTTTTGTAGTGATATTAGATCAAGTAGACATAGAGCATTGGGAAACATAGGTAGAGTGTATATGTTAAAAGGAAAACACCAAAAAGCTTTAGAAACGTAAGTACAATGTAGTCTATTTACTAATGTCTTTGCGTCACTAAAATAAATTTCAACTCAAAGGATCAATTGTTTAAAAGCTTTACATAAAATATCAACTTTGTTTGTTGTTGTGTTTCAAATTCTTTACTGTTTTAATAAAACTTAACACGTTCGGTTTTATAAATTCTTCACTAGCGATTTGAAAAGAATTATTGAAAGTGATGCTGTAAAAAATTGTATAACATTTCCTTATCAAGCATCGGATCTTATTTTTTTTTCTCCAGAGCTAACGAATGTTATGCGATGATATGGTTTACTTCATTGGTAGAAAAAAAATAACAATATATTTTCAAATGCTTAATTAAGTGAAAATACCAGTTAATACATAAAAACACGACAAAATATGATACATATGCGTTTCTTAATAAAGTCAATTCGGATCAAAATCTTCGTGAATTCGAAATTTGTAGATGTATTCTTTGAACGTTTGTGAAATGAGCCATGTTATCATGTATTTTATTCTTTCATAGACTGACAATGAAAGCACCTCTTTGTAAATCTGCTAAAGATTCATCCGCGTTATTTCACGAGATAGGCAATTGTTTCCTAGTGCTGTCTAGCTTTCAAAATGCCAAAGATGCAGCCAGGAAATCTTTACAGTGTGCAGAGGAATGTGGAGATAAAAATTTACAGCTACAAGCATGTGTTCTTATTGGTTTAGCTGAAGGTAAAAGAACGATTATATTACAAGAAGTGTTCGTATTTGGTTTGCTGATACACATGTTAAAAGTATCTCAATTATATGATTATTTTTTATTTGGATTGGCATCTTGTTAATTTTTACGTCATCGTTCATACAGCAAACGTTTAAAAAAAAATGTAATGCTTGCTAACAATTTTTCAAATTATCTCAAATGAGGTGTTTAACAATAAAATGATTCGAAGTTATCGATATTATAGCAAATGAACTATACACCACCTCACAAACTTATCATTGACTATCAAAAATGAAAAATAATAAAATCGATAAAAAAAATCCATTTTCAGACCTCTTAAATTTTTTTTAGATGTAAACAACATATATGCAACACGACTGTGAAAAATCTTTTTTTTTTTTTTTTTTTTTTTGTTAAAGCTGCTATATATATTTTATGGTATATAGCATTGCAAGACGCACAGACAACACCATGGCAACGTAAAATAACGACAATCAACGATATAATGCATTTAATCTACCAATGGACTCTCATTTGGAGGTCTTGAACATACAAAAAAATCTATAATGTTGAAATCGTTCGAAATTATGAAATTAAATATCGCTGGTTTTTGTTTTGTTTTTTTAAACCTATCTGATCATGAAGGATGTAAGAAAAGCTATATTTCTTTTTATTCCAGTCAATATGAAGAAATACAAAGATGCTCATAAATCGTTTGAAGAAGCCTTGACTCATGCTGAAGCGTTGGGTAGGTACATGTGTACTTCAATACGTCAATGTTTTCTCTATTATTTCATGTTAAGGTTCGAATCAATAACAGTGTTTGCCGTATTATTCGAAGGTGCATATCACGACAAATGTTGAGTGCTCTAAATTTACTCAAAACTTATATCATTGCTATGTTTCAAGGTCTCAAAAAGTATATAAGTAATCGGATGTCCTGCAAATTTTAAGAACGCCATCACGAGTTAGTTAACCGTTATGGAATACCTGTTTCTCAGATTGAAACGGATATGTTCCAATTTTCGTAACCACTATCCCTTCCTCTTTTCCTCGGATTTAATTTATCGTACTACTTACTTATCGCCGGATTTGTACTAACAATAGCAACACGACATATAACAAATGTAAAGCAGGATACGCCCCGTCTTTAGTTTGTTCGTTTTGCTTGAAGTCTTCAGTTTTATTTATAATGTTTTGAAACTGTTGAGATTTTGTAATTTTTATTCCTTGATTACTAATCGTTACGTCATCGGTTGTCCGACGTCGTATAATTCAGCGAATTCTTCAAGTATATAATTGATCATCAGACATATAAATCCTGACATGAACTTTACTATGAATCACGCAGCTAAATATATATGTTTTATCAATTACCATTTCAATTATTGATAATTCTTATAATTCTAGGACTATATGATAAAAATACTTCTGAAATAACTTTCAGTTACTGTAATTTATATACAAAAAATACAAAAAAAGTGTCTTCTTTTATCATTAGACAATATATGTATAGTGTCTTGAAATATGAAATTTATTTGTATGAGGCTTAGAAACGGGAAAATGCGTGGTTCTACCGAGCATTTTCCCGTTTCGTGCAGAATACAAATAAATTTCATATTTCAAGACACTATACGTATATTGTTTTTATACTGAAATCGATAAAAAAAAATTAAAAATAATAAAAATATGAAACAAATATTATTAAAAAAAAAGTGTTTGGAATTTCCCCCTTGGGGCACCATTTTGGGGTATTTCCCTATGAGCGTAGTCTAGGCGGTAAGCATTGACAATTTCAGGAATTAGAAAGGGAAAATGAATTTAATTAATAACATTTGATAAACATGGTATATAAATTACCAATTTGAAGACATAATAGGTTTAAATTCATAAAAGTTTGACCATTGTTACTACACGTTGTCATGGTTGTGACGTGACGTTGTAAGTAGGCGGGGCTTATAGGTGAGTTGATGTCATTGACGTATAAAGCTAACGTTTATACGTATAGCTTTATCTGTATAGTAAAATATCTGATTGCAGTATAATTCATTATTATCACATATTTCACTTTTCATAATTCAGTTTGATTTGTTGTCTCACCTCAGATATGTAGTATGATTTTTACTATGGATGTATCTGTTGTTTTCATTGCATTACTTCAGACTTTAAGATTTATTTTAAACAATTGAAAAACTCATTGCTCATTTTGATTTTAGGTGACAAGAAAGCAGAAGAAGCCATGAAACATGCTCTAATCGACGTCAACAAGAAAATAGCTCATAAACTCAAAACAAAAACTGTCCAAAACCGAACTAATGAAGTCAACCAACAACAAACTATGGTTACCGCCGTGTAGATAAAAATGGAAAAACCCTCAAGAACACAAATTAGTGCTATTATATTTGTTATGATGATTGCTATATATAACACTTGGCCAGTTTAATAGATTATAAAAGGTCGATATGTAATTTATAATCAGTATTATTTTTTCAAGAATCTCACAATGTGAAGAGTGCTGCTTGGCTCTTTTGGAAAACACTAAAGAATGTCAAAAAAGCCAGTCACATTAGTCGAAAAAATGTTCTCCTTTTCAATGGTCCAATTTGTATAAAAATTATTCTTTTGTTGTATATCTATTTATTTATTATCATGTTTGTTATGTTTAAATTGTGTATAATAAATGAAATTGTATCAATGAAATAATTTTTAATATCATATGCAATGGGGATGCACAGGCTGTAAAGTTTTTTTTATCCGTCCAGGCTTTATTGGGTTTCTTTGTGCAACGACGTTGTTGTTAAGTACTGCATTCTATTCATCTCCGCTCTTGTTGTCCTGTTCAGTGGATGAGCATATGCTCCAAGAAAAATGCATGAGGAATATTCAGCCAGTTACAGTATCTATATGACCTTCGTGTTAAATATATTTATTCATTTAAATATGAGGTGTGGCTGAAAACACACTGTATACAATACACCAGCATAAAACAGAACAATAAGTGATCAGAAAATTCGTTCATTTATTATCCATTTTGCATGAATTCTAGATTAAACATCATTAATTTGTTGTGGAGAGTTGTATAATTGGCAATCATACTATTTCTTCTTATTTGTATGATATTCAGATTCCAAAAGGACAACGATCACTTGTAATGTTGGATTAGAAAGAGGAATATTAGGATTATTAGGCAAATGTAATCAAAATATTCGGTTTTATTTGAAAACAATATCTATGCATTTGTTGTACGTCATTTCAAATGAAAAAGATGCACAGACAAAGTAACTATTAACACACTCACTACTAAGATATCATTCCATCTAAAACTTTTTATCCGACTACTTTCATACGGTATATCAGAGCCTGTGACAAGGAATTTGACAGATTGATAACGTAGTATGATAAAAATAAAATTCGTAACCCTCAGTTAAAAGATATAACCCTGGGTTTTATTTAGTAAAGGGTTATATTTAACCGAGAGATGAACAACTGGGTCCTGGGTCCTGGTGGATCTTGACACTCATTTTTGATACGAGTAATACGTACTAAGTTTTTTATTGTATATTTTTTATTTGTTGCACGTCCCATGTCTTTTATCGTCCTGTCATTAATTCTATATCTCGCAATGACCGTACTACGGTTTTAAAACAGGCCAACCTATATTTAAGTAAATTGGTACGTTTTTGCAACAACTTCGCGAAGATGTCTGTAAAACGTAAGTAGTGTCGATTTCAGTCGGTCTTCCTCAAAATTCTGTTGCAGCATATATGTTACTACTGTGAAATGGAAAGTTGACAATTGGAACAATTCAAATCATCACGAGTGTCAAACATATTAATAAATCAGTACCGTTGAACAATTTAAGCGTATATTTGCATTGTTTACAGACGGAGGATTGCATGAAGCCACGGTCCTTACATACAATAAATAGTTGTCCTTGATGTTTAGAGTCTATTTTCCAAATCTCGGTTGTTTATATAGTCTCTTATGAGCTCTAAGTGATTTGACTCGTTTTTATTTTTGTTTTAGAACTTTCTAATCTAACATTTTTTTTTACATTTCCCTATTAAATATAACTTAATTATCATTTAGATTTATTGGTACGAAGTCTTTCCTAGTCGTGTCATATGTTATACTATATATGTCAATGGTTGTGATAACTTGTGCTTATGACAGGTAAGGAAGGTTAAATTGTCTACTCCAGGACACGAGTCTCAGGGCGGACAAAGTCGTTTATTGCAACCAGTTGATAAATAAGGATCTACGAAGATTATATACGCCTGTAATGGTTAATAGTACTTACTAGGTTATATACCTGAGTACCGATTGTTTTAAAGGTTAACCAATTGGGCGATATCTTTTTGCGCCAAAAAGTAACTCATTTGCGCCAATACTTCTTTTGCGCCACATAATTTTCAAAACTATAGGTATCATTTGCGCCAATGAAATAATCATCTAATTGCGCCAATTTTATTTATTTTTATTTATATATAACAACTTAATGATTGACTTCCATCCTCCTATTTTTGGGCTTGGGTCCGGCAGTTTATCGACTGGCGGAGTTAAAGTCATTTTAATAACGAAATGTATGCTGAATTAAAACGTTCACCCGTATATATATACAGTTAAAACCATATAAAATGTCTCTGTTCATCATTGAATTAAAGGCTGGTTTTTGTAGTTGAGAAAAGACACATATTCCTTTCTGCTTACTTCTCTACTCATTAGTTCTTTACAAATGCCTGACGGAATTTGTGTTCTTAAACAATGATGACCGGTTTTCCTCTATCAGACTCTAGTTTTTGAATGGTATATCAGACATCTTGACTTGTGAAAAAATATTCTTTTACTAAACAATTTATTTTTTGGTGAGTTTTCTTAAATTTGATAAGTGTTCAGTGGAAAGGTTAATTATAATACATGTATGATATTGGTAAAACATGTACATGTATGATATAGGTAAAAAATATTTACAGGTAAATCTGGCGAAATTTCATTTCATTTATTGGCGCAATTAATACCATCAAAATAAAAGACAGTGGCGCAATTAATACCTTTTCAAAACTGCAATTGGCGCAAATTGATTCTGCCCAACCAATTAAAGGTATTGTGTGTACATTGTGTTTTTGTTTTACATCGTTGGTCTTAATTCGACAATGTAATACGTTTTTCTTAATGAATAAAACCTTTCGATATGTAAGATTTTTTTAAGGATTCGAAATAGTCATTGAATTGAAATTTCAAATACACACAACACGTCTGAGTAGACATGAATGATCATTGATATGGTAATACTTGTGATTTATCTGTATAAAATACTTTGAATTTATTCAAAATACTAAGGAACTACTACCAAAGGGATATATTATCTTATCTGTACTCGGCATAACCTTTCGGGATGTTATGTCATCAATGTTCTTCAACCTCATACTTTATTTGGCCTTTTAACTTTGTTTAGCCAAGCATTACTATTAATGCGTATCATATTACACGCGCGTGTCACTGTGACGTATAAAATAAACTCTTCATATATACCAAGATTGATTTTTTTTTATTTGAGTCAGAAGCGCGGTTCGTCTACAAAACATACGCGCGAATAAAAACAAGTTAAAAAGGCCAAATAAAGTACAAAGTTGAAGAGTATTAAGGACCAAAAATTCATCAAAGTTTTGCCAAATACAGCTAAGGTACTTCAAAATTATAAACCTGGTATCTACGATGAGTTATTTTATCATATGGGAATGATGCATGTGGACGTAACAGTATTAACTGCCGAAGCTCGATTATACTTGACAGATGAAATTCGCAGGAACTCATATTTAAAAAAAAATCCTCTTTACGTATTTCTAATTAATTTAATGTTACTGTGTGTCTCTGATTTGCAATAATATCACATATCCTTAGGCTATACTATCAAACGAGAAGACTTCATTTTTTGTGTCGCTTCTCTTCCTTCCACGATAAATTAATCGTTATGTCTCTGTGTTCTATAGGTAACATGCATAGTCGCATTTGTCATCCATTCTTATGATTATTCAGATTGAGTTATTTTTTGGAGAAAAATGACAAAAAAGGAGTCCTATAATATTGATTCCGTCATCAGACTGACTTTTAGTCATAGATAAGATTTCCGGTTTGAAACATGCACAAGTACAACAAATCGTATGATAGATAGCAAAATTGAAAAATAAATAAGCCAATCAGAGCGTTCTCCATATCATGGTGTTTAGATCGCAAGAATCACAACTATTATACCTCCTTAGAGTGGACACTTATTTTTCGCATTTATCTACATGTAAAATACGATTATGCTACTTTAAAATATATATATATATAGAGTCTCTGTATTCTGTCTACTGTTTTTTTTTTAAATGTTTACTATTTAAGAGGTCATACCAGTTGCATATATATATTAAAATAAGTAAAACATGTGGAAACAAGAATGTGTCCATAGTACACGTATGCACTATATTTACTAAGTTTCGAGTTGATCGGACTTCCATTTCACCAAAAACTACCTCGACCAAAAATTTTAACCTGAAGAAGGACAGACGGACGGACGAACGAACGAACGAACGAGCACACGGATGCACAGACTAGAACACATAAATGGGGCATACCAATTTATTGTTGAAAGTGAAAGTAGTGATTTGGCAAAAATGAAAGTAGCGAAGAGATTTGAGGGAGGCAGGACCTTTTTCGGAACGTCGGGATCGGGTGTTTTTAAGGCTCGGGATTTGGGGATTGATTCTTACAGGATCCGGGAATATATTTTTCGATTTTGGGATTTCGGGATATGAATTTCTTTAAATTCTGCATCTCGGGATTTGGGGATCAGGACCCCTCCGACCACCCCTTAAATTAGCCTTAGTCGGTCTTAGTCATTTATACAAGATTCATATACTACCATTGGCATGTTAATAAGGCTCTCAAAAGAAAAAGCACTGATGGATTGTCCTAAAACCATATTTTATTCGACTAGTAATGGTCTATATGTAAGCAGTTACATTTATTTCATGTTTGAAGCTGTGCAAATTTTTAATTTAATTTGACTTTTACCAAAAGATGCATTGTAGCAAAGGAGAAGAATACGTGTGGTCTGAGGCCAGAAACACGAAAATAATTGAATTTAATAGAAAGGAAACAAATATCGGACTTTGGAAAAAGGGAGAGGGCTTTTGATACCTTTTATGAAATTTTCCATACATAATATCTATTACAAAAAATCATCCTACAACAGTTCACAAGCTGTATACATGCCCGCGATTTCGCAGAAGTGTTCTGGGTTTTTTTTAAAGCGTTATATTGATGTAGATTTACATTTGTGTTGATATTGAAAATATATCATAATTAGTAGTTTTTTAAAAGAGAATTTGACAGATTTGTAGGGGCAATATCTATAAATATAAATGCTCGATAAATGTTTATTACTGTTTCAATAAATAAGTCCGAGATTATACAAGCTGGTTGGATGCTCTAAAGCAGAACATGTGATAATGAAAAGGGAAAACAAGAACCTGTGGAATTTGTTTATGCATTGTTTGATTATCACATAATAAATAAACACAGACTAACGTATTGTCTAATGCATTAACTAATAAACGTAATTCTTTGAAATGAAATTGTAAAAACACAGACACATGTCACTGCTGACAGGGGGCAATATAGCTGTTATATACGCCGCACCCATTAAGGTTTAAACTTAATTTACTATATTCATATCATGTTTCCCCTCCTCATTTCGCATCCGGGCTTGGGACCGGCAATGGCTGAGTTGTCCTATTTGTCAACAGTGATAAAGTCTGTATTAATACACACTATCGAATCGTTTAAATACCTGAGGATATGTGTGTATCAAAGTTTGAATGGTAAGATTTTGTATGTACATTTATAATATTTCTTTTCGTGGGTTTTAATTTGACATTCATATACCTTTTCTCCAGAGATTAAAGCATACCACACCCTTTTATTCCTTTGTATGCATCTGAATAGAAATCGAATAAAAAAGAAAAAAACAAATGATGAGAATGAAAATTTAAGGGAGGTAACCATATCAGTTACAGAGGGGAAATATATGGCACTTAATTTGGCATATTTGTTCCACTATTAAAATATTTCATTTTCTTAAAAAAAAAATTAAAAAAAATATGAATGTTTTTGGACCTATTCGATGAAAAATGTGCCTCCGCTTTCTCGATATATTTCACGATTGTGTAATATCGTCTGTAAGGGTTCATTGCTTTTTTTAAGCCCAAAAATATCGAAAGCAAATTATGTATAAGAACCAAGTCATTGTAAGCTATATAAACGAAAATCACCTTATAAAATAGCCATCTTTCTGGTTGGCTCTTTTGACAGCCATATAACTAAATTGTTTAATTATTACCTTTAAAGGAAACAGAACATTTTCCTCTTTAAAAAAAAAAAAAAAAAAAAAAAAATATGTAGAAGTAATGTTTATTCATAAGAATTTTTTATACATTATTTATCAGGATAATTAAAATCGCTTATCTAATTACATTCAACATACATAATGATTGAATTGTATTTATAAAAGCTTGATCTACGGTTTCATGACAGAAAAAAACAGAAGAAAACGCAACGTTATAAAAAGTAAAATAACAAAAATAACGATAAAAATTCAAAACGGAAAGTCCCTTATAATTTGTCTGCGTCCGACGCGCTTTTCTTGATTTACCGTCACCAGGAACGCTCAAAGCCAAATAAATTGAAAGCAAAGGATGTATAAAAACAAAGACATTGTAAGCTATATAAACGAAAATCACCTTTTAAAATAGCCATATCCATTTATAGTCATCTGTGCCTTGGGGAGTTGACAGTTTTTATATACATAAAGACATAAGTAGTGTACCGATGTTCAAATCTCATACTCAATTTCAGAAATATATAAAGATAACAAACTAAAACTATTGACTACGAACATTAAGAGAATCGCTTTAACTCCAAAACGAAGTATACTAGCTGTGTCAACATTGTTAGCGTCTCCTGCTATGAATGTAGCCCAGCCGTGCAAATCAATATTCAGTCACAGTGACACAATTGGAAAAGGGACACAGTAAGTTATCAAGATAATACGAATTTTCTTTTATCTAAGGAATGCTAAACATCACGCTAGTGAGTTTTAAAAAAGACATTTATAATAATATTGAATCGATCAATTCGTCATTGAGACCTTTAAACTTAAGGGTTGTCATATCCGAATGTAGGACAGAAAGTCACAGGACAAAAAGTCACAGACAAAAAGTCACGGACAAAAAGTCACAGGACAAAAAGTCACAATTCATTTTTTCTGATTATTTTCTTTGAATAAAAAACGCTTATTTCTACAAAAATATTTTTGTACTTTTCTTAAACTATTGTATATAAACCAACTTTTTAAACAAAATATATCAAAAAAATATCTCAAATAATTGTTAAAAAAACAAAATGTCAAAGTGACTTGGCACTTAAATGGCTTCATGGTGCCAAGAAAAACATCTTTTGCATGATTAAAATTAAATAAATCTTCATTTTTCAAGTATAATGACACATTTCCTAAACTTTAATATGAATATATGTATTTAAAAGTTAATATTTCAAGATATATTCTTATATTAAAACAATTGTCAATAAATTATTTGTGACTTTTTGTCCTGTGACTTTTTGTCCTACCAAATTTGTGACTTTATGTCCTGTGACTTTTTGTCCTGTGACTTTCTGTCCGTTTACCGTCATATCCAACTATAGCAGTCATCACGTGACTTTGGTGACGTCACACATCACCCTTATCAAGCCCAAGTAAAATGTATAGAAATGCATATGATAGGGGCTTTCAAGAATCGATAAAATACATTACTTTAAGTTCATGATACAAAAAGTGTGGGAAGATATAGTAATTCCTCATATATTTAGAAATATAAATATGCCTTTTGGAAAAGTTTAAATTTTGATCTTCTCCCTTCCAAAGGGTGTTGAAAATTTCTCTTATTGCCTCGATAGTTCACACTGTTAAATCATGCAACTACGATAAATATTGGATTGTCTGTCGTGTTTAACCTTAAATTGCGATTTAAACAAAACAGATGGAATAATTGTGGGAATATATGCTTATTATTATATTCATAAATATTTGAAATATCGTATATGGAATAGTTTAATTTTCTATTATGTCCCTCCAAATTAATTTGAAAATAAGCTATTTTCAGAAAATCTGGTATTATTTTTCAAGATGGCGACCACATTGACAGCGTGGGGCGACATGGTAAAAATATAATTTTTAATTATTACAATGAAATCAAAAAACTGTTGGATGCTCGCGTTTTCAGTCATTGTCTTACCTTAAAGCAGCATATAATCGAACATTGATTCATTTTGATTAAGCTTAAACATGCTGTTGTTATTTTTAGAAATTTTTAAAAATGGCGACCAAATAATTTTTCAAACGTAGAGGATGTTCGACACTTATTTTGTCCATGCACATAATTCAATTTAATTTCACTGTTTAAATTGCAATTAAATATGACACGTTATTGTCACTATAATAATAGCCTTGGGCATAGCTAGATAAACGAGATATTAACTAAGCCATAACATCCATACCCGTAGCCAGGGGGGGTTCGAGGGGTTCGGACGAACCCCCCCCCCCCCCCTTGAAAACTAATAAGCACTGTTAAAGTCGATGTTCTGTTCGAATTGTGACTGTTAAAGTCGAGTTTGTGAGTCAAACGAACCCCCCTTTGGAAAATCCTGGCTACGGGCCTGACATCAACGTTATCAAAAAAACAAACATCGCACCTAAGCAAGATGTAAGTTTTGACAATACCTATGCAGGTAAGTGTTGTCCGGTTCCTAATGAAATTCATTGCGATATTATATTTATAAAAGAAGACCTCGAATGGTTATTAATTACCGAGGTGAAATAAATATATTTTTCAATTTTCTTTAAATCATTCATCCAGGTAACCAGTAAATTTTACATAATCCTAATTGAACCAGTAACATGCAGAGTTATCGAACGTTATTATGACTGATATAGTTGCATATGCGATTTCAATCGATCTTTCTAGCTAATGACTCTCTGTGTTTGTGTAAGGAATAAACGCCTGCTAGTGATCTCCGTAAATTTTGAGCATACATGATCGAAATGAGCCTAATGAGATAAGTTAACGTCATACGATAGAACAGAAGGGATGTAATTGCTGAGAAACGAGACGTTGACACTTGGAAAGTTAAGATCCTCACTATTATCATAGATACTAGTATATCGGTATCTTTATTTTATGTAGGCAAATGTTTGCCATATCTTGAGGGTAACCACTGGTGATATTACATTGTGTGTACGACGACACGGTCCTGACATCGCATAAACAGTTTTCCTTGCCTTTTTGAGTTTTCCAAATCGATTTTATTTTTAAAGTTTCTTATGAACCCTTTGATGATTTTTTTTTCATTTTTGTTTTACTTAGCATTTCCTGGTATATTTAAAACGTTTTCATTTTTTCTAGTAATTTTGATGTATCGGTACTAGGACTCCTCGTCATGTCATGTATAATATGTCACGCAATGACTGTACTCAACTCATTGTCGTCCATTGCAAAAGCAAGACTTACCAAAATACCAGGATTATTTAAAAATGTAAAAGTCAATAAACCGGATATATACACGAGTACCTGATAAAATAAGTACCTGTTGATTATAGTGTTAACAGTCATATTCTCTTATAAACGGCTTTTGTAACTTTTTCCCCGTTATAATCAAATTAGCTAAAGGGTAAATGAATAAACATGAAAAACATCTCTTCGTCAAATAATATCTGCAGTTTTATATCTTTGTCCTAGATGTGCATTTGCAAATACACCTAGTCCGGGGTCATGTAAGGTCACCACCACCCAGACCCGTCTAATTTGACCTACATTAGATTATTTCGTTAAATATCGGCTTAATATATTTTATAAAGTGAGATTTTAGTCCAAACTTTTCCTTTAATCAGGTTTTCCGTCAACAAGCTTTACGACAATAAACAGTTTGTATACAGTTTAATAGCTAGATATCGTACTGCAATACACACAGGTATCCCTAGTGTAGTAAATTCAAGCTAGTCTGAGGTCATGTCAGGTCACAGTCCGGACTCACCTGTCCAATATTGTTTATTACATGATGGTCAACGTTACAGTCGCTGATTAATTGTCTGTTATTGGTTTTTCCGAGGACAATCGCCTCAACATATATATAAAGAAAGAAATGAAGTAAAAATAAAAACTCAAATATTTCAACCAAGCAATTAAATGGGTTTATTTCTTTACTGCTGTTTATATAAGTCCGGGGTTATTTAAGGTCAAGGGCCGGACTCACCTTGTTTTTTTTTTTATCTTTCTCTTATAAACGGCTTTTGTAACTTTTTCCCGTTATAATCAAATTAGCTAAAGGGTAAATGAATAAACATGAAAAACATCTCTTCGTCAAATAATGTCTGCAGTTTTATATCTTTGTCCTAGATGTGCATTTGCAAAGACACCTAGTCCGGGGTCATGTAAGGTCACCAACCGGACCCGTCTAATTTGACCTACATTAAATTATTTCGTTAAATCTCTTAACATATTTTATAAAGTGAGATTTTAGTCCAAACTTTTCCTTTAATCAGGTTTTCCGTCAACAAGCTTTACGACAATAAACAGTTTATATACAGTTTAATAGCTAGATATCGTACTGCAATACACACAGGTATCCCTAGTGTAGTAACTTCAAGCTAGTCCGAGGTCATGTCAGGTCACAGTCCAGACTCACCTGTCCAATATTGTTTATTACATGATGGTCAACGTTACAGTCGCTGATTAATTGTCTGTTATTGGTTTTTCAAGCCAACAACAAAAAAAATGGACGAAAATTCTTTATTCCCAAAAGTAACTAACAAATACTTTTTTTTTTTTTTTTTTTTTTTTTTTTTTATCCTAAACAGTTCTTTAAAAACATGTGATTTTGAAACAGAGGAGTGAACACTCTTATGTTAAACTTAAAGTTGTGTATTATATTATGTAATTCTTGCGACTTTTTATGAAATTCTTTAATAAAAAAACATCTTCGTTAAGTAATTTAATTCTCAAACAATTGATAATAGAATTTGACTAATAACCTTGATATTATCTTAAATTAATACCGACAAAGGAATGAATATCTTTCTTTCTTTCTTTAATTTACTTGTTAATTTTCTATTATCTCGAGCGTGTGCTCACATATCCTTGCAATTATAACGTACAGAAACAACACCTATTACATAATCACAATGAATTAAAGAGCCTTTAATCAGTTAAGTCATATAACACATTTAAAAATCACTGATTGATACAAAAACTTCAAGCACAAATATCAATATCAAACACTTGGAAAATTATTTAAATACATATTTTAAATAATAGACTGCGATTAAACTGAATTATCTATTTATTGTATATTATTCATTTCATCTGTGATACAACTTGATTTTATTCTACTTTATTTAAATTGTTTCACCTGACCGTCAATAAATGTTAATTGCATGCAAGATCATTAGTAGGTCAAAATAATTCAGTCCGGGTCCGGCGTCTGGTCCGGGTCCGGGTTTCATACATAAGTCCGGGTTCGGAGTTCGGTCCGGTCCGGGTTTCAGTGCGTACCTTTTCTGTTTACAATAATGTAATTTCTGATATTATAGACCTTTAGTTAATTATAATAATAATTTTTCTTAAAGATTCAAACCTATCAAAATCTGTGATCTCTCGTTCGTTAGGATTCTGGAGGGAAATTGTATCTTAGTTTTAAAATATCATAGAGATATAAGATGACACATTCTCATTTGTTGAAGGTCGAATATACGTGACAGGAGGGAATTGCTGACGCACCCGATATCGGTCCTCTTGAATTTCATGCAATTGACTCAGATTTTGTACATTAAAATTTTATATTCAAACAAATGCTCAATCAATTTTCGTGAAACTGATCTGATATCAACAGCAAAGCATTCGATAATAGACGATAAAAAGTGACAATGAAAAGGAGAACACGTATCTGTTGACTGTTTGTTTTGCTAACAAGATTACTAGTATCACATATACATTATTAACTGACGCACGAATTTTTATTGCCAAATAAACAAAATAACGTCTATGAAAACTTTAAAAAAAAAAACACAGCCACAGACCACTGCTGAGAGTGGTGCTATTTTCCGCACCCATAATCCGTTATCTTTAATGAGGGGGTTTAATACGAATCATATACCAAAGTCTATTTTGGATAGATCAACTTCGATCCAGAACATGCATACTAGCAGTGGTTGGGACTGTATTTGATAAGCAGCATTAACTTGTTTTATACATGAGAATATGTTTGATGTAAGGTTTCATGGTTATTTGTTCAGTGTACTACTGCAATTTTCCTTTCAGAGGTTTTTATTTGACTTGAATATATATTTCCTTAACTTTAAAAACAAAATACTGAAATCTGAACCATTTGCAAGACATCAATGAGTATCGAAAAAATAAAACTCGCATTCTGATATCGGATATATATAACTGTATGCAGATTTTCCTGAAATCGCAATAATTAATCTTGCATTTTATTCCATGCTTCAGAATTGAAATAATAAATGCACCCAATAATTTCAGAATTAACAGTAGTCACTTTACAAATCATTGATCCTAAAAATACTAAAGTTGTGTATACAGTGAATAAAAAATAAATGAACTATAAAACTATAAAGATAGTATCGAATTCATAACAGTGTGGCTATGAACATTGATTGGCGCACTTTAATATCCCATTGACTGGGACAGATTAGGTGAACGTTCGTCTATAACGCCCATTGCTCACGACGTCCTTAATATAAACATTTAAACCGTGGGGTCACCAAAGGTTCTCAACGTCTATATAAAATAATTCGAAATACTAATCAGGAATTTGTGTTTTGATTTATATTGATTAATTAAACGTCCTTTACTTGTGTTTTTTGTTATGTTTCGACAATCAATTTTCATAATAAGATATCGCAAAGCCATGTTCTTTCAGAAAAAAGAATGACTTACTGAATGCATGTATTGATTGATTATCTTTTTCGGATTTAACAATTGCGATTGTCGAGTTATGTAATCTTTTAACTTTTATCTGGTCTAATTTTATTTTAGAACGAATGCATAATCCACTTTCAAAAGTTGTGCAAATACGAAACATAAAGACAAAATATACTTCTGCTCTGTCTTTTTCGTACTTGAAAGTTATTGGATAGTAAGAAAGCTATTTGGATTAAACCTTGTGAAATTTGCATGCATTTACGTTATTGTATTGGCAAAATGTATCATTTGGTGTATATAGGAAACTTAAACCGTTCTGCTATACTGCTACTATACTTGTGAAAAACACTTGGCAACAGAAACGCATTCATCTTATCTATATAAAAAAATCGACCCGATTTACATAGAAATGGACGTCTTCGTGCATTTGTGATCGCAAATAAAATATGTTCCGGACCTTATGAGTATTTGGACCATACGTGTATCGTTGGACCATATTAGTATACCCTTATGGTCATGATATATGCGTATGGTCCAAATACTAATATGGTCCGGAACACATACATGATATTCTGTGCGTTGTCGATCGTCTATTAATTTTTTTCTTTTGTTGATGGATTTGACGTCTTTCTGTGAGTGATTATTTGTTCATGACTTAAAACTTACTTGCAAATAATTTAAAAACAAGACTTGATTTATAAAAATGTCCAAACAAACCATGATTTTTTTTTAAACATACATCACATCCATTGCAAAAGGCTAAAATTCGCCAGGTCTTTAATTTCAACTAAGTGAGTTGACTAAATTAATGTTGCGGACCATTTTCCAATTTCCATGCGGTATCCCTATTTTTTTTTCTCGCTCATCTTTTATGTTTGTTTTTTTCATCCCAAGACCTCTTGGAGCTTTCATTCTATAAAGTGTGTATTTTGCTAATGGTCGAAGGCCATACGGGGACCTATAGCTTGATAACGCCTGTTGGTCCCTGGAAAGAATGTGTCTGATTGTCTATCACACTTCATATTCTTATTTTAACATGCAGTTATATCTATGATAAGAATGAAAATTGAATTGTCATTGAGACAAAAACCCAACCAAAGAGCAAAAAAAAAAAAGATAAAAAAAAGCCCAAGGCAACATGTAGATCTTTCGTATCAAGGGAATTGCTATAAATATATTTATTTCAGGTTAATAGTATTAGGCCATACTCAAGTTATAAAATAGATCTTGTCGTCAACTTTTGCAACCAGCTTCTATGTTTCTATAATGCACTGTTCATCTTTTTTGGGCTTCGACTTTTCCATTGGACAGACAATTTTGTTTTCAACTGTTTTAAAAAGATGCATTTTTTTTACAAAATCATACAAGTAAGGAGTCTCTGGCCTTTTGTAGTGTTGTATGTTAATTAATTAATGTTTGTTTATTTATTTGTTTAGGAAATAAGTATGACGTACATTTTCACTGAACTAGGACACTTTAATAATAGTTTTTCGATATCGCTCGGGCAAAAATAATCACGAATATAATGCCTAGCCATGTTAAAACTACAATAAAGTATAGTTTGCATCAATTATTTCTTGAACCTACCATTTTTTTTTGTCTGTGTTGGATTTGTGTGGCATTGAAAAAACGGGTATAAACTACACAGTGCAGCTTCCAACAAGAATACAAGATTTATTGATTTTCAAAATGCGACCAAAATTAAAAATTTGCTCGCAGCGGAAAAAATTCAACAGTTTGATTTTCATTGAAATAAAATAATTGTTATGATTTACACACCGTTACTTTTTCCAATATAAATATTCGAACTATTTTGTTTGTTGTTTCCTTTATAAATTTACATCATTTTTAAAAAGACCACGCGTCTTCGATATTTAGAAGACTATAAAAGCGATGTTCATTATCTTTCTTCTGCTGTAAGTTTAATTTAGTTATTTTGTGTCATAATTGCCATCTCGTATGTTTTAAATTTGAATAAAGAAGATTCAGGTTGTCTTATACGTCAATGATACACACAAAAAAAAACCGATAACAAATAAAATAAGGTGCAACATTCATTCTCCATGAAAAGAATACATCACATGGATGTAATTTTTGTAAGAAAAATACCAATTTCGTGAGAAGTTGTGTGTTGGACTTGAACAGCCAAGGCAAACTGACAAATATCTGAATGAACGAATCGATTTATTGTATATATAAAAAAAAAAAAAAGCCCACATGGTTAGCATTGAATAAATAGAAGGCCACTCTTAAATGATCACAACGTAGAAGTTTTTGTTCTCTTAATCAATAAGATATTTTCTGAAATAACGCGGGTCCCTATTAACTTAAAGTTTTTTTGTTTTTTTTTACCATGAATAAACTTTTTTTATTATTATTATTTATTGATATCAGCTCTGGACATTAATATTCTTAAAAGTGAAACTGTTGTAAGTGATGGTATAACAATTATTTAAAATAAATTCCTTAAATGATTTGTAAAAAGAAAGTTTCATTTTATGTATCAAAATTTTAACAAATGATTATTTAAATCCCCACTTGAAGGCCTCCGATAGACTGAGTGAGCATAAAATCATCGCCCACGACAAACAAGTTAAAGGTAAACTTTTCAGTACAATTACTAATAAACGTTTTACTGTCGACCACACTGTTATGAATTTCGTTCTATTTAAATTGTATTTGATGTTTTGCTATAAATTCCTCGGTTTTTTTTTCTTTTATATTAATGGTAAAGGGTTTGTTTTTTGTCACTTAAATGATTGTTGTATAAGAGAAGTTTGATTGACAGCCAATGATTTCAATCATCATACTCCAATGGCCATATCAAATACATAAACAGATAGCAGGGGTTTTTGTAAAGATGAGCTGAGGAAATCATTAGTCATATGTTTATTTATTTCTAAAATATGGTTTGGAGTTACATTCTAAAAGACATGGTTTTTTTTATCTTACCACACAGTTCTATGAAAGAGAATAAAAAATGTAAAAAATCATAGAGTAACTTATTTTGATAGAAATAGTACTCTCCTCATGATCTGAATTAATGTCTTACTTTTAATATATTTTGATAATGTAATCTATATTTCTTGCTGGTAATATGTTCTAAATAAATTATTTAATTATTCCAATCCCTAATTGATACAAAATAATCACTAATAATTAATTCCAAGTTACTGAGTGAATAACCTTGTTTATCATACTTTTATTTTTCTTATAGTTCAAGTTTGATTTGTCATAATTATTTTGACTACAAAAATATGTAACTGTGAAACGTCAAAATTGTCCTAAACGTGTATCTCTTTAATGTTAAGTTATATGGATTTTTTTCTACCAAAGAAGAAGCTTTAGTAATGATATTAGATCGTTTATCGTATGTACAGTTCGGCAAAAGCCTTGTTTTAGGTATTTGTATATAATTTGATAAAACAAAGAAATGAATAAGATATTTGGCGGGTAAACCTTTGGTCAGGTCAAATGTAAAGGGTTGTTCGAAGGGAAATTCTATGATGGGCAATAACGAATGCAATGGAACATCCGCCCGGCAATAATTGTATTCATGATTATAATGAAACAAATAACAAGGTTGGTGTTATTCCTTTAAAACTTGTACCAGTTGTAGTTTGTCAAGTATAAATTTCACCTTATAAGAGAAGTTGTAGCTTGTAGGGTACAAGTGAAGATTAAAAATACCATAGTAGAACAAGTCGTAGCTTGTAGGATACAAAATTGTACCATTAAAACAAGTATGTCCTTGACAAAGAAACAATTTGGTATTTGTGCAAATGTGTATCATACGCTTCCCCATGTACACGTTACACTAGAATATGCAATTTTGTCATAGACTATCGTTAACATATGTAAATGCCTATGTATGTACCTGAATATAATTAATAAAATATGTTTACACTAACATGACTTCCAATTTGAACCTTCTAAGATTTTTTTTAATTCTAAAAAACACTTGCCTCGGATGCCGGCCTGGATGGTCGAGAGACCCGCGGTAGCCCGTCCGCGTCTAACGTGCGACTCCTCGATGATGAAAAATTCACATTTTGTGGACCTACAATTGTCACACAATTTCACATAAACTCTACAAACAATAACGAACGTAGCCCTCCTTCTGCTATTATCGCGTTAGACAGATGACTAAAGCAGGGTTTTGTTATCATATCTCAGGGTAAAATGTTAAGTGCAGGCTTCCCAGTTTATCAATGATGTTTGTAAAAGGTTGAATTTGTACTCGCTTTCTATGTATTTTTTGTGGTCGTATAAAAATCTGTTATAGTATGTTCTCAACATGGGTGTTGCCCTATGACAATAAAGGCTCAGAAATATTTCCATAAGAAAATGCATGTACCAAGTCAGGAAGATCACAGTTGTTGTCCATTCGTTTGATGTGTTTCCTCTTTTGATTTTGCCATTTGAAAAGGGACTTTCCGTTTTGAAAGTTCCTCAGAGTTCAGTATTTTTGTGATTTTACTTTTTGACATCAACTTGCTTATATCTGATTTCCCCTTGATAATGCAGGTAAATAATAAGTCCATATATACTGGTGAGTTTGGAAAGTCTCTACTTAAAGCTAATTGAAACATTTCATTGCAAAAGAATATTTTTGTAATTGTTAATTATCATCATATTTTATTTTTCTGAAAATGTATGAATTTCGGAAAACAGAGAAAAATGTATTGCACCTTTAATGTTTGATTTTCCATAGATGGCCATCCATTAATCTAACAAACACTTGTTTAAACCTCATTTTTTAAAATTCTCAACATGTTTGTGGCAACAGCTTGCAAATTGTCATCAGTAAAGTCGGTTGTTGCTTAAGCAATTTTTTGGTTTACAAAGATTTTTAAGAATTTAAAACTGTTATACTTTTATTTGTTAAGACATGTTATAAACATCTACTTCTTATCAAATCACTTGATCTGAAAGTAATTGAGGGACATCATAACTTAGCATATTTCATTGTTTAAACTTTTTGATAGTTATATTCTACATTGAATTCCATACTGCTATGATGATTTTAGTGGTACAGATATAGACAACAAGTCATATGCTGCCACAACTCTATCTTTTCCTATCACAGTGGCTGCTTCATCATATAATATCTGTACAGTTTCTTGGTTCTGTAAAGAAACAATGTGATAAAATTGTATTGTTGAAATTGGCATAGATAATAATGAAATATTTAAACAGATTTGTTTTATTTTTTGGAAACAAACTCATTGACAATCATTCCAAATTTCCTTTATTTCTATATCAATGAAAATGCTTTAGTTTTATATGATATTTCTTGTTTAACATACACTACAAACATAGAATCTGACTTTTTTTCTGAACATGTGGTCTCTTGTATAATATGTTATCAATTCCATCAACAGATTTTCATTTTATATCTAATATTCAAATTGGTGCTTTTATAACTAAATAAAAAAAAACAATATATGTTATGTGGTTCCAGTTTCTAGTATGTTTGCCAATTTCCAATGTAGATCATTGTAGAATGTTAATTTGCATCAGAAAGATATTGCCTCAATAAGCCGCCATGCAAAGAAACTAGAGGACGTAAAGAGCCTGTGTCGGTCATATAGATCTGTGAGCATCTTTATCAATAGTCCCTCTCAAAAATTGTAGACTACAATATAATTCATGACTATAATCTGTTTGTTGCTGATATTGTATTGCTGATAATTGTTTTTTCCCCATTTCTCTCTGTCTTCTATAGTTTTTGTCAAAAAAGGGAAAAAGTTAAGAGCGATAATACGTATATGAAAACAGTTGACAACTCCATTTATGCAAACCTTTCTTTCAGTTTTTTTATTAAAAAGAAGGGTGTGGTGTATATATCATTGTATTGCTAACCATATTTGCTGTTTTAAGTTTCTATCTAAATATTTTAATAGTTTTCGAGATGATATCCACACAAAAATAGGTAAAAACATAATCAAAAGTCAAAAACTCCATTAAGAAGTCGACTGAAGATTTTGATCATTTGATTTATTTATAGACCTTGTCTTGCTGATTATTTTTGCTTTTATATATTTCTGTCTATCTATGAAAATTTTGAGAATATTAATGAATACTAATTGGTCGTATTTATCATTTAAGGGAAATAACTCCTATAAACAGTCATGTGACGGTTTTGATGTAAATGAACAGTAGGTAGATTTACAAATTCTGATCATTTCTCCCATATCAGATTTTCTTTATCCTCAGTGATTTTTAGATTTTCTCTTTCTTTTAAGCATTATTTTATGATAATAGTCAAAACTTGAATTTTACCCCATTTTCTATGTTAAGCCATGCCAGTCATTTTGTTAGCAGGTAAGTTATTGGACACATTTTAAAAACTAAAGACCTCAATGATTTCATAGATGATTTTTGTAAAAATTAACAAACAACGACAATGATAACTATGGGCTACAACGCTAAGTGATAGAAAAACTCACTTGGCCCTTTGGGTCAGGTTAGCTAAAAAGGAAGAAATGTACTCACCTCAGTATCTGTGCAATTGATAGGTTTATACCTCTGACTATAATGTGTCAACACCAGCTTCTCAACATCTAATCGTTGTGCAATATCTGCTGCCATATCTGAAATAAACAAAAAAATGTTACAGCATGGAATGTAATGACTACATGTATAAGTAACATACGAATCTACATTAGAGTTGATGGGAAATAAAGGCAACAGTAGTATACCGCTGATCAAAACTCGTAAATCGATAGAAAAAAAACAAATCCGGGGTTACAAACCAAAACTGAGGGAAACGCATTAAATATATGAGGAAAATAACGACACAACATTAAAATGTATCACACACAGAAACAAACTATGCATTAGACAAAATCCGATGAGAATAACAAATATAACATATAAACTAAATACATGAATTTGGGATAGAAAAGTACCGTGACACGTCTTATAGCAATGCGAATTCACACTCAAATATAAGAGGAAACAAACGACAGAACAGAAACACAACGTAAAAATGTAACACACACATGAAACTGTTTATTCGCGAAGTGGGACTAATCATATGTGGATTCTTTAAAAAAAAGTTCTAAAGAACTTCTGGATAATTTTAAACTTGGTCTTTTTTTTTTTTAAATTAGTTCTATCAAAAATTTTTGATTTTCAACCCTTTAAATATGTATGACAATTCCCCATGTGAAATTACAATTTTGAAAATACTTTGAACGACAAAATTCTTCCTGTGTGACATTTACTTTCTAACGTCAAACAGGCGACTCTACACTAGAGTTGATGTGAACCTTGCCATTAAAATACATATTTAACTAATTTATGAATGTGATAGTTAAATTTGATAGATGCTTTTTGTGTTTCTTTGTTAAATATTTGTTTGTTTTTGTTCTAATAAAGATTGTGACAGTGATCACTGCTGTACCCCTATTTTGACAATTTTGCCTATTATGTCTGTTTTGTTCGTGCATCGTTGTAAATATGATAGCATTTGATGCGACTGTAATTCTAGTGAGAGGTTTAGCGCTATAGAACCATGTTCAATCCACCGTTTTCTACATTTGAAAATGCCTGTACAAAGTCAGGAATATGACAGTTGTTGTCCATTCGTTTGATGTGTTTTATCATTTAATTTTGCCGTTTGATTAGGGACTTTTCGTCAGAGTTCAGTATTTTTGTGATTTTACTTCTTCTTAAGTTGTGTCTACTGCAATTTAAGATACTAGGAAAATGAATTTTGACTAACAAACTTCGACTACACAGTTTTGGTCAAATTTTACACCAATTGCTTTGCTTCATAAGATAAGATACAAGAAGTTTCGTCATTGTTTTTTTATTGTTAAAATTTATAATGAAACCTTTGACTGCTTACACTTATTTTACACAGTGTGGGAACGGAACTGTACGGTTTTCTAATAATTTGGTCATTCGGGAGACTGTCAAGCGGGGCTCCGACATTTGCAAAATAACAAGTTGCTTGATGGGAACTTTGATGAACTCTTATGTTCCTATATAACGTTTCTGCTTCAAGTTTTGATAGCTAAAACATTATTTATGTAAATATGAACCAATAAAATAATAAGAAAGATATATGCATCCAAACGTTTTCCTTAGAAATGTAGAATGGTGGAGCTCCGTGTAAAACGATCAAATTGTCACACAACAGCGATCAAAAATGTCAAATAAACATCGAAAAATCAATGTTTGCTACCTGAATTTTTACATGTACCTTTTCTGATATATAGTCTTACCTGTCTGAAAGTTTTAAAGCCATTGTCCCAGTAGAAATCCAAATATATATTCATTTTCTCCATGTCGGATATTTTTATTGACTGTACAATCGCTTGCAAGTTTACTGTAATATCACTCGGAGCCTTCCTGTACAATCGCTTGGAGCTTTCCTGTAGAATTGCTTGGCCAAATTTATTTAATATATTGCATATGCATTGCATTGGTTGTTTCTTGCTGTCCTATTATATTCATTTATGGTATTTGAAGTGAAAATAAGCACAAAACCAGTCATTTTGACAATTAAGATTCTATCAAGGAACCCTATTAAGGTGACTATATTAGGGACAAAAACAAAATGTGTACAATAGATATCAAAAAGAAGGTGTGGTATGATTGCCAAAGAAACAACTATCCACAAGAGACCAAAATGACACAGAAATTACCAACAATAGGTCACCATACGGTCGTCAACAATGAACAAAGCCCATGCAGCATAGTCAGCTATAAAATGCCCCGAAATAACAATGTAAAACGAGAAAACTAACGGCTTATTTATGTACAAAAAATGAACGAAAAACAAATATGTAACACATAAACAAACAACCACTGAATAAGTATACAAGACAAAAAAAAAGGACAGTACAAAATATACAATATATCAGCGTCACTGATGAGTCTTGTGTCGACGAAACGCGCGTCTGGCGTATAAAATTATAATCCTGGTACTTTTGATAACTATTAAGAATCTCATCTAAAATATAAATGAAAATAATCCTCGTACAAAATAAATATTTATATATACCGAAAAGGTGACTAGATGCTCTGTAAGGGTAATTAGCATATTTTGAATTTTCTTATTATTAAACAGCAATTTAAAAAAAAAATACATATTTGAACAATATAACAAAGATTTTTTTATCTCAGGATCGGGATATTGGAACTTGATAAAGGAATTCGAATGTGGAATGGTGGTAGTTAACCACTGATCCAAGAAAAGACACGTATATGTCAATAAACATGATATTGAAATAAGAAGATGTGGTATAATCTAAAATGAGATACATGTCTGTTTATTACAAGCTATAGATACTGGTAGAAAAAGCTCCAGAAAATTACATTTTATCAAGGATGGGAGAAAACTTGTTATCTGAAAAACAAAGAAAACACAAAATCCTTGTACATGATTTTTTTTTATATCAATGTCACGATTCAGGAACTTTTCAATATTCCCAACTATAGCATCCGACAAACGAACGAAACAGTTGGTGTTCTTTTTTTGTGAGAACTATATTTTATCAAACCACATTTATATCTTCAATATAAAAATAAGGAGATGTGATATGATTGTCAAAGTTAAAAAAATAAAAGGATTTAAGCAATTATAGTCGGCTATAAAAGGTCCCGACATGAAAAATAAGAATCAATACCTTTCGAATTTAACTGATGTCCTAATTCATAATAAAACAATTTACGAAAAACATAAATATGACAGACATGAACCAACGACAACCACTGAACTATGGGCTATTGACTTGAAACAGGTACATAACGAATTTGGCAGAGTTAACAAGAATGTGTCCTCAGTACACGAATGCCCCACTCGCACTATCATTTTCTATGTTCAGTGGACCGTGAAATTGGGGTAAAATCTCTAATTTGGCATTAAAATTAGAAAGATCATATCATAGGGAACATGTGTACCAAGTTTGAAGTCGATTGGACTTCAACTTCATCAAAAACTACCTCGACCAAAAACTTTAACCTGAAGCGGGACAGACGGACGAACGAACGGACGGACGGACGAACGGACGCACAGACCAGAAAACATAATGCCCCTCTACTATCGTAGGTGGGGCATAAAAATGTCTGTGTGCGCTCATTTCTCCCCAAAACTAGCACAGCACAAGACCAAACTATAAAAAATCAGTTGAATGATCGGATCATCATTTAATAATATCATTGACGATATCAGGCCAGGTGCAGATCCCGCCTTTTTGCAAAAGAGGGATCCAAACCACGGAACACCCTGAAACGTCCACAAAAAATCGAAAAAAAAATTAGGTTTCAACCACCAAAACTCCCTCTCCTCGCATACAGGGTCCGCTAATGCAGGTTACATCCATTCAAATAAAATCTTCAAACATCAGTTACACTTTTGAGTGTGAAATTTAGGTTTAAAAAAAATGATAACAATACCAAATAACTAACTGTTATTAAATCATAACAGAAAAAGGAGATAAAAATCAAGCCAGACATATATTGTATTGGATTGCAGTAGTTTTAATAAATATTTATATGACAAAAGTATCATGGAAAACATAAACTGATCATGAATGTGGCAGAAGAGATAGTAGTAAGCATTATCTACTTAAGAGTTATAATTAGTCATATGCCACTAGAAACTATTACAGCAAAATGCAATGAGTGTGTAGGAAAAAAGGTAATACCTTTGACTAGCTTGATTGCTAGCTGGACTGTGAAGTCATAACAAGGTAAAGTATGTTACCCTCCTTTCGAAAAAAGTCTAGGTGGCCAAACGATGAATAGAAAAGCTCCAAGCGATTGTTCCGGAAGTCTCCGTGTGATATTACAGTAAACTTGCAAGCGATTGTACAGCCAATAAAAATATCTGACATGGAGAAAATGAATATATTTGGATTTCTACTGGGACAATGGCTTTGAAACTTTCAGACAGGTAAGACTATATATCAGAAAAGGTACATGTGAAAATTCAGGTAGCAAACATTGAATTTTCGATGTTTATTTGACATTTTTGATCGCTGTTTTGTGACAATTTGATCGTTTTACACGGAGATCCACCATTCTAAGGAAAGCGTTTGGATGCATATATCTTTCTTATTATTTTATTGGTTCATATTTACACAAAAATGTTTTAGCTATCAAAACTTGAAGCAGAAACGTTAAAAAGGAACATAAGAGTTCGTCAAAATTTCCATCAAGCAACTTGTTATTTTGCAAATGTCGGAGCCCCGCTTGACAGTCTCCCGAATGACCAAATTATTAGAAAACCGTACAGTTCCGTTCCCACACTGTGCTTTATGTCCTCTTCATAAAAAAAAACTTGTAAGTTAAATCTCTTAGAAACTTTTTAAATGAAGATACAAATACAACTCAGAGGGATGGCTGTTAAAAGCCAATAGGAAATATATCATGCATTTCAAGGACAAGAACATGCTATGTGATATATTTGTATGTTTATAACCCCTCATTTGAGCTAGACTGGAACACTGAGTCTAATCATTCACAGGCGAACAGTCCACAATTAAAAAGCGCGCTCACATACCCCACAACCCCACATTGTCTATGGAGAAATAAAATAACTGTAAGAAAAAAAAAGTATAAGAAAAAAAATTGAATCATAATTTGCTGTCGATATGCACATCTACATAGTATGTCCTTCTTATCTAAAAAAGGTTCCATGAAATTCTGTTGTGTGGTTTGACGTGTTGGCATGACAAGAAAAATGACTGATGGACTGACGGACGGACAGACAGACAGACAGACAAACGGACGGGTCAAAAACATTATACCCTACGCAACTTCGTTGTGTTGGGTATAATGAGATATGTCATACAAATTATTCTAAATTATTCTGACTGAGAGATGACTAGTTTAATTTAGCATTCATTACTAAATGCTTCCTGCTTGAAGAAATGTTTGCAAACATTAAATTTTAAATTATCCTGCAATTGTGATATATGATCTAAATGCCAATGAGACAGCTATCCCCCAAGGACGAGCAGACAAAGTTGTAAAACACTACAATGTTCATCATTCAAAAAGGAGCAAAACCCATACAGCATTCTTATAGTAAGATATTTTAGGTTTCGGGTTACAACATCATTGTGGTGGCCTCAGAGGCCAAGTAGCCTAAGCAGTTCATCTTAAGTGATGACAAGCCTTTGATCTCTGAGGTTTTGAGTTCAAACCCTGCCCTTGGCCAATTACATTGTCAGTTTTTTGGCCAATGGTCAGAAGTGCTCGCTTATACTTTAGCCGCAAATATCAGCAAACACTAGCTGCCATTACATAGCCAAGGGTGCTTGTAAGTATAGAAAAAAAAATCCCATTCTGATGATTTCAATGCATATTTTAACACATTTGGTTATAATTTACTTTGAATTATATTAAATGGACATAAATAAATCTTACCTGGTGTTGAATGACCATTTTGTATAGCAGTGTCTTTAGAACTATTTTGTAATGTTGCCTCATGTACTAAAATATCTGCATTTTGCCCAACTTTTAGAAGCTCCTCTGACCAACAAGTATCCCCACATATAATTACTTTTCTTCCTGGTCTAGGAGGTCCAACAACATCTCTTGGAGAAATCTAAACGACAATCAAATATATCTCTGTTTTAGGTTTCATGAAAAAAGTGACGTCAGGTACAAGTAAATCAATTTCAAGGAGAGTCTGAAAAAGGGATCCTTCATTTCTTTATTCCTCATCAACTGTTCATGAAATATTTTCTATTCTTTAATTATGCTGACCATACATCTCTATAGTATATATCACAACACTGTAATTCTCTATTCTGAATTATGTTTGCTAGTTTTTCTCGATTTTATTCTTGCCCGTTACTCTGCACTTTTTGCCAATTAATCTCAATTCTTTAAACCCCAGCCATACCCTCATTAAACAGCATTCCAATCACAATGAATATGTATCTACTAAAACTTTAAAATACATGTTGTTTTTATTGTAATAATCTTCTTTTTCGGTGCAGATGCTATTATTTTACACAAGCACCTTTGGTGCAAATATTGAGATTCTAGATTTGTGTGTGTGTGTGTTTGGTACCATTTTTTTTCAATTGCTCACAATAATAGAATACCAAGTTTGCCCATATGCAGTCTATTAATTGCTGCGGCAATCTTGGCCTTTGACCTTATAACCTTCTTTGAAGCAATATACACTTTATAAAGCTTTTTATGTGAAAAATTATGACAAATCAAAAGTAGGTACATATAATAACAAAACACATAATTGATTAACAGCCCCATGTGATGATTCACATCCTGACTGTGTCAGACATTCAAGGCCCTTAACTAAATTAAAGGGATGCACTATTTATATATAGCGTTTGAAAGTAATCCGCTACCAGCTCAGATTGTTATCAATTATTTGTTGCAGGATAGTTTTTATCCATTCATTTAAATATCTGATGAAATTTTCAACAGTTACATTAAACTTCCTTCAACTAAATAGGTATGCTATGCTATGGTAAACAGTTAACCCTGATGTAACCTGATGTAACTGGCTTGGCAAACATCTATACACATGGAAAAAAATATTGCAACACCAAATTGAAATTCAAATTAAAAAAAAACTCTCTTTATTTTTATGTGATATAATTTGTTAAAATAGAACTAATTAAACATTATTTAAATATCACCTAAGTTTTATCAACATCTGCTAAGGAAAATCAAGCATAATGAAGGTTGGTCAGAAGGAAACCCATTGCAAACAATACAATCCTAAAAAGAGAGTGATGGCCATACAGATGCCTTTAAACAAGAAATATTCGAGATCGGCTCATCTCTGATGGTTATCTTGCGATAAGACCATTTAGGGGACCTTTGCACGAACAGACACACAGTTGCCCGTATCCAATATAGTGCAGAGCTCGCCAAAGTTGGAAACTAGTATCGTGGAGGAAGATCCATTGTTCCAATGGAATTCGGTGTATCTTCCTTGGCCCGATCGTAGCCCGAATTTGAACCATATCGACCATATATGGGACACTTTTGGGCGTAAAGTGCACGAAAGGACACCCCAGTTCAAACACGTCATGAAATAAACAATACCCTTCGTCAGGAATGGTTGCTGCTACCTTAGTAACAAATTAGTCGACTTATGACAGGAATCAGAAGACGTTAAGATGCGGTTATCCGTTTGAATGGAGGCTGCTCACAAAGTACCAATTCTTTGGCGTATAACGATCAACCATGATGTGAACAATCATCTAAAGAATAATTTTGAAATGCCTGACATTGTAAAGTTCGACTACAGTAAAAGTTATAAAATACATTTTTGTGTACAAAAAACACTTCATTTTGTTATAAAAATTTTGGTTAGAAAAAAAAAAAATTTCATACATTATTTGTGCGTTTTAATGCCAATGTGATCATTAACTTCGTTTCAATATTATTTTACAAATATTTTATCATATTCCATCCATAATAAGAGGCTGATTTTTCAAGTTTAAAAAAAACAAGGTGTTGCAATACTTTTTTCCATGTGTATATAACAAGATCGTGATTTCCCTTGTGACTTCATTTAAATCATTGTACATAGTACATGTAGCTATGCAGTCTTGCAGATTTTAGATAATGATTTGCCAAAATATCAAGTCTCATGAATGATAAAATTAACTTAGCATTCAATTTCATTCAACTGATTTCATTTAACCTAATGTTGAACGTATAATTGGTATCTAATTTATGTATACATATGTATGAATAATGATTAAATTTCAGTTAAAAAAAAAGATTTTTCAACATTGATTAAATAATTTGAAAATGTATTTACAATTTACCTTTTCTCCAGATGGTGCTGTGATTTTCTCCCCGGCTTTTATTTTAGAATATAATGGACCTGGAGGTATCCCTTTAGCCTTTAGTTTAGCTGCATCTAACCTGTCAGAAATATACAGTTTCATTGTAATATGGTATATTTTCTACGACTGTTCACTTCTTTCTATTTAATAGTGACTGTACTTCCTAGATTGAAAACTACAAAAAATACCACATTCATCTAGAATATTGTGGTCTGAAAGAAAACAAAAATCACTCATTGAAGATTGATACATTATAATATGAAAATATATCACTATTTTGTGTATTTTTCCTTTGATCCTTTTTTATGATAATTTTTCATATCATGATACTTGCCGGAGAAAGAAGATTTTCGCTATTAATTGAGGCTCATAAGCAAGGGTATTTCATCTCAGTTGAAAGAGAACGTATGACGTCATGACCTTACATCATTGACGTTGAATAGAATACCGCAATAAACAGAATATCAATGGTCTTTCAAGCTCTAGGCATTTGTCGGCTACATCTCAAAAGTAAAATCACAAAAATACTGAACTCCGGGAAAAATTCCAAACAGAAAGTCCCTGATCAAATGGCAAAATAAAATGACAAAACACATCAAACGAATGGACAACAACTGTCAAATTCCAGACTTGGCACAGACATTTTAAAATGTAGAAAATGGTGGATCGAACATGGTTCCATAGCTCTAAACCTTTCACCTGTATTACAGTCGCATTAAATTCCCTCACATTTACAACGACGCGTGAACAAAACAGACACAATAGGCAAAATTGTCAAAATATGGGCACAGCAGTCATCACTGTGTGACAATCTCAAAACAAACAAATATTTAACAAGAAGCACAAGAACATCTATCAAATTTAACAACCACATTCATTGCTTTGCGTGTTTGAAGTCAGAAAATGTAAACGCCACACAGGAAGAAATATAAAGTAATTTTGTCGTTCAAAATATTTTCCCCAAAAAATATAATTTCACATGGGGAATGGTGTTACACAGGGTAAAAAAACAAAAGTTTTGCTATAACTTATTTCAGAAAAAGACAGATTTAAAATTATCTAGAAGTTCTTTAGAATTCCACATATGAATGAATGGATACTTTATAGCAAAGAGCATGTATATGCTATAGCAACGAAAACATATTTACAACATGACCAATGATAACCAGCAGAGATCAATATATATAAATCATTATAAGAAAACAAATAAAATTAAGTAACAATATGTGATCTGATTGACCACGCAGATTTTGTGTAAATACACAATTTTTTAATATGTAAAACAGACATTAATTTAAATAAACACTGTAATTTAGTAATGTTTGGTTAAGTACAATAGAATTTTGCTAAACATATACGCCTAATTGTTGTATGGTGAAGATATGGTTAATACCACTACGCGAGTAAAAAAAATTGTCATTCAAAGTATTTTATCTATAATAGAACAATAACATAATGGTTATATTATAACAATAACATAATGGTTATATTAGAACAATAACATAATGGCGGGATCTTTAAAAGTACAGAACCACGTCATTTGTACCAAAGAAACACAAAAAGTCACACGTAAAAAACACACCAGCAAAAATGAAAGATAATACAAACACATTGACGGGATGTATAAGTACCGAGCCACGTGAAATGGATATCACAGAAATCAGACCAAACAGTATAAGTAATATTCATAATAGAACAAAGACAAATAGTTGAAAATATGATACGTTATTAAGATGATAAACATTGTCAGTACGCAGAATCTATACATCAAGACCATCATGTATTATTTGTGAAGTTGATACGGAGTTTTTATGAATAAAGTCTTGGTACCTTCCGATGAACTTTTTTTAAAATAAGGACGAGTTGTTCTTTGACATACCCCTAGTTCATTAACTTTCTTCTCAGACACTGCTGACGTTTTACAAATTCTGAGTAGGAGTTTCAAGCTCTCGAATATCGAATAAGTTGGGAAATGTATATCCCATATACAGGTGAAGTTGGTATATTGCTACTAAGGTGGGGGAAATTGATAATTTTAAAAATTAAAATCGTCTAGTTTGTCATATATACAATCCGGTACTGAGATGACTGTGTATGTCCAATTCGAGGTATAAGTCTAAAAATGAGGCGGAGAAAGCTGTGTCTGTTGTTTCTTTAATTTCTAGTATTGGGAGATAAATATTAATGGAACCCAATCAGAAAATTTCGGATTATTAATGGAAAGAACATCATCAATATATCTGAAAGTGAAATTAAATAATCTGGCTTATTTGATCTTCTTGAAAAAAGTGTTTGAAGGAACTCCAATTCATATGAAAATAAGAAAAGTACGACAAGGAGAGGCGCACAGTTCGTTCCCATAGGAATGCTATATAGATAATTGCCATTATATGAGATTAAAGCTGAGAACCACCCTTCTGTTTAAAATACCCTCTTTAATCTATAATTATATGTAGAAATTCTACCAAACTATATTATTCAAATGCTATTTTAAAGGTTTGCAGAATAAAACAATTGATTTTGTACAACTTTCTGATCTTTTAAAAAAAGGAGTAGGTTCAGTAAGACCCCTTTTTGGCCCCAAAATATAGCAGTTTTACAAAATTGTTAAAATGTAAACCTTTAGTTATTTATTTGACAGTAGAATGCTTCTGCTACAAAATATGGGCTGTTTTTGACAATACAATGCACATATATCCGGTACTAGCACCATTAAGTCATGCTAAATTACTGAAATCCTCATAATTCTAGCATTTTAGTTAAATTTTAGACGGTTTTCGTGTAAAACGAAAGTGACCGCATTCGTGTTCATTCCTTAATATTGAAATGTAAGTTGTATTTTATGATAATACATAACATATATAAAGGTTGAGGATGAACACGGATGCGGCCACTTTCATTTTTACCAAAAACCATCTGAAAAGTGACATTTTTCGGCATATTAGGTAGATTTCTCATATTTCAGCTTGAATCGGATCGTTTTAATGACTAAATCTGTAAAAAAAATCTTTAACATAAACTAATTAATTCAAGTAAAATAGACACTTAAGTGTTTAAAAAGTGGTCAAAATCTTTCGTCAGATGAACCTGAAATTTGAGGCCAAAATCGGTCCTTACCGGACCTACTCCTTTGGTTATCATTAGTTGTACCTAAATATTTTTGTTATTCAATAGGGAATTTGGTGTTAATTGAATATATCTCTTTAAGTCTCTACATAATGCATTCACATCTTTCCTTGCCCTGTATAATTTAGAGGTTGGCATATCGAGGAGACACTGAGATGACTAAAGCCTTTTTCCAACTGATTTTTGTTTTTATGTTGAACTGTTACACCACTGTCGAAGGTAAGGCCTGAGTGCCCAAAATGTTTAACAACACCATATTTGTATGTTGCTGTCAAAAGTTTTGAACCTGTGATCTAGTCTTTCATGTTTGTTCCTCTGTTTCTTATTTGTTTTTGGTTCATAACTTTGTTCATAAATAAGGCCATCATTTTTCTTGTTTGAATTGTTTTACATTTTTATTTCAGGGCCTTTTGTAGCTGACTATGCTTTGTTCATCGTTGAAGGCCATGTTATGACCTATAATTGTTAATTCCTGTGTCATTTGGTCTCTTGTGGAGAGTTGTCTCATAGGCAATCATACCACACCTTTTTACTTGACCTATTGTTGAAGACCATATGTTGACTTCTATAGAGATGATATAATTAAGAGTTTGACATATTAAATAGACAGCACTTTAATGTTAAGGACCTCGTGTTGTCCTCTCATGAAATGAATTTTTAAAGTATAAAACTTTAAGATCTGATTAAAAGAAAATACAATAAACTAGAACCATTTCAATATGTTCATGCACAAGTTCACATCTTACAAATTCTAATTTTCATTTTGACAGATATTTTTCTTTCAAAAAATAATTCAAAGATGCATTGATGGATAGTGTATAAATGCCATACTTTCCAGCTATTGGTTTCTCTTGTATTACAAAAGCAAACGATGGAATTCTATGTTTCAACCAAACTGCCTTTACTCCAATTTTATTGTCATCATATCTAAATAAAAAGTCAAATCAGAATAAATATATAATGAGGTGGCTATGTTTCTTGACGTTCGAGAAAATAAATACAAAATTTAAACTAGATACTCTGAAACTTATTCAGTATAAGTTTCAAATGAGTTTGACTGAAATGAATACAGCAGTTTCAAAGGAGAAAACTTTAAAGTAAGCAAACACAATAAACAAATTATGAAAAAATGTCTTAAAAAGGCAATAACTCCTAAAGAGGTCAGTCGACAGTTTTTATTATATATAAACCTATTGTAGGTCTTACTTTATTGAACATATTTGCTGCTTACCGTTTATCTTTATCAGTAATAATATTCAAGACAATTACTGAAAAATGCAAAATTTCATTAAAATCTTCAATTTAGAGGCCATTATATAAAAAAAACCCAGGTACCTGATATTACTGATAATTTCAAGGCAGGAAGACATTGACCTACTTTAACTTCCTGTCTGATTTGCTCTTAATGCTTTAGTTTTTGAGATATAAACCATAAACTGCATTTTATCCTTCGTTCTATTTTAGCCATGCCGGCCATTTTTTTTGGGGGGAAACAGAACATTAACACAATCTTTATTCTAGATAACATAAGAATTATTCAGCCTAAATTTTAATTAAATTTGGTTAGGTATTTTCAGGAGCAGTTTTTTTTTATAATTATGAAACATAATATCAAAATTGTGTGAAATTGTCCTTAAAGGGCAATAACTCTTTAAGAGGTCATTTATCAATTTTGGCCATGTTAAAGTTATTCATAGATCTCACTTTGCTTTTTGCTGTTAATGTTTTTATCGTTATCTGTAATCACTAGTAATATATTCAACATTAAAATCAAAAACTGCAAAATTTCCTTAAAATTACCAGTTTAGTGGCAGAACCCCAACAATGAGAAAATGTCAGTGCTGGTACAACTTTACCTAATTCACATTTTTATTGCAAGTCAGAATTGGTTGGACATTGTTCAGGAGTTTCCGTTGGAAAGTGAGCTAAAACCCAAGTTAATTCAAGAATGACTGGATCCTAAATGGGTTTTTTTTTTCAATCTAAATTTCTTATTCTTACTCCTACAAAAAAAACCCACTAAAACCTTTGTAAGCAGACATACAGTAATTAAACAAGATATCATTTGTGTGTGAAACAAATCAATAAATTATCTCCCTCGCGAGTTTCATTGCGTCGTGGTCACTTGATTTTTGCAAAGATTGTTGTGTAAAAGTGTTGATATTTTTTTTAGCTTGGCAAATAAAATTTGTGAAAATCAAAACATTCCAATTTATTCAAGCAGGATTAACTTTAGTAAAACAGGACTCAAAAGAACTTTCATAATATTGATGAAAATTGACTAAAATCATTTAATAAATTTAGTCATTAGATATAAACTAATATGACTTGAGAAATAAATAAACTGATTATCACAATGTTTAACGTTACTTTTCTAATTTACTTGCAATAGTAGACAACTTACAGTTCCCAAACTTTGTCTCTGTCACATTCTATAAGTAAACCGGGTCTTTCATTTGGATGCAAGACATCATCACATGACAGGTTGACATCCCATGTCTAAAAGTAAGAATTTAAATCTAATTCATTCACATCAGGGGTTGAAGTCATATAACTTTACTCAGTGCTCGGAGCACAAAAATCATGCTCGGAACAAGAAATCCAACATTTTGATGGGTTAATTTTGGAGTACGAGTACAAAAAACTGACTATAAAGTTTTATGACTTCAAGGCCTGGCCTTTTCATTATAATACTTTACTCAGTATTAGGCGTACAGAATTTGTGCTCAAAACACCTAATCCATTATATGAATGGTTCATTTCCTAGTTTGAGAAGGATATCTGTACTGGAAAGTTTTATGACCATAGTTTTAATGTAAATAAAAATTATATCACTTATTTAATGAGTATAGGTTCTTTTATTTATGTAAGATTTAAAATATTCATGTTTAAACGTGATATTTCATATATTTATACTTGCCATGTTTGTTTTTATATTATTTTGAATAAACAAAGACCTTCACTTGGAACATATGCATTAACAGAAATGGAAATGAGCTACTTTTTTTTTACTTTAGCTTTGAAAAATACCAGCAAATAATTTGGTTTCATAACCACCCCTCCCAAACATTATTTTAAAGAGTAAGTATGTTCAATGTAGCACAGTAGGCAAATCTTTTTTTCTCATATTTAGATGTTTTATCTATAAACTAGTAAAGTATTTTATTTACAACTCCATATTTAACTGACACACATTTAAGAATGTTTTCAATTACCAATTGGACACTTTTCATTGTCTTTTTTTTACATCTTTTAAATTACAATTTCACAATTAAATCAGTATACTACTTAATTGATAGGAAGAAGTCGAATAACCCTTTATCTACATGGTTTTTTTCAGACCTATTAGAAAAAGCCTTAACATGTATTTTCAAAGACGCGTCTGATAGAAACCGTTTTTTTTTTATATAATCAAATGTGGCTTATATCATAAGATAAATGGGGAATAAGTCCAAAAAGGGATACAAATAAAGAACGATATAAGTGACAATACCCAAATTTGTACTTTATCTGAGTTTTGTGGTTGTTATTAGCATTGTGTATAAGTTTCATAACTTTGAAAGGTTGAGGCAAACTTGCTTAACAGATCAGAAACGACAAGTTCAGCAATGTTTCAATTTGTACATGAACATAACTCTAGAAAATTAAAAGTGAGGCAACCAAAATTGATCTGTGTTTTGTGTTTGAAAGTTGCGCATAAGTTTCATAACATTTGTTTGAGGCAAACTAAAGTAAGAAAAAGGAAACGAAAAATTCAGCAAATTCAGCAATATTAACAAACTTTTGTAAAAGGGCATTACTCGAGAATGGTAAACATGATTTTACCCTTACCCTTATCCTAAACCCTACAATTCTAATAACTATAGCCAAAACCCTAGTTAAAAACTTCATTGTAAAAGTTTTGTCTTAAGATGTTCAAAAAAGTTATTTCATTATCCTAAGGAAATCCCTATGGCAGCTTTTATTATTTCGATCCTATTTCTAAATCTAATCTCAACCCAAACCATTACCCTAATTGTAAGGCTGAGTGTTTGTAATTCGATAAAGCTGTTCAAAGCTGTCCTTTAAGGCTCATTAGGCAAATCCTTTTGAAGCCCTTACTCAATGTTAATGCTATTTCAAATTCATCTTTTCCCTATCCCTAACCCTAGCCATAACCCTAATTGTAAGGCTGAGTGTTTGTAATTCAACAAAGGCTGTTCAAAGGTGTCAATTAAGGCTCCTTAGGCATACTATTGAAGCCCATGCTAAATTTCATCTTTACCCTATCACTAACCCTAGCCATAACCCTAATTGTAATGCTGAGTGATCAGTATTGATTAAGGCTGATCTAATTTGTCAATTAAGTAGGCAAACCAATTTTAATTCTATTTCTTAATTTCATCTTAACCCTAACCATAACTCTAACACTAGCCCTAACCCTAGTTGTAATAATGAAGGTTTGTGTTTTGAATAAGGCTGTTCGAATGTGTTGATCAAGTTTTCTAAGGCAAACCCTATTGCAGCTCCTAATAAATATAATCATATTTCGTAATTTCCTCTTAACCCTATAACTAACTCTAACACTAGTCCTAACCCTATTTGTAATAATGAAGGCTTGTGTTTTGAATATGGCTGTTCGAATGTGTTGATTTAGTTTTCGTAGGCAAACAATAATGCAGTCCCTAATCAATTTTCATCCAATATCTAAATTTCAATTTAACCTAATCATATTTCTTAATTTCATCTCAACCCTATACTTAACTCTAGCACTACCCCTAACCCTTATTGTAATGCTGAGTGTTTGTGTTTTGACTCAGGCCTTTCGAATGTGTCAATTCGGAATCGATAGGCAAACCCTATTCAAACCATTAATCAATTTTAATCCTACTTCTAAATTTCATCTTAACCCTAACCCTAACCATAACCCTAGCCCTAACCCTAATTGTAATGCTGAGTGTTACAGTTTTGAAAAAGGCCTTTCGAATGTGTCAATTTAGTATCCTAAGACAAACTATATTCCAGCCCTTAATCAAATTTAATCCTAGTTGTAAATTTTATCTTAACCCTAACCCTAACCTTCGCCCTAACCCTAATTGTAATGCTAAATGTTTGTGTTTGACTCAGGCCTTTCGAATGCGTCAATTCGGTATCCTTAGGCGAACCCTATTTCACCTCTTAATCAATTTTAATCCTATTTCTAAATTTCATCTAAACCCTAACCCTAACCCTAACCCTTATTGTAATGCTGAGTGTTAGAGTTTTGAATAAGGCCTTTCGAATGTGTTAATTTAGTATCCTAAGACAAACCCTATTCCAGGCCTGAATTAATTTTAATCCTATTTCTAAAAATTTCATCTTAACCCTAACCCTAACCCTAACCCTAACCCTAGCCTTAACCCTAATTGTAATGCTGAGTGTTTGTGTTTTGACTCAGGTCTTTCGAATGTGTCAATTCGGTATCTTTAGGCAAACCCTATTCCAGCCCTTAATCAATTTTGATCCTATTTCTAAATTTCATCTTAACCCTTACCCTAACCCTAGCCCTAACCCTAATTGCAATGCTCAGGTTTGTGTTTTGGGCTGTTTTTGATCTTAGCGACCTATTCAGCTATCATTTTAATTATTCTAATTTCATCTTACTACCCACCTGCCACCAAGATTAGTGTTTGGTTTTGACGTTTGATGTGTCATCGGATCCTAGCGACCTATTCCAGCCCTTAATCAATTTGAATCCTATTTCTAAATTTCATCTTAACCCTAACCCTAACCCTAGCCCTAACCCTAATTGCAATGCTCAGTGTTTGTGTTTTGACTCAGGCCTTTCGATGTGTCAATTCGGATCCTTAGGCGAACCCTATTCCAGCCCTTAATCAATTTAATCCTATTTCTAAATTTCATCTTAACCCTATAACCCTAACCCTAACCCTAACCCTAAACCTTAACCTAATTGTAATGCTGAGTGTTTGTGTTTTGACTCAGGTCTTTCGAATGTGTCAATTCGGTATCTTTAGGCGAACCCTATTCCAGCCCTTAATCAATTTTGAATCCTATTTCTAAATTTCATCTTAACCCTAACCCTAACCCTAGCCCTAACCCTAATTGCAATGCTCAGTGTTTGTGTTTTGACTCAGGCCTTTCGATGTGTCAATTCGGAATCCTTAGGCGAACCCTATTCCAGCCCTTAATCAATTTTAATCCTATTTCTAAATTTCATCTTAACCCTAACCCTAACCTAGCCCTAACCCTAATTGTAATGCTGAGTGTTTGTGTTTTGACTCAGGTCTTTCGAATGTGTCAATTCGGTATCTTTAGGCGAACCCTATTCCAGCCCTTAATCAATTTTGAATCCTATTTCTAAATTTCATCTAAACCCTAACCCTACCCTAACCCTAATTGCAATGTTCAGTGTTTGTGTTTTGATTCAGGCCTTTCGAATGTGTCAATTCGGTATCCTTAGGCGAACCCTATTCCAGCCCTTAATCAATTTTAATCCTATTTCTAAATTTCATCTTAACCCTAACCCTAAACCCTAACCCTAATTGTAATGCTGAGTGTTTGTGTTTTGACTCAGGTCTTTCGAATGTGTCAATTCGGTATCCTTAGCGAACCCTATTCCAGCCCTTAATCAATTTAATCCTATTTCTAAATTTCATCTTAACCCTAACCCTAAACCCAACCCTAGCCCTAACCCTAATTGCAATGCTCAGTGTTTGTGTTTTGACTCAGGTCTTTCGAATGTGTCAATTCGGTATCCTTTTAGCGAACCCTATTCCAGCCCTTAATCAATTTAATCCTATTTCTAAATTTCATCTTAACCCTAACCCTAACCCTAACCCTAACCCTAGCCCTAACCCTAATTGTATGCTGAGTGTTTGTGTTTTGACTCAGGTCTTTCGAATGTGTCAATTCGGTATCTTTAGGCGAACCCTATTCCAGCCCTTAATCAATGTTTAATCCTATTTCTAAATTTCATCTTAACCCTAACCCTAACCCTAGCCCTAACCCTAATTGCAATGCTGAGTGTTTGTGTTTTGACTCAGGTCTTTCGAATGTGTCAATTCGGTATCCTTAGGCGAACCCTATTCCAGCCCTTAATCAATTTTAATCCTATTTCTAAATTTCATCTTAACCCTAACCCTAACCCTACCCTATAACCCTAATTGTAATGCTCAGTGTTTGTGTTTTGACTCAGGTCTTTCGAATGTGTCAATTCGGTATCTTTAGGCGAACCCTATTCCAGCCCTTAATCAATTTTGAATCCTATTTCTAAATTTCATCTTAACCCTAACCCTAACCCTAGCCCTAACCCTAATTGCAATGCTCAGTGTTTGTGTTTTGACTCAGGCCTTTCGAATGTGTCAATTCGGTATCCTTAGGCGAACCCTATTCCAGCCCTTAATCAATTTTAATCCTATTTCTAAATTTCATCTTAACCCTAACCCTAACCCTAACCCTAACCTAGCTAACCTAATTGTAATGCTGAGTGTTTGTGTTTTGACTCAGGTCTTTCGAATGTGTCAATTCGGTATCCTTTAGGCGAACCCTATTCCAGCCCTTAATCAATTTTGATCCTATTTCTAAATTTCATCTTAACCCACCTAACCTACCCTACTAGCCCTAACCCTAATTGCAATGCTCAGTGTTTGTGTTTTGACTCAGGCCTTTCGAATGTGTCAATTCGGTATCCTTAGGCGAACCCTATTCCAGCCCTTAATCAATTTTAATCCTATTTCTAAATTTCATCTTAACCCTAACCCTAACCCTAACCCTAACCCTAGCCTTAACCCTAATTGTAATGCTGAGTGTTTGTGTTTTGACTCAGGTCTTTCGAATGTGTCAATTCGGTATCCTTAGGCGAACCCTATTCCAGCCCTTAATCAATTTTAATCCTATTTCTAAATTTCATCTTAACCCTAACCCTAACCCTAACCCTAACCCTAGCCCTAACCCTAATTGCAATGCTCAGTGTTTGTGTTTTGACTCAGGTCTTTCGAATGTGTCAATTCGGTATCTTTAGGCGAACCCTATTCCAGCCCTTAATCAATTTTAATCCTATTTCTAAATTTCATCTTAACCCTAACCCTAACCCTAGCCTTAACCCTAATTGTAATGCTGAGTGTTTGTGTTTTGACTCAGGTCTTTCGAATGTGTCAATTCGGTATCTTTAGGCGAACCCTATTCCAGCCCTTAATCAATTTTGAATCCTATTTCTAAATTCATCTTAACCCTAACCCTAACCTAGCCCTAACCCTAATTGCAATGCTAGTGTTTGTGTTTTGACTCAGGCCTTTCGAATGTGTCAATTCGGTATCCTTAGGCGAACCCTATTCCAGCCCTTAATCAATTTTAACCCTATTTCTAAATTTCATCTTAACCCTTACCCTAACCCTAACCCTAACCCTAGCCTTAACCCTAATTGTAATGCTGAGTGTTTGTGTTTTGACTCAGGTCTTTCGTATGTGTCAATTCGTATCTTAGGCGAACCCTATTCCAGCCATTAATCAATAACCCTATTGTAATGCTGAGTTTGTGTTTTGACTAGGTCTTAGTGTCATTCGTATCTGCGACCCTATTCGCTATATTGATCTTTAAATTCCTAACCTAACCTAACCCTAGCTAACCTAATGAATGTAGTGTTGTGTTTTGATAGGTCTTTCGAATTGTCAATTGTATCTAGCGACCTATTCACCTAATATTTTAATCTATTAATTTATCTTACACTAACCCTACCTCCAATTGCATGCAGTGTTGTGTTTTGATAGCTTTCGATGTGTAATTCGATCTTGCGAACTTCACCTTATCAATTAATATTCTAAATTTCATTTAACCACCTACAACCAATGATGTAGGTTGTGTTTTGATAGGCTTCGAATGTGCAATCGTTCAGCGACTTTCGCTTAATCATTTATTATTTCTAATTTATCTAACAACCTAACCTACTTACTTTAATGTAGTTGTTTTGACAGGCTTTGATGTATGTCTAGGACTATTCACTTAATCAATTACTATCTATTCACTTACCTACCCTAACCTATTGATGTAGTGTTGTGTTTGACTCGGCTTTCGAATGTGTATTCGTATCTAGGCGAACCCATTCAGCTTAATCAATTTTAATCTATTCTAATTTCATCTAACCTACCTAACCCTACCCTAACCCTAATTGCAAGTAGTGTTTGTGTTTTGACTCAGCTTTCGAATGTGTCAATCGTATCTTAGGGAACCTATTCCACTTAATCAATTTAACCTATTTCTAATTTCATCTTCACCCTAACCACCTAGCTAACCCTAATTGATGTATGTTTGTGTTTTGACTCAGTCTTGAATTTATTCGGTTCTTTAGGCGAACCCTATTCCAGCCTTATCATTTGATCTATTTCTAATTCATTAACCCTAACCTAACCCTAATTGATGCTAGTGTTGTGTTTTGATCAGGCCTTCAATGTGTCATTCGTATCTAGGCGAACCTATTCAGCCTAATCATTTTAATCATTCTAAATTTCATCTACCCTACCCTAACCCACCTAATTAATGCTAGTGTTGTGTTTGACTCAGCTTTCGAATGTGTCAATTCGGTATCTTAGGCGAACCCTTTCAGCCTTAATCAATTTATCCTATTTCTAAATTTCATCTACTCCTAACCCTAACCCTAACTAACCTAATTGAATGCTAGTGTTTGTGTTTTGACTCAGCTTCGAATTGTCAATTCGGTATCTTAGGCGAACCTATTCCAGCCCTTAATCAATTTTATCCTATTTAAATTTCATCTACCTAACCTAACCACTAACCTAATTGAATGCTGAGTGTTTGTGTTTTGACTCAGCCTTTCGAATGTGTCAATTCGGTATCCTTTAGGCGAACCCTATTCCAGCCCTTAATCAATTTTGAATCCTATTTATAAATTTCATCTTGAACCCTAACCCTAACCCTAGCCCTAACCCTTAATTGCAATGCTGAGTGTTTGTGTTTTGACTCAGGCCTTTCGAATGTGTCAATTCGGTATCCTTAGGCGAACCCTATTCCAGCCCTTAATCAATTTTAATCCTATTTCTAAATTTCATCTTAACCCTAACCCTAGCCCTAACCCTAACCTAGCCCTAACCCTAATTGTAATGCTGAGTGTTTGTGTTTTTGACTCAGGCCTTTCGAATGTGTCAATTCGGTATCCTTAGGCGAACCCTATTCCAGCCCTTAATCAATGTTAATTCTATTTTTTTTTTTTTTTTTTTTTTTTTTTTTTTTTTTTTTTTTTTTTTTTTTTTTTTTTTTTTTTTTTTTTTTTTTTTTTTTTTTTTTTTTTTTTTTTTTTTTTTTTTTTTTTTTTTTTTTTTTTTTTTTTTTTTTTTTTTTTTTTTTTTTTTTTTTTTTTTTTTTTTTTTTTTTTTTTTTTTTTTTTTTTTTTTTTTTTTTTTTTTTTTTTTTTTTTTTTTTTTTTTTTTTTTTTTTTTTTTTTTTTTTTTTTTTTTTTTTTTTTTTTTTTTTTTTTTTTTTTTTTTTTTTTTTTTTTTTTTTTTTTTTTTTTTTTTTTTTTTTTTTTTTTTTTTTTTTTTTTTTTTTTTTTTTTTTTTTTTTTTTTTTTTTTTTTTTTTTTTTTTTTTTTTTTTTTTTTTTTTTTTTTTTTTTTTTTTTTTTTTTTTTTTTTTTTTTTTTTTTTTTTTTTTTTTTTTTTTTTTTTTTTTTTTTTTTTTTTTTTTTTTTTTTTTTTTTTTTTTTTTTTTTTTTTTTTTTTTTTTTTTTTTTTTTTTTTTTTTTTTTTTTTTTTTTTTTTTTTTTTTTTTTTTTTTTTTTTTTTTTTTTTTTTTTTTTTTTTTTTTTTTTTTTTTTTTTTTTTTTTTTTTTTTTTTTTTTTTTTTTTTTTTTTTTTTTTTTTTTTTTTTTTTTTTTTTTTTTTTTTTTTTTTTTTTTTTTTTTTTTTTTTTTTTTTTTTTTTTTTTTTTTTTTTTTTTTTTTTTTTTTTTTTTTTTTTTTTTTTTTTTTTTTTTTTTTTTTTTTTTTTTTTTTTTTTTTTTTTTTTTTTTTTTTTTTTTTTTTAGTGTTTTTATCAGTTGATGATCGGTCTAGGGACTCACTTATCATTATCATTCTAATTTTCTACCCCCCTAACCACCAACCTATTGATGCTGAGTTTGTTGATAGGTTCGATGTCATTCGTTCTGCACTATCACTTATCATTTATCTTTATTCATTACTAACATCTACTCAATGATGGATTTTGGTTTTGATGCTTGATTGTCATCGTATTAGGCAACATTTCCAACTTAATCAATTTTACTATTTCTAAATTTCACTTAACTACATTTTCATTGATCAGCCCTATCAATGTGTCAATGCTGGTTTTGTTTTGACCAGTTCCATTTCGAATGTTCAATTCGGTATCCTCTAGCGTACCTTTACCCTTAATCATTAACCTATTCTAATTCACCTAACCCTACCCTGTAACTAGTCTTTGATTTCCTATTGTTGCGAGTTGTATTGTTTTCTAGGCTGAACTGTGTCATTCGGATCCTTAGAACCCATTTCCACCCTTAATCAATTTAATCTATTTCTAATTTCACTTAACCCTAACCCTACCCTCCTAACCCATAGCCTAACCCTAATTTTATGCTGAGTGTTTGTTTTGACTGTCATTTCGATCTGTCAACTTTCCTGCGAACCATTTTCAGCCTTATCAATTTTATCTATTTCTAAATTTCATCTACCTACCCTAACCTACCCATCTATTTTGTTTTATCGGGTTTGTTTTAATTCAGGTTTTCGAATGTCGTAATCTTTCCAGGCTAACAATTTCAGCCTAAATAATTTTCCTATTTCAAATTTCCATCTAACCTAACCCTAGCCCTAGCCCTAACCCTAATGTATGCTTGTGTTTTTTATCAGCTTTCAAGTGTAATTCGGTATCTTTAGCGAACCCTATTCCAGCCCTTAATCAATTTTATTATTTCTAAATTTCATCTTAACCCTACCCTAACCCTAACCCTAACCCTACACTATTGTATTGACTAGGTTTTGTATTTGATGGTCTTTCGTAATGGTCAATTCGTATCTTAGGCGAACCATTACCACTAATCAATTTAACCTAATTCCTAAATTTACTACCCTAACCCATTAATCCTAGCCCTAACCTATTGAATGCTCGAGTGTAATTCGTTTTCTTTAGGACCTTTCCACTATGTCAATTCTATCCTTAATGCGAACTATTCCACCCTAATCTACTTTAATCCTATTTATCTATTTTCTTTTACTAACCCTTAACTCTGCCTAATATTGTATGCTAGTGCTGTTTTTGACCAGCCTTTCGAATGTTCAATTCGGTATTTTAAGTCGAACCCTATTCCAGCCCTAATCCAACTTATCCTAATCCTAAATTTATCTAACTCTCTACCCAGCCTATCCTAATTGCAATGCTGAGTTTTAGCTTGACTCAGCCTTCAATGTTCAATGTATCCATTTGGAATCTCATTCCAGCCTTAACCAATTTAATCCTAATATCTAATTTCATCTTCCTTGTTTCTACCTAGCCTTTCAATCTGCCAATCCCTAATTTATGCGTGTTTGTTCCGACTCAGCTTTGAATGTCTAATATTTCATTTACCAACCCTATCCAGCCTTAATCTAATTTATGCTCGATTTTCTAATTTCATTGACTAACCTTACCTAATTCAACTTACGTCCTAGCCTAACCCTAATTGCACCTTGAATTTTATCTATTTGACTAGCTTTTCAATTGTCTTTAATCAATTTTAATCCTATTTGTTTATTTTATCTTATCCTAACCTTAAGCCTAGCCCTAACCCTAATTGTAATGCTGAGTGTTTGTGTTTTAACTAAGGACTTTCGAATGTTTCAATTTAATATCCTTAGGCAAAACCTATTCCAGCCCTTAATGAATTGAAATTCTATTTCTAAATTTCATCTTAACCCTAACCCTAACCCTAATTGTATATGCTGAGTGTTTTTATTTTGACGAAGGCTGTTCCAATGTGTCAATTAAGTATCCTTAGGCAAATTCTTTTGCAGCCCTTATTCAGATTTATCCTATTTTTTAATTTCATCTAAACCCTAACCCTAACCCTAGCCTTAACCCTAATTGTAATGCTGAGTGTTTGTGTTTGACTAAGGCTGTTTGAATGTGTCAATCAAGTATCCTGAGGCAAACCCTATTTACATCCCTTAATAAATTTAATCCTATTTCTAAATTTCTTCTTAACCCTAACCCTAATTGTAATGCTGAGTGTTTGTGTTTTGACTAAGGCTGTTCAAATATATCATTTAAGTATCCTTAGGCAAGCAAACCCTACCGTTGTCCTTCTTCAATTTCAATCTCATTTGTAAATCTCAACTTAGCCCTAACCCTAGCCCAAGCCCTAGTTTTGACTGAGACTGTTTGAATTTTCAAATTTACTATCCTTTAGCAAACCATTATGTAGCCCTTGTTCAATTTCAATTTTATTTGCAAATCTAGTTTTTATCCTAACTCTAGGCCTATCCCTAGTCATAACCCTTATTGTAATGTTGAGTGTTTGTGTTTTGATTAAGGCTGTTCGAATGTGTCAATTAAATATAATGAGGCAAACACTATTAAATCCCTTATTCAATTTCAATCCTATTGAATCTCATCTTAACCCTGACCCTAGCAATAACCCTAATTGTAATGATCAGTGTTTGTGTTTTGATTGACGCTGTTCAAATGCGTTAAATCCTTACCTTAAAGCAAATCCTATTGTATTCAACATTAAATTTTAAACTTCTTTGTAAATTTCATCTTAGCCTAAACCCTAATTGTAACGCTGAGTGTTTTTGTTTTGATTACAGCTGTGTTAGTTTAAACATACTTATCTATAGTGGATACAGCTGTGTAAATATGTCAAAAAGGTATCCTAAGGCAAAGCCTATTAGGCTAATGTAGCCCTTAATCAATTAAAATCCTATTTCTAAAGCTCATCGTAACCTTAACCTTAACACTAACACTAACCCTCGCCATAACCCTAATTGTAAAGCTCAGTGTTTATGTTTGGTCTTAGGCCATTCAAAAGTTTCAATTCATTATGTAAAGGAAAACCCTATTTTACCCATCATTAAGTTTAATCCTCTTTGTAAATCTGATCTAAACCCTTCTGTAACCCTAGCCCCAACCCTAAGTCTCCTTAGGCAATTTAATCTTAACCCTAATCCTAACCCTAACCCTAGCCCTAACCTTAATTGTAATGGCGAGTGCTTGCGTTTTCATTAAAACTGTTCGAATGTGTCAATTAAGTATCCTGAGACAAACCTTATAACAGCCCTTAATCATTTTTAATTCTATTTCTAAATTCTAAATTGTGTAACTGTTGGCTGTTCAAAAGTGCCAATTCATTATCCAAAGCCCTTTTGAAGCCCTCATTCAATTTCAATCATATTTGTTATTCTCATCTTAACCCTAACCCTAACATAATACCAACCCTAACATTAACATAAACCCTAACCCTAACCCTAACCCTAGACATAATCATAACCCTAATCTTAGCCATAAATCTAATTGTAATGATGAGGTTTTATGTTTTGACTGAGGCTGTTCAAATCTGTCAATAAGGGCAAAGACTATTTATAGTTAAAAAAAGACAATTGGAATGTTTTCCTTAAAGCAAGCACGGTTTAACAGTTTAGTTGTAGACATTGAATAGTAATGAAATAATCCCAGATGATTCAGAAAATGGACAAGACCGCTCAGTCATTGAACTGTAAAACATTGCTCAAATACTTTTGGAATAATTTATTGAGCACTATCCATGGCTTTCATAGAGTTTCTGCATCTTTAAATTCTTGAAAGTGAAAAACTTAAGTTCTGCCAATGACGCCATTTTGTTCTTTCACTGGACTGCATGGTCCCCTCTGATATTTTACTCTTTTAGAGGTATAAACAAATCAACCAGTCAATCACATAACCAAAACTGTTCAGATAAACACTGGAAATTTGAACATTGATATTTGAATGGATACTGCTGTGGTCTGCCTAATAGCACAGTGCTTATTTACCGCAGTTCTTAAACAGCCTGGGGAGAACACGGAGACAAAACGACAGAAAAATGGGCCAAAAAATATTGAATGGAGAAAAATATAATAATATTAAGTGTGTCAAATAACCTGACAAAAAAGATAGAAGTCATTTTATGGAGTGATAATTTGATAAAGAAATGTTAATTAATGGTAACTTTTTTTCACATTTAAAAATCCAAAGTCATCATAGTAGACTCACATACTAAAATTCAACTCAATATGGGAAGGTGTCCAGGAAAAAGTCTGCATAACTGTTTTTTGAGGAATGACATAATGTCAAAATGACATAATGACATAATGACCAAAAAAAAACGGTGGAATGATGGATTAGGACAAAACTATATTGCCTTGACCACTACATGGTTGGTCCATGCATAAAAAATAAGAATAGAGAATAATGGAGTGCAAAAATAAAAAGTATAAAAAATTAAAATAGACATAAACAAGAATGTGTCCATAGTACATGGATGCCCCACTAGCACTATCATTTTCTATGTTCAGTGGACGTGGAAATTGGGGTCAAGACTCTAATTTTTTATTGAAATTAGAAAGATTGTATTATAGGGAACATGTGTACAAAAGTTCAAGTTGATTGGACTTCAAATTCATCAAAAACCAACTTGACCAAAAACTTAAACCTGAAGCAGGACAGATGAACGAAAGGACAAACAGACGTATAGACTAGAAAACATAATGCCCATAAATGGGACCTAAGAATTAGAGAATACAGAAATGGGCGACACACAATCCAGACTCTCAACACTTTTTAAAAAGTTCTACTATACCTTACCAATATTGCTCCACTGGTTTCAAACACATATTGTTCTGGTATCATTTTCAGTTCATGAACTATATAATCAAATCCTAGTTGTGATTGTGACAATGATAAGGATGTTCGTAAAAACTTTCTGAGACCTTCAGGACCATATATTTCCACTGGTTCACTTCTTTGGTTATTCTGACTGATGGTGCACATTAACCCTGGTAAACCGTAACACTGCAAAATAATTTTAAATTTATAGAAATGTGGATTCATTTGTTTTCAATGACACCACATTTTGTGAATTGAGAAAAACTTGTTTTTTCTAGGATTTTTTCATTAAATGTATAAAATTGGTATACTAAAATATAGAAATTGTGTACTTCGTTGAAAATTAAAATTCATGATTAAGCCACACCCACAAATTTAACCATTAAAATTGAAATCTAACAAATAGCCCGCAGTTTAGTTCTGTAGATAAAAGATGAATGGTACACTCTATCCATGGAAACTTGTATATATCAATACTACAAATGCAATTAGGTTCAAAATAACTTTTTTATAATTCAATTTTGGATGTAACATGCATTATAATTGCCTGAAAATCTTTTGTCTATCAGCTCAGACATAATTTTGTCATGTGACCGTGCCATCAACAACGTTTTATTCCATAATTTACACCTTATAAATGGAATTTAGAGTTATATTTATATAAGGAATGACTGGAATAAATATTTGTTCTGTCTGTTTGAAATAACCTCAAAAAAGTGGTGCACAATTTTAAATAACCTAGTGCAACATGATGTACATAGGTTATACAGTGTGCACCTTAAATATACAGTTACAAAATGTTTATGCTAATAATACAAATATTTAATAACACTTTAAGATATTTGGAATGATATGAGTGGCTCTCAATAATGATGACATCAGTATGTACACTAAAGAGATTCATCCTTCAGAACTGACCTTAAATGAAGCTTATACTAACAATGAACACTTCGCTTTCCTGTATCTTCATAAATATATCTTTAATGGGACACATTATACCAAAAGTTATGTTATAGAGATGATTTTTCATTTCCTTTTGTTAATTATCTATTTTTAGATGGTGTTGCAGACATTTTATATGTTCAGGTATTTCACATCCAATCTCTTATTGTAATAGTCTTTTCAAAGCACAAAAATGTCAACATGCACGTCAAAGGGTAACCAAACCTTAAAACAGACTTATTCAGATAGAATATAGTTAGGATACTGTTGTCAGGTCATTGAAGATGGCATATTTTGTTATTTACATGTATATTGATTCACTCATAGGGTCTTTGAAATAAACACATTTATTCTAAAACCAGATGTTGGCATGATATGGGTTAATATGTTCTTCTCGAATATTTTATGATGATATGATACTAAACCCCTAACAGGAGGGATTGTGCCTGATTTTCATATGATGAAGACATAATGTTTCAATCAGATTATTAGAGGGGCTGGCATGTTAGTAACTGCTAGTAGTCCTTTGTTAATTTATGTATCATTGTCAATTTGGTTAGTTTCTTTTGTTACCTTTTCTGACATAAGACTCAGACTTCTTTTAAACTGAGTTTCACTACATGTGTTTGTTTAATTTACATTGGCTAGATGTATAGGGGGTACAGATCGGACAAAACATGATAACTACGCCACATTTTTGCCTCTGGCCTTTGTTAGTCGTATTATTTTAAATCTTAGTTCATTTATATGTTTTGGAGTTTATAATGACGTCCATTCTCACTGAACTAGTACACATTTTTGTTTGTGGGCCATATGATGGCAATAAATGTATAATATTATATAGCGACCAGTGAATTCTAAAATGAAACCTACATGATCACCATGGAGATGGGTTATAAATATTTTGCTTATCTTTCCTGGTTTTATCTCACTCTTCATGACCTGCGTTTGTGACCCCTCACCACAATCAAACAACCATACCCAATCCTCTGAAAAATACAATCTGCCTGGCTATAGAAGTTTACGTCATAGAAATAAGTGTTAAGCGTTATTTGTGATTCCTTTATTTTTGTGGTAACCAATTTTCGTACACTAATTTTCTTGTATATTGGATATCGTGGTTACTGTGGATTTATTCTTTTTTGTTGTTACCAATTTTCGTGGAATGAGGAAAACAATTTTCGTGGATATTTGATTATGGTTTTGCCTTATTCTTCATAAAATCCTATACAAAATATGTAATTTGTTGCACATTTATTTTTTGGTTTTAATACCTGTACCCACGAAATCCACAGAAATTGGTATCAAACAAAAAATAATTAATCCACAGTATACAAAAGGTCTGTAGAAAATAAGAACTTTGGTGAACATTGACAGAAAAATCAACTAAATTTTGTACATGTCATGATGACTATTGGTTGAATACAAAAGTCAAAGGCTTCCTTGATAATACTAACCAACTGTAAAGTAACATTAACAATCGATTTAAAGTGTTTTCAATTTAATATTGTTCTCGAACTCATTTAAAATATATAATTTGACAGACTAAATATGTTATTTTGACTCTGGTGGAGTGAGTTATCTCATTGTCAATCATACCAAATCTCTTGATTTTACAGAAATATTTGTACTAACCATTTTTAAGTCCTATACACGAAACTCCTCTGTCGGGTGTTGGATAGGCTGATGCTGTTCCCAGAAATATCACCTTCATGCTCATGGTACTTATATAAGCAGTTTACAAAGCAATACCTCTGCACAATTATCTCCTATATTAAGAGAAATAACAAAATCAGCAACAAGTTAGCATGAAAATAAACTCATCATAGATACAAGGACTAAATTTTGTAAATACGCCAGACGTGCGTTTCGTCTAAAAAAGACTCATCCGTGACGCTCCAATTGATGTTTCCTTTCTAAGACAATATCTGAGTAAATTACGAGAAATCTAGATATATATCAAGCAAGAAGAAGAAAAAGAAGGCACAGCTCCCCTCTGCCCTTATAGTCTTGATAGATATATGTGAGTTGTGTTTTCTAAAGGAAAATAAATACTTTTGAACACACAAAAAAATAATATTACCAAATAAAAGTACTATAGTCTGATAGTACAATGTGGTTAGCTAGTATTTTATGCAGGTTTTTTTCTACCAGTATCATGCTTTTATTGCTTCCAGCAAATTGCACATCTTTTCATGTGTATAAATACATTGTAGGTCAAGAATATTTTCAAATTGTTAAATATGGCAAAATTGTGTCCTGTTGTGGACAATGGTGGAGACGATTTCTTATTATCAAAATGATTATCTGACTCTAAATAAAAAGATCAGCTTTACAGTTTGATGTTTACTTATTCATGTTGTTACTATAACTAAAGCTAAGGTGACGTCACAGATGATCATGTGACATCAATTTTGGATACAAATGTAATGGGGACATTGCCAGTCCCAGTGTACTGTACATGCTGTATCATGTGTATTGTAAACAGGTGTGTTACATAGGTTAAGGGTCAACATGTCCTAGGGATGTTTATTATCCTACATCACCTAAATGTTTGCCATGAGAACTAGTTAAAATGGTAATCAGGTTTTAAAAAAATAAATTCTAATCAGTTTAATTCTCATTGGTCATGTTGGTGGGTTAACTCTAAACATCTAAACTGGGAAACAATTATATAAGACAATTAATAAATGGATATTTGTATTTACTACATTTATCTATTTTTATATATATAGACAAACTTTTATGTATCATGATAAGAAATTCATCAGTGGGAATAATTGCATAATATCGATGTGGGTATTTTGTCTATAAATGTATTTACACTTTTAGGATATAGCTGGATTTTGTCTCTGCATGATCTTAGATCTGATCCTAATAAGCTTCTGATGTCTAGCTACAATCACTGTTTAATTGTAACGTAAACTGTGAATGTCAAATTTTACAGGAATTCAACTTATTTGATTAAACGTAATGACAGACAAATTTGCATATAAGTGTAAATATGTCTATTGTTTATTATACATAACAAAATTGCTGTATATCCTTTTTTATTTTATTTTTCTATGTTTTCATGTATCTCAGCGATGATACTTTTGTACTGGATTTTATACTGAAAACAATATATATATACACCTCATTGCTATTTGTCCGGCTGCCAATATTTGACATCACAAAAGTTCCCCTAAAATTTTGACGTCATATTAAATAGAAAATATCTGACACTACAATGGAAAAGTGATTGATGTATGACATCAAAAGTTCAAGCGGGACAGATTTCCAAATAGTGATAACATGTATTCTCGGGGGGGGGCCACTTCAAACTTTTTTTGGTAGGGGTGAGCAGCTGAGACATCAAGTACCCCACCCTTTTCATATATTTTGTTAATCAAAAATATATACCTTGTCATATATTAATTAACAAAAAACAGACCTATAGATATATTTCAATATTTTTCCCGCTCATCATCACGTCCTTGTTAAGAAGCAAAATAGTCGCAATAATATCACCTTCTTTTCTAATAAATTTGTCACATCTTAAACACTTTTTTCTTATTGCCCATTTTACATCTTTCATTATGAAGATATTTCAATTCCAAAATACAATACATATAAAAGACGTTTGGTCAGATCATCTATGGTCAGATAACTGTAATATCACCCCAGAGTATAACACCTTCATTGATTTTAACATGTTTAAATATTAATTAAAAACTGATAAAAAAAGTTCATTGCCGTTCCCTCGTAAAGGACGCTGTCACAATGGAATTTCTTTAAATAATTGTTATCATGTTTTATGTATACAAACCCTTGAATTTTAACTAGGTGCAAATGTCAAAATAGTTAGATTTATTGCATCTATCGGCATCAGTGGAAATACAACATCAGAGTTTAATTGGTTTGACAAAGAACTGATGCATTTACGACTGTGGTTTAACCGCATCAAGAATAAATACGGACATCTGATTAGTTTCAGATACTTATGATATAATCAAGCAAGTGATAATATCAACCTATTGATATATATTTAATCTGAATTTCTCACCCTTTTCATATATCATAGAGCATGAAAAAGTGACCTATTCCAGCGGCTCATCCCTACCACTAATTATATAGGAAGTGGCCCCCCGAGCATGTATTAGTCAGTAAGTCAGTAACAGTTAGATGTTAGATAACTCGAATAATTCAATTCCTCTCTCTCAGTGTCCAATTCCCTTCCACACCAGGTGAATGTAGACATTGTAGATCAGCTGAATATTACGACTGGATTATTCGAGTTAGATGTTAGTTAGTTGTTATTTAGTTAGTAAGTTCATTTGTAGTTAGTTGTTAGTTTGTTAATTGTTATTTACTAATTTAGTTAGTTAGTTTGTTAGTTGTTAGTTGTTAGTTGTTAGTTGTTAGTTGTTAGTTGTTAGTTGTTAGTTAGACAGTTACCGTGGTCACGTAAAAAGGGAAATAACAGAGTGTTGTGTAGTTGCACAACGTCTAGTAGTACCTGTGACGTAAGGGGAGAGATACGAATCAAAGTATTACTGGAAGTCGTCGTCCATTCTCCTTCTAATTTATTTCTGGAAGTCAGATATATCTTTTTAGTTCGAAATATTTTTTTATGAAAACGAATTGTATATAAATCGATATTGTTGTCAAATAAACTAAATTGGTCACATTATTAATATTCATTTATTCGCTTTTGTATTTACAAACATTATCAAATATGTATTGATAAGCAAACATATGCTTTGATTAATATTCGTTTTGTTAAAAATCTGTATGTACAATATGGCGACACCGGGTTGGAGCAGACTACAATCTGAAATTTTGAATTTATACCGACAAAGACACATTTTAAAAAGACAACTTTCTACGTTACGCACACAGATAACCAAAAATCCAAACAGTTTAGAAAGGACCAGAGTAGATAGCTGTCATTTGTGTATGGTAAGACGCGAACAACTTGTCGACCTTGAAGTTCAAGAAACATGCATGTTTCGTAACTTATTTCATAAGAGTTTTGAACATAGCTGTTATGAATGTTTTTTGTCCAGGAAAGAACCGCCAAATTTTGACGTTTGTTAATTTATTTCGAAGCCAAAGGTTGAAGCCTTAGGGTTTTGTAACTTGTAATTTGACAGACAAAAAAAAGTCCCCCCCCTAAATGTTTGGGTTCAAGTTAATCTTCTTGTTGCCAGTAGTTTTTCAAGGTTGCATTTAGCATACAAAAAATACGACATCAATGTCTGAAGTTACTTGTCAAGCAAAATTATGACGTCATTCGATATATAACATTGTATAACTACATGCCATTACTATACAAATCCTTGATGCCATAAAGTCATATTGTAATAATGACAGTTATATGTGGGACGCATTGAATAAAATGTAACCCTGTTTATTTTTTGTTTGGGGATTTTTAATTGAAAGAGATACAGCAATGACAAGCAGCTTGCATAAATTAAAACATGAACATGAGTGTCCTTCTTGAACAATGTCCCTTCAGCAGCGAGGCCAAGAGGGTTAACAATAAAAGTGCAATCGGCACCTGAACAATTGTCAATTTGGCACTTATAGAAAACCTGTTGTTGAGTTGCTGTCCCAGAATTATTCTTTATTACCAGACCTGCCAACTATCCCGATTTTCGCGGTATCATCCCGATTTTCATCCCTCAACCCGAATCCCGATATCGGGATCGTAAAACAAGTCAAAAACCCGATTTTCACAAAATATACCCGAAAAAATTATTGGTTACCGATTTTGAAGTTTTTCTGATCAATTTTTAAAAATCTATAATTTTACCTGGGGACATATTATGACAAGTTTATATTAACCCTGTGCTAATCAACGGTCACAACAGGTGTCATAATTTGTTGTTGCAAGTAATCGGATTACCTGATGGGTCATAACAATCCTCAAAATTAGTTAATATTTGTAAACAGAAATTCAGTCAGACGGCCTTTGATTTTTAACCAATTTATCATATAAGCACAATTTGCAACGTTTACCGTAGTTCCATGACAAAATCATATTAACTAAAAGATGAAAACAGTGTAATGAACTCTTAAGAAAACATCGTTTATCTTGAAATCCATTTAATTTTTGAAATCAGACATGAGTCTGTTGATTTAAAATCGATGCCATTTTGTATACACTTCTACTGTATATAAGCCTCCGCCGGTAAGAGCACCTCTGAACACAAAGAAAGACAACTCAAATTTTATCAATTTTCTCATTAATACATGTACTGGCAGACTTAATAAAAATCTGAATTTATTTTTCTAACTTTAGGACATATAGGTTCATGTCTTTTGAGTCGTGGTCTAAAGACAAGCAGGTCTTTGGAGGGGGGAAAGGGGGGTCTTCATTTTAAATCCTTCATTTTTTATTGTCATCTTTCTCTTTTCTTAAATTGTTTTATCAATTGTAAAATAAGTACAAGAAGCATGCAAATAAAAGAAATCAAGGCTTACATGTATAAGCTTACCATCAGTATACCAAAAGAAAAAAGAAGAGATATGAGACTATTTGAAGAGTAAAAAACAGTGCACGCAGAAATGCCGGAAAAACTGTAACCCTTAAAAATCTGGTCGCGCACTAAATCCCCCATGGGGATTTTCAAAAGTTGGCAGGTCTGTATTACTTTTTTAATCGTTACCGTAAGTTAAGGCAGAATGTCACTCAATGCCATCCATATTAATAAACTGATACTCTCTTCCTTGCAAAAATTCCGTTAACCAGTTTTGATGGTCTCCCTAATAACAGATTGTTCAAAATTAAAAAAAAGCGTGAAAAAATGTTCATTACCACATGTTTTGAAAATGTCAAGTTTTGGTAATTATTGATTGATTTATGTTGCATAGACTGAATAAAATATAATCATAACAGAAAATATAAAACATTGAACATTTTTGCGCCGGAACTGCCCCTTGACATTTGTGTATTTTAGACGATTGGTTATTAGGACGACTTCAGTGGCTGGTTACTGTTAATTTTATGAAGTGGAACCAGTTTTGTTTTCATTTCGAAAGTGTACAAATGTACACATACTTTTGGTCACAAACATCGTTTAATATACATGGCTTTACTGTGGGAAAGTGTGAGACCATGAAAGGCACCAAAAAGGCCGTCTCGCAAGTCCGACTTGAAGTTACGGAGGCTAAAAAATGAGGTTAAACGGTTTGAGAATTTAAAACTCATTGGATGGACGGTTGTCCCTGACCCTGGCTCCAGTACGAGAATCTAGTTGTGTTTTGTAGCTACTGTAAGGAGCAGGGAAATTCAAAAGGAGGCAATTTGTATCTGTATTTGTATTTGAACAGGAGTTGTTGAGCAAATCGAAAAATAATATGAAAAATTATGAAGAATAAAATTTTAACTGATTGATTTTCTTCTTTTCTTGGTCTGCATCAGAAAGGATGATCTCTTTAACCATGTTAACTTCCAAAGTCAAATTTGAATGAGGAATTAATTTAAACAAAATGTGATTGCAAGGGGTTTATATCTACATGTATACATTTATTACACATGCATGTCTTAAATTAAAAAAAAAGAGTCTTAAACAGTCTTGTCAACAGTTTTGAGAAGGTTTTTTTTAAGGAAAGTAGAATTTTTTATATTACATGGAGAAAAAACTCTATATTTTTTAAAAGTTATATACACTTCCAGATCTACAAAAATGTAACCTCAAAATGCAGGATTTTACATCTAATATTGCAAAATTTTCTTTTTTCAAACCCCCTAGCTGGTTCTGATCACTTCGTCATCCGTCCGTTCCTTGGCTTCATGTTAAAGTTTTTGGTCAAGGTAGCTTTTGAAGAAGTCCAATTAACTTGAAACTTAGTACACATGTTCCCCATGATATGATCTTTTAAATTTAAATGCCAAATTATAGTTTTGACCCCAATTTCTTGGTCCACTGAACATAGAAAATGATAGTGCAAAGTTCAGGTTAAAGTTTTTGGTCAAGGTAGTTTTTGATGAAGTTAAAGTTACATCAACTTGAAACTTAGTACACATGTTCCCTATGATATGATCTTTCTTATTTTAATTCCAAATTAAAGTTTTGATCCCAATTTCACGGTCCACTGAACATAGAAATTGATAGTACGAGTGGGGCCTCTGTGTACTATGGACACATTCTTGTTTGGTTATTATCTTCGATATTATTATACATGTTATAGTATCAGCTATCTATTGTTAATGATATCATTGTCTAATAAGCTATATTATCTAATGCTATTAATTATGATTTTAACCTTGTTTTACATGATTTAAAAAACAACATTAAGAACAGGTGTCGACACAAGCTTTGTTGCCTCTGATTTCCTATTCATGTTAAAACACAGTTCTCACCTCAGCCCTGTTATTTTGAATGAGGTGACTTTCTTCTGTTGGTATGGTTCTCAGGGGTGTGGAAATATTTGTTGTGAGCACTTGTCTCTGGGCAAGTAAAACTGTAAATTTTACTTTTGTCCAGAAAAAAAGTTACTTGCCCTGATGGTCCCAATAAATATTGTAGTATTTTATTGTTATCTAATATATGATTCTTAGCACTGTTTTGCATCCCAAACAAATCAGTGAAACCAGTTGATTTATATGTGTAAAAATTTAGGAATGTTGGAAATGGGTTTATAACATCAATGGGACAAAAACTCAAAAGCAAACCAACTAAATGAAATGACATGTAAAGGACAAGTTTGCAGCATTGTTTTTTTTAATAAAAATTGTACCCAGTAGGTACACTACATATACTAAATTTAGAGGACAGTTAGGGAAGGAATGGACACTAAATAATAGATTAACTAATTATTTCTATCTACTGACACACTTGTTTTTTTCTTGGTAGTTGAACACTTCTATTTACCACTTAGACAACACATAAGGTTACCTTTGATCTATAAATAAGACAAAAACAAAACTTATTATCTGAATTTCTTTCCAAGGGGTAATCTGATATTCACAATGTCTGATATTCTTGGTTCCATATTTTTTTTTATATACACCTTGACGATCTCCGTTTGCGTTTCATGCTTTCGACTTGACTCATCATTTTTTTGTCTTGATTGCCCGATGTTTAATTTTAAAAGTATTCATCAATCTGAATCTCAATTCAAAATCTTAAGAAATGACACTTCAGGTGAATAGTGGATAAAACATAATGGACGATCCTGGGTCAGGACAAAGCCAATGCAATATTACGCGACTCGGGTTTGCATACTTATTTTTACTCATTTTGGTAGTCAATCTATTTCTGGAGTTATGTAATATTTATCGTCATGAACATTGATGTTTATACATGTTATACTTAAATATATGTTTTTACTCGCTGATTATCATATTATTGGTTTCTTTCACATAAATTAAACATCTTTATACGTTTTGAAATTAATCCTATATTTTTGCTGAATTTGAATTTTGTCTTGTACAATGTTGTATATTATTTTACTTGTCTACGGGCAACCAAAACAAAAATAATTATTTGTCTTGGTGTTAAAATGTACGAGTCGGGCATAGCATTTCCACACCCCTGGTTCTTCTGAACGATGACATATCCAAAGCTTATCCAACTTGACAAGTCATTTAAGTTTCATACTCAAGAAAACAGTGCTGGAAATAAATAAGGTCCATTTCAGGTTTACTGTTGCTATAACCTGACCAAGGATTCCTGATCAACATGATCAATGGGAAAATATCATAGAATATTAACATGATCAATGAAACCTGGGTCTGCATACTTATATTTTGTTGTTTTGGAATCAATATTTTTCTTGATTATTGATGTTGTTATACATGTTCAATAAAACATATTGGTTTTGTCTTGTTATTTTATATTTTTTCTACTTTTATAAATGAATTTTGAGGACTTTTCTACACAATTATATAAGTTCATAATGTCAAGGAATATTTGTTTTACTTGTCCAAAGGCAACAAAGACACAAAAAAATACTTGTCGGTCGGTCATCAAGATTGAATGTTGTGTCCATACTTGACAAAACTGTTACGGGTTCAACCTCTGCAGTCATATCATGCTGCGCCTGGTGCCGTGGTGGAGCTTCTTATTCAGTTATAGTTTTACTTTTGCTCTACCATCATTTGACCATATTTTTGTTTTCAGAAACCTTTAACATGTAGTCAGACAGTACCACTTAGATACAGCAGTGCAGTGATAGCAAATTATAAAACCAACCCTTTCAGCTTAGTCGAGACAGAAGTGTCAACTTTATGTGATAAAATCAAACAAGTAAGTACATGAAGTACAGGTTACATTCTGTAAATATAGACAACGCAATTTCCCAAATGTGAACTTTTTAAAAAGATTTTACGGTTAAAACTCTGCCACTTTACTATACAATGCTATAATGACAATGTATGAAGTTACGTTATAAATCATATCCTAGGCTAGAAAGTTTATGTGAACTACTATTTCTTTCAAAGGACAAACATAGGACTGGGTGGTATATAAATTAATAAATTTCTCCCCAAAACACGTTTGGCTTGTGAAACAGATTTATTCACTAAGTGCAACCTACATTACCATGATTACAGTCACATCATTCATCCTTAGCCATGTTAGAAGATAGCTAAAAGCATAAGAGCAGTTCCATGGATAATAGAACATATGACACCTATGGAAGGCAACTACAATGAATGATCCTTCAATTGGTGCTTTATACCATGTATACTGGTAGAATTTGATGTTACATTTAATAAATATCTTTTTGTCACAATAACCTATGACATGACACATTTTCCCCCTAATGACACCAGTTCAACTGGACAGTTCATTGATATGATCAAATTGGAATCTCATGTATTTGCCACAATTGGTGTGTGTGTGTGTGTGTGACAAAATTGAAATGTATTCAATTCTCTAAAATTGATTCTACAAGTGGGTGGTACCCTATTTTAAAAGTGCCTTCCCTGGGTACCATGTATTTTCTAATGGAACAGCCCTTAACCATGTTATATACAGTTCTAATTGCAAATCAGCGTTAAATTATTTGGTGCAACTAAGAATACATAATTTTGATGTCATATAATTCATGTAATTTGGGTCAAATAAAAAAAATAAAGATCTTTTTCTTATTTTTTGTGACTGAAACTAATCAACAGGATGAAAAATGCAAATCAAATCCCTATTAATGGTAAAAAAAGGGAACACATATAAGGTTCAAGAATCTAGAAATGTAATAAACTGTTACCATATTGGAACCAACGTCTGAATAGACATTGTTTGGTACATGTCATTTCCGATTTTTCGCAGATATACAACTTGCACATTTTGTTTCTTGCAGAAGTTTGTATCAGAAAAAGATGAATTGAAAGACATAGCAGATTATTATTTTGATGGGAAAGGCAAATTTTTCCGCCCAATGGTTGCTTTATTAATGGCCAAAGCTGTAAATTTTCACAATACCTCAGAGGACAGGTAATATTTCAAAAGTATCCGAACATATTGAAATAAATTTTTCATACCCTCTAAAAAAAAAGAATAATGAACTTCTGTTTGTAACTCTAAAAAAATGCTGAAATACAGATATGATTTAAACAACAATGTGAACACCAAGCCTGTGATTTACCTTTTATTGAACATAATTTTTATTGTGAAAACTGTTAATTCAGAAATTATTGCGTGCATTTATTATTGTGATTTTTAATTTTTTCAATATTCAGAAAAATCCTGTTTGATTCATATAAAAAATTTCAAAATGCGAGTGTTAGTAATTGTGATGATAACCCTGTCGCATTATTCGCAATAATAAAAAACATCGCAATAATTTCTGAATTTATATTACCAGTTTGATAGGACTGATGAATCTATCTTACCAGAGTTAAGGCATATATATATAGTTTATAAATTAAAACAGATATGGGGTATGTGTCAATAAAACAGCAACCTAATAGTAATTACACAAACAAACAAAAAAGACATCTATAAATGAAAACAAGATCTTCAACAGTTGACATGTTTATACAATATTTAAAGCTTCTTATTTCCTTGTCAGAGTGAAAAAAAGTGTGAACAAATCAATCAACACAAAAATTCCTAAATGCCGAAAAAACATCGAAATATAACAAAAAAGAAATGTTGACAAAGTTCTTGCTATTGAACAGTTACATGAACAAGTATCAGTAAAGACATGTTTTTATGCCCCATTTATGCACGTTGTGTTTCTGGTCTGTCCGTCTGTTTGTTTGTCTGTTTGTCCTGCTTCAGGTTAAAGTTTTTGGTCAAGGTAGTTTTTGATGAAGTTAAAAGTCCAATCAACTTGGAACTTAGTACACTTGTTCCTTATGATATGATTTTTCTAATTTTAATGCCAAATTAGATATTTTAATAATTTTCACGGTCCACGAAATATAGAAAATTAAAGTGCTGATGGGGCATCAGTGTACCTAGGACACATTCTTGTTTGTGACAGAATAACGCTTATTACAAAATAGATAGCTGTATATTGTAATCAACTGCCATTAATTACCATTTGCAACCTTGAATGATTTCAGTATATGGTCGTCACAAGAAGAAATAGCAATGATTGCAGAAATAATACACACAGCAAGTCTTATCCATGATGATGTTATTGATGGTTCAAACACAAGAAGAGGAAAACCTACAGTTGACAGTGTATGGGGACAAAAAAAGGTTGGTATTTATCTTACAAATCATAGAAGTACACTGTAAAGAAAGGATATTTGATGACTGGTAAACACTTTTTCATTTTAAGTCTGGAAATTGTTTATTACCTGTTCCAAAAAGAATAATGTTTAAATAAAAAAATATTCACTGGTTTATATAGTAAAAAAAATGAAACCAGAGCTTTTAAAGACTAATAATACATTGTTCTAAGAATAAAAATAAACAAACATAGATGTCTTTATATGAAGATAATTTGTCTTTATGATAGATTATCAAGGTGAAAAATATTTATGTTATTTCAGCTGTTATTTAAAAGATTTCTGTAAAATGTTCAAGTTAATACACAAGATCAGTTTTGATTTAAGCAATTGTACAAAGAAGGGACAGATAAGATTTATAAACAATAATATTGACTACCAAACCTAAATATTTTTTTTAAATGGAAACACTAAAATCACAAATTTTTGTCTCTTTTCTAGGCAATATTAGCAGGAGATTACTTACTATCTGTATCCTCTGTGGCATTAGCTAGACTTGGAAATACTGAAGTAGTAGCAGTTTTATCTCAGGTTATAGAAGATCTAGTCAGGGGTAAGTCACTAAAAAGAACAGTCTACTCTGAAAAAAAGACTTCAATGAGGGTATCAATGAAATGTCAAATTTAAGGTTGCAAATGATTTGTGAATAATTTTTGTTGTCATTATAAATCATCAAAGCATTACAACAAGCAACAGAAATGTACTCTGGTTTCAACTTCCAGTGCATGTTTGAAATAACTAATGCTTTTATTATTACATTAAGTTGTTCAAAGTAGTTGTTGCATCTGATTTCTGAAGGTGTTTTTTTTGGGGGGGTAGTGGTAGGAATTTGTTTTAAATGGTAAGATCCTTGAGTAATGAAACACTATTTATTATGCCCCCCACCAAAGCGTAGGGGGGTAGTAAGTTTTACCCTTGTCCGTCTGTACATCTCAAAGTTGGTTTCCATTCTCTAACTACAGTTTGCCTCAACTAAATGTTATGAAAATACTACACAATGCTTATTACCACAAAACACAGATCAATTTTTAATTTTGATGGCGTTCTAGAGTTATGTCCCTTTACCAACAACAGATTGCTTAATTTCTAGTTAACTTTCTGTCACTTTAGTTTGCCTCAACCAAATGCTATGAAACTTATACACATTGCTTATTACCACAAAATACAGATCAAGTTTGGATGTTAGAGTTGTCACTAAATAGTTAGAGTTATGCCCCTTTACAAATGGAAAAAATGCTGAATTTTTCTGTTCTTTAACTTAAGTTAGCATCAACCAAATGTTATGAAACTTATACATAATAGTTAATACTTATTACCACAAAACTCAGATCAAGAACAAATTTCAGTTATTTCCCTTTATAACTTTATATGATATGCAAGCAGGGGACACATTCCCAATTTTTTATTAAAAGCCTTAAGGTTACAATACACCATTAGATTTTATGGGCGCAGCCATTTTATGAGCATAACATGGTATTCAGAATTAAGAGTATGGCGAATTCTGATTGGTCGATATGTGCTCCCGTTATTTTTTATTTTTAGAGACTTCGTGCACTCTGCTTTATACAAAAGGCAAAATAAGAATTATTCCGTAGCCCTAAAGGCACTGAGATGACTTTTCAACGCTAGGACAAGACCCGTATTTTTAAGGGCAAAGTTGATAGGCATGGGAGATAAGTACAAAATACGCTAAGAAAAGCAACGCGACCCTATATTTTTTAGACCAAAAAATACTGTCCTAATAACTTTTCTTTGATTCTAGCAAGGTTTCGTTAAGAAAATCAACTTTCTAAAGTCTGTATCTCGAAAAAGGCTACCATTGTCGCCTATGGGGAAATTAATTGTTTATTTCAATCTATACAGCATCGACATTTCTTTATAATAGTGCTCAAAAAGTGTCAAAAACAGTAATTTTACTTGACATTTGATGTGAAACGGTATTTTTTGGTGACAAATGAAATATTGATTATCTAGTTTTTAAGCTATAGTCTGTTTCATATTGGTATTGCATTTTACCTTAGAAACAAGGGTGGGCTCGACTTTTGACTTACTGTGGAACGAATATGTCATTTTCTGAAGTTCTGCTGATTTGTTTGAATAGAGCAAGTACACGTCTAGAGTTTGTGAATATAAATCGATTTTTAAACATAACAATCTCGACCCAAGTGCTGTTATCGAAATTACGAAATTCAGCGAAAATGTACGGAAATGATCTCCTTCGAACATTGAAATGTTCACACGAATATCAAACTAAAAGAATAAAATAAGCATGCCATTTTGTAGTTAACAAACAGTTATCGATGTCAAAACACAAATATTAACACATATTCCATATTTTGAAATGCTATTGTCTGTTTCAAAAATGTACTTTTTTACGAAAACGGTTTCATTTAAAACTGTTGTTCAAAATTCACCGTAGTAGTTATATATTGGATTGGTTTTGTTATCAATATAATCAGTACTTGATGATATATAAAGAATCATTGGAGAAAGTGGGCATTATCTTCAGTCCCTTTTTAACAGAACCGCATTTACTAAAAAAAACTGATTTTTTTTCTTCACATTTTTCGACTGGGGTCACCTCCGATGAAAAATTCTGAAAATTCAGAGAGTAAAGCCAGAACGGTTTGAAGATGATTTATTTGTGGCATATATATTTGTGCATCTAACGCACTATGAATTGCACGATACAAGAAAGTATTGAATACCGTATAGGTTACAATACACCATTAGATTTTATGGGCGCAGCCATTTTATGAGCATAACATGGTATTCAGAATTAAGAGTATGGCGAATTCTGATTGGTCGATATGTGCTCCCGTTATTTTTTATTTTTAGAGACTTCGTGCACTCTGCTTTATACAAAAGGCAAAATAAGAATTATTCCGTAGCCCTAAAGGCACTGAGATGACTTTTCAACGCTAGGACAAGACCCGTATTTTTAAGGGCAAAGTTGATAGGCATGGGAGATAAGTACAAAATACGCTAAGAAAAGCAACGCGACCCTATAATTTTTAGACCAAAAAATACTGTCCTAATAACTTTTCTTTGATTCTAGCAAGGTTTCGTTAAGAAAATCAACTTTCTAAAGTCTGTATCTCGAAAAAGGCTACCATTGTCGCCTATGGGGAAATTAATTGTTTATTTCAATCTTAAAGGTAGGCTTAATATGTTGTTAGTGATTGAATAAATAATCAGTATGTTATATGGGAATTTTACAGGTGAATTCATGCAGATGGGCTCTAAAGAAAATGAAAATGACAGATTTAATCACTACCTCAAAAAAACTTTTAAGAAGACAGCCAGTCTACTAGCTAACAGTTGTAAAGCTGTAAGTTAACTATTATTATATGTCAGTCATGAAAGTGGGGTCTTCGTCTGTGTTCCATGGACATATTCTCCAGTTATCTATGTTTGTAAATCATAATTTTATCACCCAAAACATTTAGAAATCACCCCTTCTCAGCTATAGTGATTCTTTTAACTTTAGTACGAGTGAATCTTAGCTTCATCACCTTGAATGCACTGTATATGGTCAATTGAAAATTACTTTTATATGAAATTAAGTACAGTGTTTTAATTTTATATCATATCTTATTAAATTCTGTTATTGTCTATCTTTCAGGTATCTATTTTAGGAAATTCGAATGAGGATATAACAGAAGTAGCTTTTGAGTATGGAAAAAATGTTGGTATAGCTTTCCAGGTAAGAATCTTAAGAGAAATAAATTATGTATATGGACCATAATTTGCTATTGGGCTCCGTTTCCTATAACTATAGAAAAGTGATAAAATGTGAATTACTGTAAGAAAAGTTGTAACTACATCTAAAGATGCCATTATTTTTATCAACATACAAGTGTATTCTACTCTTCCCTAGAAAAAAAATTGAAATATACGAATTTCAAAGATTCTACAACCGTATTTTTGTGTCGTTTCTCGCGTTACTTTTTGCTTCCGAAGAGCATAACGCTGACTGATTTATAGATAATCGTCACCGGCAAATTCGTAACTTTTGCTTTCAAATAACAAAGAACATCGACCAATAAGAATAGTGAGAAGAAAATGCAGAGAACTATAAGTATTTATGTAGCAGATGTAAGAACAGTGGCGTGACTTTTGTGTCCGATTTCGTAACGCAAATTTAAGATGATGTAATCTGCTTTGTTGTAATAGAATTCTTAAAAACAATATGCAAATATGAACTCTCGCGAGATGTTCAAACAGGTAAATCAGAGATGATTTACATTCTTGTTTTGATCTTCGTAATAATTAAGTAAGAAAATGACGTTATCGTTATGCGTTACATTTCACACGAAACAGAAGTCCAGTTATTTATTAAAATTGTTTTTGTCCTTAAGTTTTAATCATTTCCGGTCATACGTGAAACATGTGACTAACATGTGATAACGCCATTACGGCCGGATGTACGAAATAGTAGGTCTAAACATTGTTTTTGTTTCCAACGGGATGTTAGCAAACATAATCTGTAGACTTGTTTTGTCTTGTTTAAAAGAGGAAAATACAATTGTCAAAGAGATTGCGCCGGTGGTCTGTTATTTTTCCTATGTGCATAATGTTACATACGATCCTGTGTGAAAATAAATGCCCAATGACTTGACAAAATCGATTTCATATTTGACAGACGTTAGAACACACTTCGTTTCCCGATAATGACGTGAAGAGTCCTTGGAAAAATCAATCGAAATTACGTCTCTTATCATTGTACCAATGCTCGTTGGATTGATTTAACTTCAGCAGTAAATATTACTGGATATTTTAGGTGAATAAATATAATTTAATAAAAAATACATGTTAATATACCGTTACACTTGGAATGTACAAAGTTGGCATCTTTGTCACAGTTTTTAATTAATATTTTTTATTCATGTTCTGCAAACACTTATCAGAAACGCAATAAACTTGTCAAAGGAGAAGTAAACTTTTACCATGCATGACTTGAAAGGAAGTACTTTATTGATTTTAGCCCACTAAAGTAGGTTAAAATGTGGAAACCATGTAGATGGTGTACAGGTCACAAGTATCACATTGTGCCTATTTTAAAGATTTTAATTCCAAGTTAAAAGTTTTTTTCTTTACCGGATTTAAAGAATGTTACATTGCCAATGATTTGGAATAAATTGTATATAACTGGAATATCAAAACCAAATATAAATACATTTTTTTGGCTTAAACATCAAGATACAACGATTATGGTATCCTGTATCAATGAAGAAAATATGGAAAATTCTGAATAAATTGTACTAATTGTTTTCAAAACAAGCACATATTTAGGAGTTTTATAATACTGTTACATTTAAGATGGATTTTAAGAAAAAGTATACTGTTCAGATTATTTTAAGCAGATTTTGCAATAAAATAAAACTATAAAATGCTTTCGGTTTCTTATGGTTTCCTGTCAGGTTTAAAAAAAACTTTAATATAACATTGAAAATAGATTTTAAATATTAACATGAAGCAAGTAACACTAGTAATGGTGTTTATTTATGCCTTTTGAATTATATTGTGCAAAATAAAGAAAATAAAGATTGGTTTCCTGTTTGGTTTCATGTCACGTAAACGGTGAATCAAAATGTATTAATTTTTTCTCGAAAAACTCAATTGTTCCATTCATACTATTCTAACACCAACACAACCCACAAAATAAAAGTTAAAATTTTAGAACTTATAAAAAAGGATACAAAAAGAAACCAAAGGCCAAATACCAAATTATGGTCCATATTAGAAATATATAAATATATTAGAAATAAATTATTTATATTAAAAGTGCTCAAGTTTTTCCCAGTTTTTGACAATTCTTTGGAGTTTTGTACACAAGGTTAATTTTACTTTCACTGTTTATCACAATCAGCTAATCAGTAACACTTAACCTACTGATACACAAAATTCACTTTTGTTCTTTGGTACCATTTATTGAACGAATTTTTTTTTTGTTACAGTTAATAGATGATTTATTAGATTTTACATCGTGTGAAGAAGTAATGGGTAAACCTACTGCTGCTGATCTCAGATTAGGACTGGCGACTGCTCCAGTATTATTTGCTGCTCAGGATTATCCAGAACTAAATCCTATGATCATGAGAAGGTTTAACGAAGAAGGAGATATAGAATTGGCCAGAAAACTTGTAGCTAAGGTTATTTAATTATAATATCTGTGTTTTAAGTGTAAAAAGTGAATACGTTTGATTTGGTATAAAATATTTCCTAAAGTAGTGTTAATATAAAAATTTAAGACATAGATGTTCACTGCACAACAGGTTAATTTAGGGTCGTCGACCATTGGACAAGCCTATACACAAAATGTCAAGCTTGAATTGCCCAATAGTTTTGAACAATTGTGAATATACTGAAACCAACAACAAATTTTTAAATTAAACCCAAGAAGAGCATTGACAAGATTGTAGAACAGGAACAGGCTATTGATAAATATAAACTATCCCACTCTAAAACTTGGCTAAAAGAGGGACGAAAGATACCAAAGGGACAGTCAAACTCATAAATCTAAAACAAACTGACAATGCCATGGCTAAAAATGAAAAAGACAAACAAACAACAGCACACTTCACAACATAGAAAGACAGCATTATTTCATTGGCAATGATTTTTTATTGTAGAGTGATGGTGTAACACAGACCAGAATGTTAGCAGAGGAGCATAGTAAAGAAGCAATTAGACAAATTAGGACATTAAAACAATCTATACCTAGGGATTCATTAGAACAATTAGCTGTTATATTACTACAGAGACAAAAATAGGTCTACTAGGATTTAATAATATTTTTATATGCAACCAATTGTCGTGTTTTATTATGCCAGTGGCATTGAAATGAGGTTTTTAGTCAAAGAGAGCTACATGAATTTTTATGCCCCACCTAAGATAGTAGAGGGGCATTATGTTTTCTGGTCTGTAGCTCCGTTCGTCCATCCGTCCGTCCGTCCATTCGTTCGTTCGTCCAGCTTCAGGTTTTTTGGTTAAGGTAGTTTTTGATGAAATTGAAGTCCAATCAACTTGAAACTTAGTACAAATGTTCCCTATAGTATAATCTTTCTAATTTTAATGCCAAATTATATATTTACCCAATTTCAAAGTCCATAAAACATGGAAAATGATAGTGCGAGTGGGGCATCCGTGTACTTTGGACACATTCTTGTTCTACATGAAATTGAAAAATTCTGTGAAAGTGTGATGATTATTAATTTCTTAATTTTGGCAATATTTGAATATATTATTTATAAGAAATTTTATATTTTTCGTAATAATTTGTATCACATTCAATACAACATAATATTGAATTGACATAGGTGTCAGCTCCTAAAATCCTCACAAATAGGAATCTATCCTTTTGTAACTTTTTTGCCTTTTATTGAACCAATTTTGCAAAGTTTATGAATGTTATAAAAATTCTTTTACTCAGGAATCCAGTACTTTAAACAAATTATTATTAAAAAACATACATACAAAATTACAAAAAATAGTAAAGTCTTTTTCAAAATGAATAATTAGTGAATAGTCAAGCAATTGTGAAAGGGAAAATAACTGTTTAAGAGAGGTTTTTTTGTTTGGCAAATAATATTTTACTTTTGTTCACCAGACTTTACATGATGGTAAATTTTCAAATCTGACCATATGAATGGAGCTGCTCCCTACTATCCAGGAAATTTTCACCTATGCTTTTCAGTTCTCATTCTCACTTTTTTATAAAAAATATATAAATAACCTTAAAAAGATTTTTATAAATAAATTTGGTCAATTATTTCTGGATTTACAACTATTTGAATGTGAAAAAAGACATATCAAGTTAACCTTACCTCAACAAGCTCTAATATTCAAATTCCTTTACTATACTGCCACTGAAAATCTTAAAATATATTGATATCTTTGTTTTGGTTTTTTGAATGTGTGCCTATTATAGTATATAGTAATAATACAATAAGTATATATGTCTTTTTTTCTTGGCAAACAAAAGTTTCATCAGCAGCAGTTTGTTATATGTTGTAGCATATAACTCATAATGTTATAAGTTTCTTTTTTCTTCTCTTTTGGGGTTCTACATGTATAAAAATTTATGAATTATTGTTTGAGTATTTTCTACTTACACAGTCCAAGCTACTTCAGAGGATTTTTAAGAATACCTTAAGGACCAAAAATTTCACTTCAAAATATAAATTTGAATATTAAAGATAAGAAAGAAAAATATTCTGCTTCAATTTGCCAATTTTAAAAATATCTGGAAAACGTGACAATCAGTCAATTAAAATATTTGTCAAATGAATTTTGGAGAGCTTATTTTAAAAAAATTAATGAAAAATGTATGGTTTTGTTTGTTCATCTACTTTTTACATCCTGCCTTTTTAAGGGGACTTGCTTTAATATGTACAGTAGTAAAAAGGGAGAAGGGTGTGATAACACCCAAATGGAGCTATTTTTCAATAATGAAATGAAATTAGTGATATGATGCAGGCATTATATTTTTATAACAAAACATGACCAAGAATTGACATCAATTTTTTTTTAAATATTCACAATAAAATGTTATCAAGGAGGAACACAGGGTGGGGCAGGTAAATTCCCCTTCCTTTTCTGTCACAACTATTTATATAAAAATTGTTATTGATTTGGGTTTAGAGAATTTTTGTTAAGGACATACATCTCTAAGTCATGTTTGAATATTTGCCCTCTAGAGAAATAGTTTTTACTGATCTGAATTACAAACAGAAAATTGATATTGATATTATGTGCAAACCCAATTTGGCAGATTTGTTTTCAGAAAACAGTAATTGAGCTGAATTGTTTTAATTGCACTGCAAAAACCAAACCATTTGATATTTTGGCTTGACAAAACATTTGTATCTTTAGGGACTACTAATATTTTAAGTGGCAGATTGAGGGTGCAAGGAAAGAGGAGGGTAATCAGTGAAATCACTGATTGTAACAAGGTGAAATATTTTTTTGACGATTTGAGGCAAACATTTGTTTTTTATCCATAGGGGGAGGCATATTGTGTCATATTCCTCTTCGACATCCTTAGTTCTCCACTAACTTTTGATGAAAAGTGAAGAATATCTATGTTATTTACTACAATGTAAACTGTTTTCGATGAATGTTGAATTTTATAAATGTCAATATATATATAAAAAAAGGTCTATTAAACTCTAAAAGAGATATTATTGATGAGAACTTTGTTTTTTATATCTCAGAGCCTAAACAGTGGTCTAGTGAAGGAATCTTTTAGAAGATTTATAGTTAATTCAATCATTTCTAATTGTTCCATTTTGTAGTTAAATGAATTAGATTTTTTTTGGAAAGCAAACTTGTTTGGGGTATTGCAAGTTGCTGACAAACTCTATCCCTCTGTTAGACGAAGTCTATCCTTCTGTTATCACTGATTGCTTTTGTCAACTTAAGATTTATTCTAGAATAACCAATTGTCTATTTATGTTGACTTTGGAAAAATCTCTTGATATTAAGAATCCCAATGATTTTTTTTATGCCCAATTTATGGGAATTATGCTTTCTGGTCTGTGCGTCTGTTTGTCCCTTCCTCCATCCGTTCGTCCATCTGTCCCGCTTCAGGTTAAAGTTTTTGGTCGAGGTAGTTTTTAATGAAGTTGAAGTCCAATCAACTTGAAACTTAGTACACATGTTCCCTATGATATGATCTTTTTAATTTTAATGTCAAATTAGAGATTTTCCCCATTTTTCATAGTCCATTAAACATTGAAAATGATAGTGCGGATGTGGCATCCGTGTACTGGGGACGCATTGTTGTTTTATTAATTATCCAAAGCCCTGACTTGGTATAGATACTTATAATAAAAGTTGTTGGTAAAACCAGATTTCACAGCATGCCAAATCACCAATTTGTTTGACAGTCATTTCATTCTTGTCGAGACTTCAACTTAAGTCAAAAAAGCGAGACTACATTCCGGCGGCAGCAGCGTCCACAAATATTCACTCTGTGGTTAAAGTTTTTGAAATTTTAATAACTTTCTTAAACTATACTGGATTTCTACCTAACTTGGACAGAAGCTTGTTGGACTTAGTTTTTCTGCGGGGAAACATTACATTCACTCTGTGGTTAAAGTTTTTAAAATTTGAATAACTTTTCTTAAACTATACTGGATTTCTACCTAACTTGGACAGAAGCTTGTTGGACTTAGTTTTTCTGCGGGGAAACATTACATTCACTCTGTGGTTAAAGTTTTTAAAATTTGAATAACTTTTCTTAAACTATACTGGATTTCTACCTAACTTGGACAGAAGCTTGTTGGACTTAGTTTTTCTGCGGGGAAACATTACATTCACTCTGTGGTTAAAGTTTTTAAAATTTGAATAACTTTTCTTAAACTATACTGGATTTCTACCTAACTTGGACAGAAGCTTGTTGGACTTAGTTTTTCTGCGGGGAAACATTACATTCACTCTGTGGTTAAAGTTTTTGAAATTTTAATAACTTTCTTAAACTATACTGGATTTCTACCTAACTTGGACAGAAGCTTGTTGGACTTAGTTTTTCTGCGGGGAACCATTACATTCACTCTGTGGTTAAAGTTTTTAAAATTTGAAAAACTTTTCTTAAACTATACTGGATTTCTACCTAACTTGGACAGAAGCTTGTTGGACTTAGTTTTTCTGCGGGGAAACATTACATTCACTCTGTGATTAAAGTTTTTAAAATTTGAATAACTTTTCTTAAACTATACTGGATTTCTACCTAACTTGGACAGAAGCTTGTTGGACTTAGTTTTTCTGCGGGGAAACATTACATTCACTCTGTGGTTAAAGTTTTTTAAAATTTGAATAACTTTTCTTAAACTATACTGGATTTCTACCTAACTTGGACAGAAGCTTGTTGGACTTAGTTTTTCTGCGGGGAAACATTACATTCACTCTGTGGTTAAAGTTTTTAAAATTTGAATAACTTTTCTTAAACTATACTGGATTTCTACCTAACTTGGACAGAAGCTTGTTGGACTAAGTTTTTCTGCGGGGAAACATTACATTCACTCTGTGGTTAAAGTTTTAAAAATTTTAAAAACTTTCTCAAACTATCCTGGGTTTGAACCAAACTTGGACAGAAGCTTGTTTATGATCATAAGATAGTATCCAGAAGTAAATTTAGTAAAAAAATTAATCCATTTTTTCCGTATTTTACTTTTAAATGGACTTAGATTTTCTGCCAGGAAACAACACATTCATGCACTCTGTGGTTAATTAAAAAAGAATTAATAACTTAATTTCTTATACTACTTTATTTGTTTATAACCAAAAGCTAGTATCTCGAAGGAAATTTTGTTAATATTTTGTACCTATGTATCTGTATTTTACTTATAAATGGACTTAGTTTTTCTTCCAGTTAACATTACGTACAGTCTGCAGTTAAGTTTTTAAAACATTTATTAAATTCATAAACTATCCTGGATTTTTACCAAACTTGGACAAAAGCTTCTTACAATCAAAAGATAGTATCAAGAGGAATATTTTTATTTGATTTTTTTCCTCATTTTTGTTAAACCTGCAATTTACAGCAAAAGTAAGCAAGACACTGGGTTCCGTGGAACCCTTACACTTTTTTTTTATTTCATATTGTGTTCTTATATTTTGACATTGCTCAAGGCTAGCTAATGTTCTTCCAATATAAACCCTGTAATACTTTCGTGTTCTTCCTATTTTATTTTATTTGGATCCAAATTAAATTTGGGTTTCCTGTAACCTAAGCATGGGCTTATTGGTTTATTTGAGGGGTATCATTTTGTGTCAACGTCTGTCCCTTAACCCCTTATTACAATTTATTTTTCTTTCTATCTTGACTATTTAATGCTAATGTGCACCTATTACTTTGATTTTTTTTTTAAAAGAATCATTTTCCAGGTTTCCATTAGCCAACTATGTGCACACTACATATATATACTGTTCTTCTAAATGCCTAATAAAGTTAAAGACATTTTCTTAGAATCTTCATATTATGCCAAAGTGCACTTATTTTTAGGGAGGGTTCTCTTACCATAGCATGGACTTTGCAAGGGGCAGGGGTATTATTGTTTGATGATTGCTCACATCACCTCTAGTTTATTAGTTGTTTTATTAGCTTTCAGTTACAAGCTAGTGCTCTTAGATCAGTGCTGTGTGTCTTTGTCTTCCTGTTAGTTGTTGTTTGTGCTTCTTGCCAATCTATTAGGATAGGATGTGTCCAACTTAATTTTCAAAGTTTGTTCCTATTTTGTGCTGATACACTATTATCCCAGGTATCCCGCAAAATCCTATTGCATTCTATATGTGCCTATCCCAAATCAGGAGGCTCCTGTAGTTCAGAGGTTGTCGTTTGTTGCTGTCTGTCATATGTTATTTTTTTTTATTGTTTGTATTTTATCAGGCTTTTGGTTTTTTTTTACATTTGAATAGTTTTACAAATCGTCCTGTCAGTGGCCTTTTATATGATGTCGGTTTTGCAACTTTGCTCATTGAAGTACAATAATTGCTTAATTCCACATCATTTTAGAGACTCTGTTGGATAGTTTTCTCATTGGCAATTATACCACATATCCTTATTTTATACTGGTGTATTAAAGAAGTACATCTTGACAATCAATATATGGTATATGGTAGTAAGCTTTAACAACATAAGCATATGATATTAGAAAATGTATTTATTCATTGTAAAAGTATGCTGTATAAAAAATATTCTTTGATTGTCTTAAAAAATACATTTATAAATTGTAATAAATTACAATTTTTTTTTATTATGCTTATTGTAACAATTCTATAACAAAGAAACATTTATATTAAACAAATAAATAATAACTATAAAATTAACACAGAATACTTGTAAAACGTAATCTGCACATGGTAGTGGTACTTTTGCAAAACTAAAATTATGAAGAATAGAAATTCCTATATATTAAAAGACAATTTTTTTACTTGTAGCTGTCATTTTTTCTAACTGTAACTCTTCAATACCTGTCATTTTAGGAATCTGTAGGCACCCAATGAAGTCATGAATTTTTAATTTAGTAAACAATTAGAAGCATTAAAAAAAATTAGCATGTCAAAGGAAAAAATCTTTTATCTTTTGATCCTTCATGTTATTAAAAAAAAATCATGTATAGTCTTTTGAAGTAACTTGATCCATTCTTACATTAAACAAAACTAACTAATCAATGAAATATCCTCCAAGAAACATAGTAAGCCAACAGATTTTATTTTCATAAATCAGAATGAGGGTCCTCTTTACAGCTTGATTATTATTTTTTTTTGCTTTTTAACTGCATGTACATGTATATGCTTAAAAGATAAATGATTATGACACCACATTACAATGAATAATGCTGTTATGTTTTGCATATCCAGTTATTTTTACATAATTGAAAAGCCAATTATATAGAACACCATGGAACTATATTATAAGTAATATGGTTCGCTACTGACCCCATACAGATCCATAGAGGGTTAGTAAAATTCATAGGGGGTGAGGCCGGAGGCCGAATCCCCTATGGATTTTATTCACCCTCTATGGTCCGTAGGGGGTCAGTAGATAACCGTATAACAAATTTATCGCACGCTGGACTTTTTCTGCTGCGTTATGTTGAAAAGTAAACAATGAAACACAACAACATCGATAGAAGACGTCACCATTAACGCGTGATGAACCCCCTATGAAATCTACTTACCCCATACGGTCTCATAGGAGGTCACCACGTGACGGCGTTAAACCAATCACAAAGTGATATTTTACCCGCGGTGCGATAAAATTGTATAATATTTATAACAGTTCGTTACTGTCTGGTGATTTCAGAAAATGTGAGCAATATTAATAGACACACAATTCACTTTGGAATTAAAAAAAATCAATAATGTAGTAGCAGTTAATTTTGGTAACTACTTATTAAAACAAAATCTTAAAATAAACATGAAAAAAAATAAGAAAATTTAGAAGCAGTCAACATTGGTAACTACTTATTAAAAAAAAATCTTGAAATATACACAAAAACCAAATATTTACAAAAATACCCACCTAAAAGGTTCATTAAAAACAAGGAAAGTTTATAAAACCTGACTAAATCAAACCCTTGTCAAAGAATATATCAACCAATAGAACTATTATTGCATAACCAAGAAAAAATCCTGAAATTGTATGAATTACCATATTTAAAAATAATTTTCCAACATATTAAGAAAAAAATCTGGAAATTACTAACAGTTCAGGTACAAAGAAGGAAATTTGTTTATACAGACGGAAATGTCTCTCCTTCTTTACTGGTCATTATTTTTTAAGTCATGAAGATCAAGTTTTTCACTTGCTCAGTTAGGTACATAATATAAAAACTTGAACTGTCAATCTAATGCAACTTGCCCCATTAGCCTCTTGCACTCTAGATAAAAACATACAAATCAATATGTAGCCCAAAGCTAATCACATTTAAAATAACAAATATATTCAAAAGCACATTCAAGTTATCTTTAATATCCATTTAAAAAGTCTTCCTGTTACTGTAAAGAGGTAAAACGCAATTTTTTTAGTATTGTATGTTTTTGCTAAATAGTGCAATTTAAAATAAAATTACAAAAATATCTCCTCACATAAAAGAAGATTGGAATATTGGACAAGAAAAACACAGAAGTTAAACCTCATGAAAGGTTTTGCATTACACTTTGCAAAACTTAAACTCTGTTAAAATAACACAGTAACTACACGTATGTAGTGACATAAGTCAAATTCTAAATTTTACCTGATACCTTGTCTTTCCTATTTATCATTTGTCATGATTAATGATCTCTCCTTCTTTGACTTAAGATTTGTTAGTATGGGCACATTTTACAAAGGATATAATAAAAACTCAATTTAAGTAAAGGATAAAATTCCTCCTTTCATTCAACATCTCATTTCGTCTTTGTCTTACACAGGGTCATGCTCTCATCATCAAGGGCCAAATTGTGGAAAAAACAGGACTGTGCTTTAAAACTTTGAGATTCAGAAAATTTACGCATGCCAACTGTCTTATTAACTTCTGTAAGTATGTCAAATATGTGAACTTTATCTCCTTCGTATGATTTTAATGTAGAATGCAATGCTCTTATCATCCAACCTCCTCCACGATTTTCACTATGGATAGTACTGTAAGTTTCTTTTCCTGTAATATAAATATAAAAAACTATTTAACACCCTACATTCTTTATGTGCCTATATCTTAAGTCAGGAGCATGGGATATTCACCTTTTCTACGAGCCATTATTGTATATTGTCATTATTATCTCCCTTTAAAACTTCACGAACAAAAAATATTTCAGATTGGTAGAATTACAGGGCTGTAACTACATTGAGGCAAATGAGGCAAATGCCTCATGTTTTAAATTTCAAAAAAAAAAAAAAAACTAAAACAAAAGATTGTCTTCATATGTTTGTCTTCATATCAAATTGTTTTCACTGAAAGTGTCTTCCAAGAAGCAAGTTCTCTTCACTCTCTGATGTCGCCCCTGCATATTTTTCGTAATCCATGTTTCTATTTTACTTTTGGTTTTCAGAGTTGATGGTCTATTGTTTGTACTTCTGTGTCCCGGGTTTGTCTTTTGTTCATTTATTGTCACCTACTTAATGACTAGTCTGAGTGTTGATTTTCATTTGTAAATGTGTCACACTGTGTAATGTTGCATGTCCACCGATGTCTAGGCATTATGCGAGAAAATATTTCAGAATATACGATGCTACTATCGTTTCTGCATGGAGAATTGAACTTGATATCAAAGAATACGAAACTGCCTTTCTTGTATATAAAACCATACCCAATTTTTCTTAGTATGGATTGCAAAGTTAGGTATTTTCTGTAGGTGAGATATGCACATGTATTATAAATATAGAAAATTGAATATCTTAATAAAAAAAAAATTTAAAAAAATTAACTGTATCATATACCCAAGCGCCTGTGGATAAAACTAGATAGCTGACATGATTTAAATTAAAGTAAGACCACCAATTTCCCGGTATCAAATCATTTGTTGAAAAAAACATCAATGTATTGCCATATGACCTTTTACATTCAAGGCTTATATTTGCATTAAGTGGTGTTCAGACCCTTTAACAGAAAATTAAGGAATATGAAGTACACGTGCATGCACGGGAGCTAATCGCACACAATGTCAATGTTTAGAAAAAAATACAAATGATCAATGGTCAAAGTTTTTATTCCTGTTCTTCATCTTGATAGTTGCTGGAGGGTCTTCAATAATGAAAGAATCATAAATACCGTAAAACAAGGTCAATATGGTCCCTAGTGTCGACTTGAGCAGTACTAGTATTTAACGTATATTACTGCACTAATGACTGTCACTGTATTTAAATCTAGTCATAAAAAATCTCAAGTCAGCACAATACAAGACAAGAACAAACAGACAGATCCGGTATTAATGATTAATTATGAGAATTACGATTTTTGTTTTATCCTACATATCGGTCTTTTAATGTTTTTAATTTCCCTAAAACTTTAAAGTTTTAAATAACAAAGAATCTGTGTTTTTGCTTTGAGACCAGAATATTGTCGAAAAAATAGCTAAAAATGATTTGCATTTCTATGTAAGTAAGAAAGAGTCTGGGAAAAGCTCAGAATGCACGATTTTGCGTTATTTTTCTCAGAGCTTCTGGGGGCCTTAAGCGGCCCCCAGACCCCTCGCATAAAATTTTTCGCCTCGCAACACTCGGCGAATATATTTTGCCTCAGTATTAAAAGGGGCTAGTTACGGCCCTGGAATTATAACTAGAGGCTCTCAAGACCCTGTGTCGCTCACCTTTGTCTATGTGCATATCAAACAATAGACACAGATAAATTCAGGAAAAAATTGTGTTTTGGTGATCATGATGTGTTTGTAGATCTTACTTTACTGAACATTCTTGTTGCTACAATTATCTCTATCTAAAATGAACTTGGCCCAGTATTTACTGTGGAAAATATTTTCTAAAATTTACAAAAAATTATGAAAATAGTTAAAAATTACTATAAAGGACAATTACTCCTTAGGGGGTCAATTGACAATTTTGGTTATTTGACTTATTTGTAGATCTTATTTTTCTGAACATTATTGCTGATTACAGTTTATCTCTATCTATAATAATATCCAAGATAATAATCAAAAACTGCAAAATTTCCTTAAAATTACTAATTTGGGGGGCAGCAACCCCAACAAACATGACAAAGGGTTGTATGATTTTTTTTAAATTTCAGGGCAGCTAGATCTTGACCTAATAAACAATTTTACCCCATGTCAGATTTGCTCTAAATGCTTTGGTTTCAGAGTTATAAGCCAAAATCTACATTTTACCCCTATGTTCTATTTTTAGCCATGGCGGCCATCTTTGTTGGTTGACACACGCCAAGTAATGAGAAAAGCTCACTTGACCTTTCAGGTCAGGTGAGCTAAAAAGAAGATAATTAACATACTTAAATTTGTATTTTAAAAATTACTATCCGACTTTTTACAATTGACCCAATTTACAGAAAATATTTTTTTATGTTATCATTATGTTTGCATGTTGTTGTTATTTATGTTTTTTCAAACAAGGTGTTTCTCTGCTACAATCTCATTGAAAGGTGACAGCCCTGAGACAAGATGTAGGCAATAAACATCAATGAGTTTAACACCATTGATTATTATACAAATGTATTCCTATTCTCCTACATACTATGTCAATTACATATAGTCTTATAACGTCAAACATTTTCTTTCTTCTTGACTGAGAAAAACCCACATCACTTGAGTAGCATGAGATGGAAAGCAATCACAAAAAAAACATCAAAGCTAAATTTACTTAAATAGCATGAATTTGTGACCGAACAACACTGATTATTAACTCATGAATTAATTTGTTTTTTGGTCACTCTTTGAATATTTTTCTCTATTTGAATTCTTTGTTTAGTTATTCTATAAATATCAACTTAGTTATTCAATCAACTTTATCAACAAGCCAGTGTGGTTAGTTTATTGTAGATACTTAAATCTTAATCTAAATAAATTGTACATATTAGTAAAATTATGATAAAATGTGTATACTTACCAGCCATTGAACCAAATACCACAACACAATCTTCACTAAGTGGAATAATAGGTTCAGGATCTTCATTGTGTGGAATCACTTTTGTCTCAGGTTCAGGGTCTTTATTCTCATCTCCTTCCATATAGCCTATTGCATCTGCGATATCACAACCTTCGGTTTTATCATCAAAGAAGTCATTTGTTTCAGATGTTGGCATGTTGCCTTTTGTCTTATAGTAAAAGAAGTCCGCTCTTTCTGATTTTGGCATGTTGCCTTTTGTCTTTTGGGTAGAAAAGTCGCATGTTTCAAATGTTGGCATATTGCCTTTTATCTTGTCATCTTTTTCTAATGGCATATAGCCTTTGGCATCTGGATAATCAGTACTCTTACTTCGTTGTCTTGATATTAGATTTTTCTGGCCTGATGTAATTGGTATGCTGACTCCTAAGTCTTTATTTTCATCTTCTTTGTTGGTAGCTCTGCTCCTGCAAGCCTGAAAGACATTAGCCTAAATACAGTGTCTTCAACCAAATTACCTATATATATATATATATATACTAGAACACACCCGTATATCGCGGGTCCGTGACTGAATTAAAGTATATAACTATACGCAAGCCTTATTTTAGTATTAGTATTGTAATCTGATAAAGTCATGCTGATTATAAGATACACAGTTTTCTCTGCTTTCAAATATTTCTGTTTGAACCCGTCGAACTGGAACTTATCAATTATTGGTAATATTAATTATTTGGAAAACATAAGGTCCTGGAATGGAGTATTTTTTAATCAACAGCATTGTATTTTAGTTATAAATATTGAATTCTTTGATTCGATGTTTTACGTCATGCCCGCTAACAAATGGTAATTTTTGAAATCTCAAGAAGAGATTTTATATGAATTTATAGGGTTAAATATACTTACCATGAAATTACATTTATATTATATAGAATATGTTTGCTTTCACAACATGTTCTCATCGCAATTAACTAGGTGATTAAAAATTACATCCATGAGATGTACTCACCTACGTCATAGTTCACCTGTGTAACATACACTAGCTTTAGTTTTAATTTGTCGTTTAATTGAATAATTTCAATTAAGTGAACAAAAAACTGAATTTATTCCAGGGGTGGTGGTGGATTGTGGTAAGTATATTTAACCCTATAAATTCATATAAAATCTCTTCTTGAGATTTCAAAAATTACCATTTTATATGAATTTGGTTAAATATACTTACCATGAAATTACATTTATATTATATAGAATATTTACTGATTAACAAGCAGTATTTCATTTGGTGGAGGATAAATTCTCTCACACACATACAATTTCAACATATAAAAAATTATGTGAAATTTTCTAAAAAGTAACTCCATTAAATTTTGTAAATACGGATATTAGTAAAAACCGAAATTACTGAATTTATTATACAATGAAGCTATGCTGCATAACTATATGTATCAATGGCAAACTTTGCAGATTGTATAAATACAAGTATGCAAAATTAATAGACTTGATGTAGAGTTGTCTCAATGGCACTCACATGTATATATACCCCATCTTTCTACATCTGATGAATAAATAATCTGCAGGTCAGTATAGAAATAATTATATTAAAGCTCCTTCATTATGAGCTAAATGTGTTGTAATATTTATGCAACAGTAAATAAGCATTTATTTCTGAATAGGTTGTTCTTGTTGCTTGTACAAATCGACAAGAACTAATCCAACCTTAATTTCATTACTTTCCACTTTGAAACTTAAGTTTATTTGGAAACATTATTACCTTTCTTTAACTTTCCATTGTTTTCTCTATGTTAATATAATAACAGATAATATATGATTGCTGTCATCTTTTGATAACCTGATCAATATCACATCTTTGGAAATAAATTCTTTTCTACTTAATTAAAGAATTATAATCAATTAAAATATACTTTGTAAATAGGTGTCCTTAATACAATCAAAGTTTATTAAAGACTCAAACCAAAGTTGTTTCATGATTATGCTAAATCTGGATTAATCTTTAAACTTTTTTAAAGTTATAGTCCCTGAGAATTTGCTTCTCTGCTAGATATACTACTTTTAATATTTTATAGATTTAGAATAAAATATTTTCATCAAGAGAAGTCTTGTACTATTGTATAATGACAATTCTCTAAACTGACTAAATTTAAAAAATCTGATAAAATTTCTATGAGTGGTAGAACCTTTGAATACAATGTCTACCATTTCAACCATGACCAATATTTTTGTTTTGTTTTGGACTACTCAAGTGTAAAAATACAGAAAAGGACAAATCAGTGGAAAAGTTTAAGTATACATGTTTCCATTGATATACTGCTTCCACAGAACATTTGGATGTTGAGCTGAATTAAAGCCATGATTGTTGTCCTTATAAGTCCAAAAAGAATGCTAACAGATGATTTTCTCCAGCTATGAAAAATCTGTCTAAAATAAAATGTTTTGATATTTCTAATTAACATTTGACAACGGTTAACTTTCTAGAATATCTTGCCATGTACAGTTCCAAATTTAAAGAAAACAAAAATTTGACATAATGAACAACTCTTGTATGTTGCTCTTGATAATTGTTTATATTAATTTCAGAAATTATTTCGCTATCTGAAATACTAAAATGCAACTTGTTAAATATAGTTCTATAGTTGTATTTAAAGAAAAACACTTGTTTGGCAATATGGAAAACACTTGTACTAACTTGCAGTATCCTTAAGTGTTCTTAGTTATTTCAGAAATGGTTTCACTATCAAAAATGCTCATTTTATTTCTGTCTTGGTTTACCTCATCTGAATCCTATACATTCTAATATGATTCAATATATATCAACCAAACAGCTTTTGGTAGTATTTTGTGACTTCAACCCAGTCATTTGGTTAACTTAGTCACTCAGAAGAATTTTGCATTTGTCCCCAGATTTGGCAAAAACAAAATTAATGTGATTTAAATAATCACATCTTTCAAAACAAAATTAAATCAAAATTCAAAGTAATTGTTTAAAATAAACACATTTCAGTTTTGTGTAGCATATTCTTGCATAAGATACTAACTCTATGCTATATATTTATATTATTCTGGCTGGTAATATGGAAATTGAAAAGTGAATAATTACCATCAATTCCGAGGTTAAAATCACATGCATTCGGAAAACCTTCCTGCATATAGATAATACACAACTTGACTTTGACCAGACTAGATTTTTGTAACTTTATGCTTATAATGAGCAAAAATAAAAATAAACAGTGACATTTTAATATTTAGGTATAATATTAAGAAAATGTCTCGCAATTGATTTGATATAATCATGGAATTATCATACTATATTTTACTTCCATGTACTATTCTTAGACTATTGAAAGCTATTTGCTAACTATTAATCAGTCTTTTAAATAAATTGCTTTTCCTACATTTTGCTGTTAGATTAACTGCTTCTACACTGGTGCTAAAATTTGAGAACCAATTGAAATGTATATATATTATATGTTTATATTGGTACATCATGTGTTACTCCAAAAAAAACCTCTTCTTTTTTTCTGCATCTCGTAAAGACTGACTAAATAAAAAGGTTTATATAAAGAGCTGTATAATAGATAGTTTCAAATCTTGAGAACTACTTCAATTTCCTAGACCATGTCTAGCATTTTAAATAAATCTTGCATCCACAATGCTTTAAATCTTATTTATTTATATACCAATATTTTACTAATTTTTTTTTTTTTTTTTTTTTTTACAAGATCTAAATTAATGATAATCTTGTTTCTATAAATAAGCATATTTGAGTCCTCTATACTTCAGAATTCTGAATCAATATTTAACTCTAGGAAAAACAATGTGTAGCCATTGCATAAACTGTTGGGTTCTACCAATCTCACATTAAGAATAAAACAGACCCAATGAATGAATCCTTATAGCAGAAACTTGCCCATCTGTTGGCATTGCTTAGAAAACTTAAGATGCAAATTAAGGCATAATTTTCTATCTTAAAAAGAACATTCAAACTCCTTTTGCTTTCATGATTGGAAGATATATGTATAATTTGACAGTGATTCTCATATAGTGAGGGTAAGATAGTCTCGTTAAGTCTTACGTTATCACCTCTTTTTTGTGTACTCAAAACAAAACAGAATTAGTACATATTATATTTAATAAATGCATTGGCAATGTACACTCTGAATTATGTAATCAATATATAAGCCATTACCTTGAATGAGTCTTTGTGAAATGCATCATGGCATCCCCTAAACTCTTTATTCAATAGACAATCTAATGTTTACATAAAAACATATAAAAGCCTTTGTTTCCTTACTGCCGACAAAAACAAACAATTGGTTATAGCAGTTCATACTTATAATATTCATGTTCTTCTTGTCATAAGTAAACTGACCATGAAATTTAATATTAGTAAAAAGAGTTGTCACAAGCTATCAACTGTATTTAGAACAGTGCTCCATTCTTACTGTCTCCATGTCTGTTAGAGCATTGGAGAATTAGTTATCAGTAAAAAATAATTAAATATTTACAGCAATTTGCTGTTCTGGAAAAAATATTTCAGGCTTCTAGAATTACTGTCCTGATTTAAACTGGACATATTTAAAAGAAGTATGTATTGGTATGCTTAAACTACAATCACATTTGTATTGTACTAGATAACAATGTATCATTTTAGTGTCTTTAATATCTGTCTTGACTATTTCCAGACACTTGTTCAATATATTTTCAATATGAGGAAATATGTTAATTGACTAAACTGTTGGTTCATCACAAAAAACAATGTGCAACCAAATATTAGCTATGCTTGTGTTGTTTTAAAATATAATAAAAGTAGACATAATGTTCCCTGGGTGGAAGGATGTCTAGAAAAGTCAGATAGACCTGGACTTAAATTCACTAGTCTGATTCTAATTTATTTTATTTGCAACAATCATCCACGTGCAATTCTATGCTCCATAAATATCAATGTGCAATCAATAAATAGTTATGATTTAATTTTATGTAAGATATCAAATCTGTATTTTATTAGAATGAATGCAACTTATAGATTCTAAATCATGCATGTTGTTCTAGTTCCTATGTTTCCTGTATGAAACATGTCAACATTAATCAAATAGACTTGGGCAAAATCCCTATTCTATTTTAAGTCTATAGTGATCCATTGAGCACGTTTTATTTTCAATAAATATGGTTTATGTTCCCTGAATGGAAGGTTAACCAAAAAAAACATCATCAGTTGTGGGCAAAATCCCTATTCTGATTGTGATGTATTTATCAACTGTTAAAACAGTATCACTGTTGGTCTACGCTCCCTGTATGGAACGTTTTCCAAATAAAACAATCAGAAATGGGCAGATTCCCTTTTCTGATTGAAATTTATTGAACCAATTGAGGTTCTAGTCACAATAGTGGTATACGCTCCCATACGGACGTTATCCACATTAAAATAATCAGATCTGGTCAAAATACCTATTCTGATTTAATAGTTATGTGTTTACACAGTCTCGTGTACCAGGTGTACACGTAACAGACTGCAAATTGTAAACAATCGAACCAATTGAGGTTCTAGTGACAATAGTGGTATACGCTCCCATACGGACGTTTTCCACATGAAAAACAATCAGATCTGGTCAAAATACCAATTCTGATTTTAATATAGTGATGTGTTTACACAGTCTCGTGTACAGACTGCAAATTGTAAACAATCGACTTTATCCAAACTTTACACTCGACCCGTTTCGTAGCATTGCTCTAATGCAGTGAAAAATCCGGTCAGCTGAGCGTGAAAAAAGAAATAAACATCCGTTTAAAAATATATCTTTTTAAAAACGTAGCACTCACGTAACATGTCCGATTTTGACAGCTAAATTCTGCCTTTCATCGGACCCGATTTAATGTTTGAAAATGGCGGCTAAACAAAGGTCATTTTCTATGTCGTCGTATTTCCAGACTCGTAAGCTGTAAAAATGACGAAAACGTGCATATCAGAAACTTGGCAGAAGCGCTGTATTCTGATTCACATTAAATTAATCGTATACTGATATTCCGAAAACAAATAATGTCTTTTTAAAAACATAAGGATTTTCAACAGTAAACTGTTAAAAATCCTTGCCGACGAGAAACATGCGTTCTCTTGAACGCAAAAATTAAAACTAAAGCTAGTGTATGTTACACAGGTGAACTATGACGTAGGTGAGTACATCTCATGGATGTAATTTTTAATCACCTAGTTAATTGCGATGAGAACATGTTGTGAAAGCAAACATATTCTATATAATATAAATGTAATTTCATGGTAAGTATATTTAACCAAATTCATATAAAATTGAAAACTGTACCTATACGCCTTACTTTAGTCCAGATTTTTAGTATTCGTATTGTTATCTTAGAAAGTCTAACTGATTAAAATACTACAATAGGTAACAATTTGACAATTAAGTAGTGTCAACCCTGTGATTATGACCCGTGTAATACTATATAGCATATTAATCCTGAATACACCGTTTGGTGGTGCGCCTGTCAGATGTGGAACGTACAGATAAGGTAATCGGTAACAGGTGAATATACTATTGGTATCGGTATCGGACTCGACCCGGAACTTCTTAATTATTGGCAATATTAATTACGTGGAAAACAAAAGGGCCTGGAGTGGTGTAATTTTTAATCTACACCTTTGTACTATATTAGTTATATATAAAGTTGAATTTTTTTATTCGTCGTTTTTACGTGATGACGGCTGACAAATTGGACCTCGTAATTTTAGTATTATAGATTCGTATTGTTATCTTAGAAATTTTAACTGATTAAAATACTACAATAGGTAACAATTTGACAATTAAGTAGTGTCAACCCTGTGATTATGACCCGTGTAATACATATAGCATATTAATCCTGAATACACCGTTTGGTGGTGCGCCTGTCAGATGCGGAACGTACAGATAAGGTAATCGGTAACAGGTGAATATACTATTGGTATCGGTATCGGACTTGACCCGGAACTTCTTAATTATTGGCAATATTAATTACGTGGAAAACAAAAGGGCCTGGAGTGGTGTAATTTTTAATCTACACCTTTGTACTATATTAGTTATATATAAAGTTGAATTCTTTGATTCGTCGTTTTTACGTGACAGCTGACAAATTGGACCGCGTAATTTTAGTATTATATATGGTATCTAGTCAGACATATTAACCCTAAGGATTTATACAGTAGACCAGCAAACTTTGAGTAGACCTACTGTCTACTGATTTTAAATCATTTTCTAGAGTTAATGGAGAAAATTGGTCAAAAGTAGTCATTAAGGGCAATAACTTCTATCTCTTAATGGTAATAGTTTTTGCTATTAACAGTTTTCTACCTACATATACTTTTCATCAAATGGTGAATGTTTCCCAAATATGATACTCTGTATGTGGTAAATCATAATAAATATATAATAAACTGTAATAAACCACAGTATCATGTCTTGCCTTTATTTAATATGTCAACTATGGTGAAATTCAAAGTCAATGAACCATGAATAAACATCAACTTTAACATGTAAACTACGCAAAAGTTTAATTCAAAGTCAATAAACCATGATGAGGGGTGGGGTCATATAATCCCCACAGAAATGAGACTTTCAAATGCTTATACAACTGCAAACCAATTAGCATTTCCTTAGCAATACATTGCAATAGTGGTTCATATTAATCTGATCTAATCAAATTTTAAACATGTAATACTACAGAAAATTTTCTAAAATCAATGGAGCATCCCTTAAGGGGCAAAGCCAAATAATCTTTATAGAAATGAGATGTTCAAATGCTAATATATTTTAACACTGAATATCATTGACCAACCATGCACTAATGGTTTTCCTTAAACTGACCTTATCGAAATCTAGCAATAGTTCCATAGTCAATAGACCATGCACTCAGGTTGAGCCAAATAATTTCCATGGAAATGAGATATACAGACAGCTTTTTCAACTTTATGAAAGTAAGACAAAAACCCATTAAAATATTTAACAAACAAAATTGGACAACTAGTGTTTGGAGAAAGGTGCTTTATTATAATTATGCAATCAAATACATTTATACCAAAAAAAGTGACAATATGAAACACCTGAACCCGAAAGTGGGTAATGATCAAAGTAGATGCTCCAAAGAGCCTGTGTCACTCACCTTGGTCTATGGGAATATCAAACAAAGCACACTTTCCAACATTGTATATATACAAGAATAGACCATGACAAAAAAAAAATCTGTTTTGTTGTTCTTGTATTACTGATCTTTTTGTCTGTTTAGTTTCTTTGACTTATTAATAGATCTTGCCTTGCTGATCATTTTTGTGATTTAAGAGTTTTTTTTATCTATCATAATGGGGCATATTAAACAGAAAAAAAATGTTCTCTCTAAATATCCTAGTTTTCATGATAAACGGCAAAAAATGAAGAAAAAAAAATATCGTAAAATTTGTCATTTATGGGCAATAACACCTAGATAAGAATTTGTCGAACTGTTTTGATGTATATATGGACAATTGGTAGAGCTCATTATTCTGAACATATTTTTTCCTTCAGATTTTCTCTATTTAAAATGGTTAAAAAAATAATAGACAAAACTTGCTTTTTACCCCTATGTTCTACTTTTAGCTATGTCTGCCCTGTTGGTTGGTAGGCAGGATTATCTGTATTTTTTTTAACTAAATACCATAATGATGATTGTGGCCAAATTTATTTAAATTTGTCTCAGTAGTTTCAAAAATTTCAAAATTGAATATGTAGGACATTAACTCCTACAGGGGTCAATTGACCATTTTGAAGATTTTACTTTGCTGAACAATTTTACTGTGTACAGTTTATCTCTATCTATTATAATATTCAAGATAATAACCAAAAAATGTAAAATTTCCTTAAAATTACCAATTCTGAGATAGCAACAAATCAACAGGTTGTCTGATGCGTCTGAAAATTTCAGGGTAGATAGGTTTTGACCTGATAAACATTTTTATTCCATCAGATTTGCTTTAAATGCTTTTGTTTCAGAGCTATAAGCCAAAAACTGCATTTTACCCCCATCTTCTATTTTAAGCCATGGCCGCCATCTTGAATAAAAGGCTGATTCATCGGATACATTTTTTTAAACTAGATACCATTAGGATGATTTAGGCCAAGTTTAGTTCAATATTGCCAAGTAGTTTTACAGGGGAAGATTTTTGTAAAACCGGGTCATCGGATACATTTTTTAAACTAGATATCCTCAGGATGATTTAGGCCAACTTTGGATTCATTTGGCCCCGTGGTTTCAGAAGAGAAGATTTTTCTAAAAGTTAACAGACTAAGACGACAGATGACAACCGACGACAGAGAGCAAGTGATGAGAAAAGCTCACTTGGCCCTTTTTGGCCATGTGAGCTAAAAAAAAATCAAATACATAATGAAAAGTGGCCGGAACATGCTCTCTTGCTAAAAAAAACACATGTTAATCAAAACCAGGATGAAGCATCAAGGGGAGGCAATCTTGTACAAGGCATTATCAATTAGGTACAATGAAAGTTACCTCCTATTGTACACAATTATGACAGCAGTCATTAAACTAACCTGCATGAAAAACAGCTTCATTCTCCCATTTAGTCCACTTATAGCATTTATCTTTTCCACTAAGTCTTGTGTTCTAAGCTGACCATCTTTAGTGTAAAAGTAATGCTCAAAATTTTGCATTCCTGCCACTGGTCTTTCATCTCCATGGGTGCTCAAAATAAATACAAAATACTTTACATTCTGGAACTTCATCTTTTCTTGTACTGAAACAAATAAACATTTGAATTTGTACTCACTTTTTCTAACTTTAACTTTCCAAATTGATTCCTGGTGGCAATACTTAAATTGTTGTGATAAATTAGAAGGAGGAGAGATTTGCTTTAATTTAAAGTTTGTGTCTGACAGATATGAAAAAAACAATCACACATTACAACTGAACTCAACAGTGTTATAGTGAAGTCATTTGTTCATGATATGAAAAAACTGTGATGAAATTATTTAAGTTTGTTCACCATATTGAAATATTTTAAGTATCAGAAAAAATTGAAGTAGGTGTCTGACAGTGGAGATTTTCAAACTGCTTGGTCAAATATGAAGTCATTATGTTAAGTAGCATATGATAAAAAGTGAGACAGAATTTTCTGTTTCCGAGACAAACGAATGGACAGCTGAACAAAGTAACCAAAAAACATGCCACAAAATTCTTCAAACAGTTAACCAAAGAATGTCTTTAAAAAAACTTTTAAAAAATGAGTTATCTCCCTTTATACAGAAATATGGTTAAACATAGTACTCTAACATTAGATATGGACCATAACTCTGGACTTAATCATCAGACCGTACTTGATCTATAACTTGTCATGATAAAATAATATACATAATATCAAATCAATATCTTCAAGATAAAAAGTGTGGAAACAGATTTGCTGGGCAGACCTACAGACCTACAGACTCGTCAGTTGGGGACTAATGATAACAAATCCGATGAATGCCATATTTTTGATTGCTTACAGTAATAGCAAAAACTTTCAATAGGACATGTCACAAGTGGTTTTATAACACCTTCTGTTTTTGATGATGCTTGTAAATAAATGATAAAGTATTTAAATTTCAGGCCATTTTTGTTGAAAAGTTACCTACTTTTTCTTTCTAACTCTTCTGTATAAAAGAAATTTGTTTTATCTTTAAATGTGAGAACATCACAGTCATCATACATTTTCCACGTGTTCTCCATCATTGTTTCATCGTAACTACCACCTTGTCTTTCATTCAAGCCATGAGTTGGATGCCCTTTAAAGGTAGTATGTATGCAGATTACAACCAATCCTCTTACTGGTACATTAGCTTCTTCAGACTTTCTTCAAAATAAAATAAGAATGTGTCTTAGGAAATGAATGCCAATGCTCAAGCTTTGAAAGTTTCAAAGTTGAAAAGGGATATATTATTCACTCTGAAACAAAACTGACTCATAACCAAAATTTGAACTCTGTCTGCATAATGTGCATGTTATGAGTATTGTGTATGAGTTTCATAGAATTATGCTTTATCTGCCACATTCATGACGTTTAAATGGTATGTTTTGTATGTCTTATCTCATCAAGGGAAATAATCTGCAGGAATAATCCATGTTCAAATTTCGTTACTTTTTTTTCCTGAAGATTGCACATGTGCATTAATGCTGATGATGATCCTGTTCATGTTTTTTTGACGGATGCTGCCATGTTGTAAATCGTTTGATTTACCATTAAATTATATATATCACATTACCAATAAGAATATTGACGATGAAAGTTACTGATTGTTTTAAATGATACTGATCTGTTTGTTTTAAAATGCATAAATAAATGGCAGTCTTCAGTAATTATATTCAAAATCATTTCAATGTAGTTTTGATTTTACAAAATAAATAGTTCAATAACAGTAGTTATTCATATACAGACTTAAAATTGAGAATGGAAATGCGGAATGTGTCAAAGCGACAACAACCCGACCACAGAACAGACAACAACAGAAGATCACCAACAGGTCTTCAATGCAGCGAGAAATTTCGGCACCCAAAGGATTCCTTCAGCTAGTCCTCTTTCACGTGTAACATCTACCTCATATCATAATGTATCTTCTAAACTTACAATTCTACGTGTTCAATCTTTTTTCTTTTGGGACTATTTGGATACATTAATGTAGGCAGTTGATGTCCATGATTATCTGATTCTACAAAAAAAATTAATTAATTAACTTATATCATATTCAAATTGGTTATCATGACTTTTCTTGATTGAGTTTATTTCATACAGGTAATTGATAATATATTGACATTGTTGCTAAACAGTTACATGTAAGATGGAGTCATCTTTTCAAAAGTATTATTTGTTTTCTTTGGTTTACTATCAATTAAGGACTGTTTCACAGATACCCTCTAGAGGAGATTGTGTTCCATATGTCATAGCTACGATTTCTCCCTCTTTAAATCAAATATGAATCACCAAATGGGACTTCTGACATCAGGTTTTTACTTAAAATGAGCAACACAACAGGTAACACGGTTTCATTGGAAACTGCTTGCCCTTAAGAGGCAATGATGAATCGAGTTCACTTTCAGTTTTGAGGGATTAGCCTCTAGCTCAATTTTTATTTTATTTTTTTTGGTGTAATTTCATTAGATGTTCTTTGTTTCTTTCATATACATATACAAGACAGTTACATCTATTATTAAACATGATATACAACAGTGACACTGAAAATGAAACAAGCTAACCTAACACCATGCAAAAGCACATTAATTTTGTATCTTACTGAGTTATGAAATATTTCTAGTAAAAGTAGGACCTGGAATTTAGGTTGTGGACCTTTCAGTTTGGAGTGTCAAAGGTCCTGGACCTTCAAATACCAAATGTTAATTTGAACCCTTGAGTAAAGAACCTTTAAATTAGCATGTACCCTAAAATAACAGTACAATGAACATTTAAACATTCGACACTTGACTTATTTTATATTACCATGATCAATCACTATGCTGCTCTCAACAAAATCTCCATTTTTTGTGTCTACTGATATTTCATATTGACAGCTACTGCAATACTTTTGTGAAAGTTTTTGAAGTGATTCACAACTAGGACATTTCTTTAAATGGTCTCCATGATGAGCTATTTCCACTTTAAAGCTGCAATTTCCACAAAATCTATCAGTTGGTGCCAGATCAAATGTACATCCTATACACTTCATTTTACCAATTAAAAACCTACAAATGATATGCATAAAGAAATGTTAATAAATGTATATTATATATAATTCTTATCAATTTAGCATTATAGGTATAGTTCTTCATAAATTAACAGAAACAGTGCAGACAAATTGCAAGGTGATTTTGTAACAGCTAAAATCCATTGCTGATTTGGTGTGAATCAATGTGAAACATAGTGAATACTAATGCCTGAACATGCTGAAGGTAACAGCACTATGATAAACAACCAAATCATACAATTATAATTCATTTGATTATTGATGGTCCTTCCCTTTGCCTCCATTACCTGCTCAGTCACTTATGAGGGGTTTGGAGGGGTCCTGATCCGGAAATCCCCGGCTAAAAAACATGAAATCCTGAGGTCCCAAATTTTAAAAAATTAAATCCCGACATCCTGAAACATCAAAAAAGAAATCCTGTATCCTCGTTCCTGAAAGGGTCAATCCTGAAATCCCGAGCATAAAAACACCTGATCCTGATGTCCCTCACTTATCCTTTAGCATAGCTTTGAGACGTGAGCAGAAATAAACAGTGACATCACAATGGAAGAATATCCACAACATGTAAATCACAAGTCAACTGTGATAAATATTTTAAACACAATATTTCAATATTCTACAAACTCTGATATGAAGTTAAATCTACCAGTATATTTTATTGAAGTATATATTAATAGATGTCAATTAGTATTATGAAGTGCAATATTTCAAATGGAATTAAGTGAGGAGGAATATGTGAATAATATGTCACAAGAATTTTATAAGGCAAACAAGTATCCATATACTAAAATTGTACTTGATTACCCTGCCTTTTAAGTGAGAACTTGAGTACTTGTTGTCACCCCTTTTTTATACTTAGTTTTTTTTGTGTTCATGGTGTTCATAAATATGTCTCACAAGCATATGAAAAGGTCTTGGTAGTATGATTTTTTTGTTAAAATTTATTTTAAAGGATTTTCCTTATATGTTCTGCAGATTTAATATAAAAAAAAGAAGATGTGGTATGATTGCCAATGAGATAACTGTCCACGAAGAGACCAAAATGACACAGACATGAACAACTATAGGTCACCGTACCGCCTTCAACAATGAGCAAAAATTAAAGCCCTTACCTCATAATCAGCTATAAAAGACCCCCAATAAGACAATGTAAAACAATTCAAACGAGAAAACTAACAGCCTTATTTATATAAAAAAATGAACAAAAAACAAATATGTAATACATAAACAAACGACAATCACGTACAGGCTCCAAAGGTCATGAAGGTTATCAGGTGTCTATCTCCATCGGGGTTTCAACTGTTTGTAAAAAAGTTCACATCTCTTTAAATGAAATATGCAATTTTGAGAGAGAAAGACTGGTAAATAATTTACAAGACTTTTCATTTATATGAAGGAGATGGTGTGTTTAATCTTATTTTTAGAACTTTTTTTTTTAAATGCATGTTATTTTTTTGTTTGATTAAATTTTTGTATTTTTGGCATATAATTTTAAGGGGAGATAACTCTCTTAATATGAATTTTTAAAAAGAAATGTGTTAAGAATTAACCTATTTTGTTTCATAGCAATCAGCTAGAGTCTGATTAAGGGGAGTTCATATGGTTTATGCAGACTAATTCGTGTTCAACTGTAAAAGTTGTCTAGTAAGTTTTGGGACCCTATCAAAGCCAATTTTAAGTGAAGTGCACGTTTGTTTAATATATTTTAAAAACATTATTTTTTTGTTTACATAAATGATTCAGTCAACATCACAGGCACTTGTTTCTATATATTTATATGGATAGTCAACCTTCCCATGGATAGCAACAAGTGCCTGTGGTCGATATCCTAGTTTTGATCAGTTTTTCCTTGATCAAATCAACTTTTAACGTAATATAATAAATTTACTTTAAAAAAACTTTAACGTTAGAAAAATTAACTCAACTAAAAAGTTAAGTGTCAACTACTGAAATATACTTGAATATCTGTTAATATCTTGTCCTCACAATCTTCTTTTGTCCTATCAACAAGCTTATCTGCTATGGGTATCATTTCCTAAAATAAAAATTCTGGGAGTTTTCGATTCCAAGAAAAACTTAAGGGGAAAACCCAATTCCATGTTTGAAATAGGTTGTTCTTCAACCGAACCATTCAAAATATCACTAAACTTTAAACACAATTTTGTTTTTTAAATTATACAACAACGTAGTACTACGTTAAAGATAAATTAATATATAAATCATAGACAATGTATAAAATTTATTATAAATAGATGTATTTATAACTGATTTTAACAACGAGTTTTTAGAATTCTTACCAATCTAGATTATATCCATCCTTGATAAAATATTGTGTGATATTTCATGGGTAGTCTTAACATGTGGCAAGTTGAAGAAATTGCCTCCGTTGAAATTTTGCAAACATCCCAAAGAGAAAATTACATGGATGATTTATATAGTGTTTTGCTATTTTGCTGGTCTTAATTAAGATTGAAATATAAGGATAGAAATTAATAATAGAAACAATATAGAAACATACACTTCAATAAGAAATCTATACACAACTATGTCTTTTTTAAACATTTTTTTACAAAACGTGCAGATTAAAATTGATATTCTTAACATAGGCGAGTGTAATATTTGAAAAAGACGTCTAGTTAAGGACTTTAATGCACCCACCTAACACACGGCTAATTTCTTTTTTAAATGAAAGAATAATGATTTAACTTTGATTTTTGCCCGGTCGTCACAAAATCGTACGGTGCAGTTTTTGTAAAATTAACGTTTATTTCAGATATTAGTTGAAAATTATAAAATTACGACATGTTTTTCAAGCAAAAGAAATTAGTCGTATCTCTTCTTTTAGACAAAATAATTAAGTGAATTAGATTCTTAAAATAATGAAAAACCATATTTACAACTTTAACTCCGCATGCTTTTGCATTCCTTCTAAATATTTGACTTTTTGTACGAAAATTTTCATAATCCTGACCTTTTCGGATCTACAATTAAATTTTTTATTAAATGCTTTTACACTCTATCCGTGTTAGAACACATCAAATCATTCATCAGTTATCGTTTTTTCATTCAAGATTAAGACTTTATCTCAACATTTCTTAAAATCACGAATTTCTGTAACTTTATGATGTTGGGTAAAATCACTATAGTTTCCGGAATCCCTTATCTATTTCGTTATCGTTTTTTTACTGAAAATATTAGTCGATTTCCGTGTACTTAATAGTGCTATTAGAGTACGATAAATCATATTTAAACGGTTCTATTTCTATCTTGAACTTCAGTGTAGCTTAAATAGATATAAAATCGTCCGAAATTAAGATCAAATCAAAGTAAAACATAGTTTTTGAGTTCTGTAGAATTCATTCATTTCTAAATAAGGAATCGTATCGGAAAATTGTAGAAAATATTCCGAGTCGTGTCAAATTTTCACAGTCCAGTTCACAATGAAACCCTTCCTATGCTAAAGAGCAAAAACTATCCATTGATTGACACAGATGCATAGTCTGTCATGTATTTCCTACATAGAAACTATGTAGTTAAACACTTAAATGAAGATACAGTTGTATTGCCGCAGTGGGAAAACGTAAAGATGAAGTTTACAGAAGACTGGTCGATGAATATGGAAAATAAATAAAACATCCCATTTGAAAATACAAAATATCATAAGAGTTGCTATGAATATTTCAAAAGTAAACACAACCTATTATCTTCTGTTTTGTCTGTACAAAGACTTTGTACTACATGTACCAATTCTACCGACCAGTCTCTTCTCATATATCAACGAGGGCAGTAGATCTACAACTCATTCTGATTTGTCTGTTTGTATATTTTGCAAATGTATAAAGCCTATAAGCAAGTTACACAACTTCATAAGGTATCCTCTGAGTAGCAAACTCAAGCTGTATTAAGTGTTAATACATATATCTCCTACAATATATAAAAAAGAAGATGTGGTATGATTGCCAATGAGACAACTATCCACAAAAGACCAAAATGACACAAACATTAACAACTATAGGTCACCGTACGGCCTTCAACAATGAGCAAAGCCCATACCGCATAGTCAGCTATAAAAGGCCCCGATAAGACAATGTAAAACAATTCAAACGAGAAAACTAACGGCTTTATTTATGTAAAAAAAATGAACGAAAAACAAATATGTACCACATAAACAAACGACAAACACTGAATGACAGGCTCCTGACTTGGGACAGGCACATACATAAATAATGTGGCTGGGTTAAACATGTTAGCGGGATCCCAACCCTCCCCCTAACCTGGGACAGTGGTATAACAGTACAACATAAGAACGAACTATAATCAAAGTACTGAAGTACTGAACATCAGAGGACCTCAAGTTGTGTTGAATTATTGATAAATGACAGGTGTTTATATTATACCTACCAGACAGATATGTTCACCATACAATATAGTACAAATATTAAATATAATATGCTATCATATCTGAGATACTGACTTGAACTAGGAAACTTAACTTTGTGAATTATCAATGATTACTTGGTCAAATGAGAACTGTTAGATTGGCATTATGACCATATAGTTGCACACATACAAAAATCGTTAGCGTATAACTTATAATAGAGAATCAACATAGGAAACAATTCTTCGAGTAGCTATATAGTCACTCACTGAACTATGAAAAAGAGGTTCAAGACAATCATATCAAAACAGATAAATTGTAATATTGTGGCTAATTAAAAAATAAAGTGGGGAAAAATATATTGTTTTGGCGAAAGAGGTGGCGAAAAAAATAATTGACCCAGGGGAAACTTTGGGGCTAAAGATACCAGATGAACAGCAAACTCATAAATGGAAAATAAACTTACAATTCCATGACTAAAACTGAAAAAGACATGCATACAAATAAAAGTACACTAGAAACAACATAGAAAACTAAAGACTGAGCAACACGAACCCCACCAAAACAGGTGATCTCAGTGCTCTGGATGGGTAAGCAGATCCTGCTCTACAAATGGCATTAATTAACAATGTTTGTACATGTAGTATCCAGGTCTTTTTTCTGAAACATTTAGCTTTTGGATCAATTGCTAATTAAATGGATGTTAACACAGCAAGATTACTATCCCTTATTCTAGATTTTTGTTGCAGTCAACACAAACTCTTTAAATGTTCATAAATAGCTTCACTGAGTTACATTTGTATCTTGGTTTTATTGTAACACAGTCAATCATTTATCCATTATATTTTTTTTTTAAATTAGCAGCTATACATGTACATTGTAGGTTCTGTTTTCTAATTAGGTCTTTCCACCTTTCCGTGGAAAGACCTATTGATTTTGTTCTGATTATTATTTTTTTTTTTTCTTCCGCCTAATTTTTTTTCTTGCGTAATTTTGTTGTTTCAAAAGATGTCGCTTAGATATTTGGAATATGATATCGTATAGTTTATACGCTTTAAAACTGACAACCGCGCAGTAAGAGTTATCTCCCCAAACACTGTTTTTCTTGTGGCCACTACTCCTTCGCAACCGTAAAAGATTACGACAAATTTATTTTACCAAATTGCTCGTTACATCTTCAGGATTCGGAGTTTAGTTTTAACCGAAGCTATCCTGATACTCCATATGAGAGTTATTCCCCCTTATGTATTTGATATAAGTGATTTGCATTTCTAACTGGTAAACCATAAGTGATAGAGACCTAGGGTCTTTTAATTTGAGATCCTTGGTCCAAAAAAAATGAAAATTAGGTCAAGGTCAAGGGTCAAGGTCATATTCTAAATTTTTATTTTGGCTTATTTTTACTTATTTTCAAAACCTTATAACATATCTACATCTTATTTTCACTAAATTGTTAGTTGCGACATGCCGTTACTTATAAATTTTGGTTGAAAGGGTGCATAAACAATAAATAGGAGTTTTTGCCCATCTTATATTTAGAATTATGCGTAAAGTCATATAACTCATTAACCATACATAATAAAGACCTAGGGTCTTTTGATTTGAGATCCTTGGTTTATGACCTTGAAATTGAGGTCAAGGTCATAGGTAATTTGCACGTTCTAGATTTTGACCTTTGCTTTAAATTCATATTTATATATTATAAAGCCATAGGAACTGACATTTTAGATTGATTTTTAATATTTTGATAATAAAATAGATCTTCACTTGTGGAAAGACCTTCAATTGTTCTTTGAACAATTGGTTTTTAATTATTAAATGGTTCATTGTAAATATTACAATGTATTATATGTAGATAGCCATTTGCTTATGATGGTATTTTTGTTAATTGAATATCACAACATTTGGATAGTTTTTCAACTGTTAGGTTTTTTTTACTTTGTTCTGGATTTAATACTTTGGATACCACTGGTTTAGCAATGAGAACATTTTGCACTATACATATAGAACACAACTACCATATGAATGTGTCGGTCCTTTGTAAGAAACCTGTAAAACAGGCCTTGTAATTTTTTGGTGTATATCTTGATTTCCCGATTGTACATTGATGTGGCCATTAGTTTTCTTGTATATATTGTTTAACATTTGACATTTCATGGCTATTTCTAACTGATTTATGTATAGTTTTTTTCTGTGTAAAAATGTTGTATGGTTATAAGCTTTATTTCTTTTTCATCATTTTGTCTAGAGCTGGTGTCTGATTTATACCAATCATACCTCCCTTTTCTTTTTTTATGAATAATGAAAACAGTTTGGTTTTAATTTTCATTTATGTATGTACATGTAACAATATAAAACAGTATATATACATGTATAATCTCATTCCATCATTAATATTGGTCATTGTCGGTATATATTTATCTTTAAGTTTAACAATGTACTGTGAAAGAGCTATCTTCTAACAGATACTTAGTATATAATGGTTATTGTGAAACCACTGATTCAAAGGACAAGTTTCACTTATTGCCCAAAATTGCCTAAACTATAAAACTCCAAAAAGTTCTCAATTTGGGTCTATTTCAAAAGTCTTAACACTCAATAAATCAGTTCTTTTCATAAAAGTACATTTTATGTTCCAAATTTGTCAAAATGTGATGATTTTGGGCAATTTTCAGACCTGAAAGCTTTAAGACTTTAGGAATAAAGATTTGGCCGCTACCTACATGTACCATCCAAAATGTTTTGTAACCAAAAGAATCCAAATCTGATATATATAATTCATCAATATAAAAACGTTTTAGATCTTGGATGGCAGCCAAGTTTAATTATGCCAAAAACAATTAAAGTTTTACCATAGTTATCTGTGGTATAATTTTCACAATTATTCAATGGTTTTGTTGTGTCTGATTTTCGAATAGAAAAATAAAGATGGCAAGACCTGAACGATGCCGCCTAATTTTTTTAAGTAACATATATGAACAACAGAGTCAGTGTGGGGCCACTAAGCTAAACTGCCCGCTTTGCACCAGCCAATATAAATGAATGCCTAGGGTGGGAATCGAACCCACATACACCAACCTATATTTTTTTAAAAAATGAACAAAAAATTGTCAAGAACAAATTTAACCAGATGCTCCGCAGGGCGTAGCTTTATACGACCGCAGAGGTTGAACCCTGAACGGTTAGGGCAAGTATGGACACAACATTCAAGCTGGATTCAGCTCTAAATTTGGATTGTGATTAAATAGTTGACACAGCATAGGTTTCTGACACAGAATGAATGTGTTCTAATGAACTTAAAATTTTTGTTTCTCTTAGAGCAATTCACTATGCTGTTGAATATTAATCCTCTCAAAAAAATGTTTGAAGAAATTTTCTTTTTTATTTATGAAATTTCAAATGAGAAAAATTGAACCCAATTTTTTTAATCACATCCCCCTTTCCCTTATTCCAAAACTAATCTCAATTAAAATTTCTAATGGAGTTTGCAACAATAACTACTCATTTAAATACATCATAAAATATTAAGATGTAAAAAAACTGCTTGTTATCACTGAATGGTAAAGATTATTTTAATTTATCAGTTGGTAGTAAAAAGTGAATATACATTGTATATTGTATATAACAAAGATTTAAGTTGATTCTGGACAAAGAAAGATAACTCCAATTAAAAAAAAATCTTGCTATTGCACAATATTTTGCAATTAGATATTTCTTGCTTACTATTCTGGACAAAGAAAGATAACTCTAATTAAAAAAAAATTAGATATTTCACAATATTGTGCAATTAGATATTTCTTGCCATTGCGCAATACTGTGCAATTGAAAAGACTTGCTATTACACAATACTTAATATAATAATTTTAGATCCTGATTTGGACCAACTTGAAAACTGGGCCCATAATAAAAAATCTAAGTACATTTTTGGATTCAGCATATCAAAGAACTTCAAGATTTCAATTTTTGTTAAAATCAGACTAAGTTTAATTTTGGACCCTTTGGACTTTAGTGTAGACCAATTTGAAAACAGGACCAAAAATGAAGAATCTACATACACAGTTAGATTTGGAATATCAAAGAACCCCATTTATTCAATTTTTGATGAAATCAAACAAAGTTTAATTTTGGACCCCGATTTGGACCAACTTGAAAACTGGGCCAATAATCAAGAATCTAAGTACATTTTTAGATTCAGCATATCAAAGAACCTAACTGATTCATTTTTTGTCAAAATCAAACTAAGTTTAATTTTGGACCCTTTGGACCTTAATGTAGACCAATTTGAAAACGGGACCAAAAGTTAAGAATCTACATACACAGTCATGACAGTTAGATTCAGCATATCAAAGAACCCCAATTATTCAATTTTGATGAAATCAAACAAAAGTTTAATTTTGGACCCTTTGGGCCCCTTATTATGTTGGGACCAAAACTCCCAAAATCAAACCCAACCTTTCTTTTATGGTCATAAACCTTGTGTTTAAATTTCATAGATTTCTATTTACTTATACTAACGTTATGGTGCGAAAACCAAGAAAAATGATTATTTGGGTCCCTTTTTGGCCCCTAATTCCTAACCTGTTGGGAACTAAACTCCCAAAATCAATACCAACCTTCCTTTTGTAGTCATTAACATTGTGTTTAAATTTCATTGATTTCTATTTACTTAAACTAATGTTATTGTGCGAAAACCAAGAATAATGCTTATTTGGGCCCTTTTTTGGCCCCTAATTCCTAAACTGTTGAGACCAAAACTCCCAAAATCAATCCCAACCGTTCTTTTGTGGTCATAAACCTTGTGTCAAAATTTCATAGAGTTCTATTAACTTAAACTAAAGTTATAGTGCGAAAACCAAGAAAATGCTTATTTGGGCCCTTTTTGGCCCCTAATTCCTAAAATGTTGGGACCAAAACTCCCAAAATCAATACCAACCTTCCTTTTGTGGTCATAAACCTTGTGTTAAAATTTCATAGATTTCCATTCACTTTTACTAAAGTTAGAGTGCGAAAACTAAAAGTATTCGGACGCCGGACGACGACGACGACGACGACGACGCAGACGCCAACGTGATAGCAATATACGACGAAAATTTTTTCAAAATTTGCGGTCGTATAAAAATATAGCGCTCATAGGTTTGTCTCAATAAAGATTTGCTTAGTTTGCTCATGCAGTATCCCAATATTGCTCTCAATAGTATAAATAGGCTCATGTGTGCACAAATGTCCATTTAGATTAGTCTCAATATTGATATATATCTAACTCAATTGAGTAGATCTAGCTAAAATTTTACTCAACATGTAACTGATCATATTTGCTCAATTTAAGATCTCATGGGTGCTCATAGATAAAGTTAACTGATTGTATTTCTCATAGATATAACTAATCATATTTGCTCAATTCAAGTTCTCATATGCACATATGCATGTATGTGTGAACAAATGTCTATATAAGTTACTAAAATTTGACATGGATATGGTTACACATTTAAATTAAATAATGCTGTAGAGAATGATAAGCACAAGTATGTCATCAAATTATCATATAATTTTGGCGATACATGTCATATATGGTCAAAATAATACAATACTACAAGCTAAGAAAGACTTAAAAAACAGGACAGTTAATCTATATTTATATCTCCAAAACTGTAAGGTTTCTCCCAATATACCTATAGTAATTCAGTAAATGTGATTAACCCAAATTCTGACATTTCAGTGTAAAGTAAGACTCTTGATTTTACGAGCAAGAGTCTTTATACACTCAAAAAGAGTCCAACTCTATAGGAAGAAGAAAAGGTCTTCTCTGAATATTATATAAACAAATTTATAAATTCAACCAATAATTATATATTAGAATTACTTACATAGACATAGTCAAAGTCATTACAAATTCCGCGTATTTTCCAGTCAAGGGGACATATTCACATATACTAATGCAACAAAGTCGGAGAAGGAGCGAAAATCCGAAACAGTATCTTAAAAAACAGAAAATAGTTCCGTGTGTGTGTCCAAGTGATCAATCTACTTGTTATTTGCGAAGAAAAGAAATTTAACTCAAAAAATTGTTGAGATCTTTATAAAAACAAATTGTTGTTATAAAAAATACACAAATAGTAACCTTATCTTTAAAGGCCTTGCAGGTTCTTGTTACTCCTACCCAATCTGCTGGTATTTTCAAAATGGCTGCGGGGGACGTGACCTGATAATTTATTTTAATATTATGACAGATTAAATTTTCCTGGTTTTGCTACGTTAATATCATAGACAAATATATGCTACAAACGGTTTAAAAAGGTTACTCCAAATCAAATAATTGAAATATAATTACCTTTCTGTGTATAAATGTGTGAATTGATTTCCTCTCGATTTTCTACACACTCGCTCTTGTCCTCTTGCGCACTCGTGGTATTCATCCGCAACAACAATTTTTTGATATTGAAGATCGTTTGATTAAAATACAAATATTTTTAACGACAAAACATTTTCATATTATAAATTTTGCATTAAGAAAAAGAGTATCCATTGAAAACATGAATTTAAAAGAAGTGATACGGAATTTTATTCTGCACTATATAGGTCCGCGGGTCTATAATGTCGGTTATTATTCCAAAACTAATTATATATGCATCTCTTTGATCTTTGCGCGAATTGAAAAGTAGGCGATGGCAATACACCCGAGGCCCCTCAGGGGCCTCTGATGTAAAAATCAGTTGAAAAAGGCTGAACATATGAGATGGACAAAAATACAAGTGGACGTATTGATCTGATTTACAAAATAACTTATGATAATTTTACTATTAAATCTTTATACCAACGAGCTTGCATCGCTAAATATTTGCTACAAAATTTGAAGTCAGAAAGTAAAGAGCTATTTTATTCTAAACATAAAACAGCTTTTACTAACATTTCGACGATTAAAGATGACGTGCCTCTACACAAGGAAGTATTCTGGTTAACAACTTTAATTACTTGATCAGTTAACAGGGCTTAATTTATGCCCGAGGATCGCCGCCGAGAAAACTACATAACATATTATCAGCTTCAACAAATACTAAAAATATATGGTCAATTTATAGTTACAATGTACACGTACACAGCCTCAACAAGGCCAAGGTACATCCAATATTGTATACAGTAGCTCTATAATTTTGTCTTATTCTTTTTAACTCTTTTTCGTTTAGATTTATCATTACAAGTGCACCGTATTTATGGACACACCTTTGATAACTATTAACAAGTTTGACTGATCAACAGATTAGAAAAATTGAAAATGGGGCATACATTCTACATGGCATTATTTTTCTTCTGGGGGTCAAAATTTTATCCAAGACAATGTCAACCTAACTACAGAAACAATTAAAGTTCTCTGTATGACTTTGGTTGGTTAAAAGGCAACATCGGTCCGGTATGATGTTATCCAACTTTCTACAAGATTTGATCTGTTCACGCAGGGGGAGGGTTGACATTGCAAAAACATGTTTAACCCCAACGCAATTTTGCGCCTGTCCCAAGTCAGGAGCCTCTGGCCTTTCTTATTTTTGTATGATTTTGTGTTTTAATTTCTTGAGTATATTTCGAAGCTTAGTATGACGTCCATTATCATTTCAAACTAGTACATTTTTGTTTAGGGGCCAGCTAAAGAACGCCTCCGGGTTTGGGAGTTTCTTGCTGCATTGATGACCCATTGGTGGTCTTCAGCCGTTGCCTGCTTTTTGAACGGGTTGGTGTCTCTTTGACAAATCCCTCATGTCCATTTCAAATTTTTAATTCAATCTGTATGTAGTAGATCTTGTGTCTGCTTTCAGCAAAACCTCTGCTGTACTGGTATATGTCCATGCCAAGGAAGATGTCTTTGTATGGATATTTTGACCGATAAGAATGATGAGATTACAAGTTAAAATGAAGCTATAGTATTCCGATATCGCAATATTCCGACACCTTAATGGTCCTGCATCCCATTGGTCCAACGTTTCGATCATTTAGGTTATACGCTAACGGGATTTTAACATAAGAAAGCCTAATAAAAGGTTCAATATTAGGATAACCTTGTCCTCCGTTTGAAGCGGTGAAACAAGATAAAAAAAATTAATACGTAGTGCCAAAGTAGCCAAAGGTCATCACTAGCGTAATTTAAAAAAAGTGCAAACTCCTTTGTTAAGTGTTGTTTGATTAATAAGATATCTCAAGATACACGGCAGCCGACTAAAGTAAAATCAAACACAGTTTGACGTACAATAAGCGGTCATATTTTCCTTGTGATGTTTTATATTAAAATTGTCTATTTGTTGATATAAATATACTAGTAGCACTTTACTCATTTTAGTAATGTTAGTTACTACTCTTATCATATCTGACTTTAGTGATGTAAATGAAATTGCGGTAAAATCCGCCCTATGGTTGTCTGATCTTGAAGCGGTTGGTAGGCTTTCAAACTAACAAGAGACCATACGCTTTCTCGATTTTAATGTACAGCTCATCATGGGACTTTCTAAACAATTAAAAATACGTCATATGTTATATTTTCCCCTTGCTTCAAATATTTTGTTTCGGATTATTTATATCAAATTTGCAGATATATGTTTGTAAATACGTGCAATCAAATGATATGGAGGTATTATAAGATTTAGATAATGCAAGGGCGACTACTGATACATGTGTGTGACTTAATGGTTGATTTTCAAAGACTCCGAGAGAAAACGTTACGTAAAATGCGTTACCGTTAAAATCAACCATAATTAATTAATACTATGATAGAAATATATTTTCCCAACAGTAATACAGCATTCCTATAAAATTGTTTCATTTTTGCATTTGTTTTGACTCGATTTTTCTACTGGAAGTATCCGTGAATTGAAATTGCTACCATGACCTTTGACCTGGATTAAAAAAAAATGCACCATTATTTCTTTTGACGACCGGGATATTTAGAAAGTACACATTTTTAGCTTTCCAGTGATATATAATTTAGCCGTGTGTTAGGTAGGTGCATTAAAAATGTAAATTTGGCTCTCATATCACTCGCCTAACAGTCTCTAAAAACATTTCTTTTTAACACATTTTTAAAAAGTGCCTTGCTGTTTTGTGATTTTTTTTTAGTCTGGCCCCATCAAGGTGCAGCCACTGCAGAAATGAACTGAACATATAACACTTAATTGATTCTTTTGTGTCTGCATCACTTTTTCAAAATTTGTAGATATATATATATTTCAGTATTCAACATTCATACATGTTTAACCCCTCCACATTCTGCATGTATATGCTGTCAATAACTAGATTTTTATGCATCATGTGTACACTTTTTTTTTTATCTCGTAATATTTTATAGCACCATCATGAGACTATAGATTATAAAGTTTTGTCTGGTTTTCATGAATTTATAGTCCTCGTTTCACGTTTCAAAGTAGTCCAAAACCGGCTGTAGCTCTAATAAGCCGAACATCAAGTTTGTTTGATAACAAATTTCACGGTTGTTTTCCGGCATTTTCGAAAGTTCAATGTTCAACAGAAATAAACGTATGTATAAAAAGAAGATGTGGTATGATTGCCAAGGAGACAACTTTCCACAAGAGACCAAAGACACAGAAATTAACAACTAGAGGTCAAAGTACGGCCTTCAACAATAATCCATACCGCATAGTCAGGACAGCAATAAATGTGTAACACATCAATTAACGACAAACACTAAATAACAAGCTCCTGACTTGGAACAGGCACATACATACAGAATTTTGCGGGGTTAAACATGTATGAGGGATCCCAACTACCTCCTGACCTTGGACAGTGATGTAACAGTCAGTATAACATAAGAACAAACTATAAAATCAGTTGAAAAAGGCTCAACTCATCAGATTGATACAATTAACATACATCTCGAGTAGCATTAGTACAAGATTTCTTTAATATGCGGCTCGCGAATAAGAAGACATATAGGTTATTGTCATTTAGCCATATATCATTTGTACATAATATATAGTCTTGATTAAAAATCTGATTTGTATTTATATCATGACTAGAGAGCACTAGAGAGTGGGTACCTGTTAAGTACGAAACCGGGAATAATTAACTGTTTCCAGTTGCAGTCTAAATTTCCTGACCATCATCCCGAACAAACGCTTTTACAGGACCTACCTATGATATTTATTGTTAATGCGGGGTTCACACATTGCCGATTATTGCTCCCGTTTGAGATCAGACAGCGATACGACACGAAAAGTGAAAAAGTCGGATTAGTATCCTCAATTATCTGGAATGTCCTATTATTGTCTGAACGCAGTCGTTTTAGTTCGTAACAGATTCCTACTGGTCGGGAAGGGTCCGAATAGTTCGGCAAAGCACCCCGACAGTTAGGTGCGTCCCGTAACATTCGGGGAAACTCAGCCGATTTTGTCTAGTCGGATTACAATCGTGCCTATGTCGTGACAGATTCTGCTGTATCGTATCGAATTCCTAACAATGTTCTGTGTATTCGGGACGGTGTCCTGTGGAACGGGAATGATCTGGAGAAGTCCCGACAATAACAGAATACAATACGACTGAGACCAGACAAAGCCGTTTGCAATGCGATAGAGCGGACCGTGATAGGATTACGTTCCGACAGTACCTGATCATCCCGATTATGCCGACAGTTTTCGATCGGATAACTTCCGTCAGCGTCGGTTCACTGTCTTGTCACTATCTGATCTCTGTCGGATTACATTCGGTAGAATCGGGACGCAGTCGTGACAGACTCGGTCGAATTTTACCTGGCGAAAGATACAAATCGAATTTCCATCCACGATTCACAGGATCTTGATCAGACTTTTGACAAATTTTAATCGGGAATGGTCCTGTCAAGGACGGCAGTAAAAATCGTGAATGTGTGACCCCAGCTTAATGGCGTTAATTTGTTCTTGTCCTGAACATGCATGCAATTTTTTTTTAACCTGTAATTTGTTATTCGATTATTGTTTGTTTGAACATAATCGGATTGTCGATCATACCACACCTTCTGATTTCATATACTGACAAACATATAATATCTGACAAGTCATTATATAGACATTAAAAAGTACTATATTTATGTAAAAGAAATGTTTTGAATAAAAATAGAGTCAATATCACGGAAAAAAATATTATGCAAATCTACTCTTGCCTCTATTTTTTAATCAATGAAATTTAGACGCAAAATCTGACACCCCCATCGATCAACTGACATATATTATATTTTGATGAATAAAACCAACAAATTTTAAATAAGAAGCTGGCATTTTGTTTAATTTTATGATAGGAATTCATTTCTATATAAATCATACGGGGAAAATCGTCAAAGTATTTTTTTATCCTGAAACTTACATTTGAAGACTCAAAATCTGCAACACAGTCAGAAACCTTTGGAGAGGTGTTAGAGAAAACGTCTTCTTCTGCTTGCTGGAAATAGATTATGATTCGGTTCTTTCCGTGAAATACATCATTTGGTACACTTGAAATTACCTTGTTGATCGTTTTCCTCCGCTTCAAAACCGCCTCCCCGTGTCAAACATAGCTGACATCACACATGTGGAGTAATATGTTATAGTGTTCCTCACTAACTATTACTTATAATCTAGCAGCCCTACATGGATATTCAGGGTTGAGTTTTTTTATGTGATATGTTTATGTGGTATGAATGTATTTTATCTCTCACAAGACTATTGGATGGGGGCATTACATTTGCGCCCATTTTTAAAAAATCCTATCTTTCATTTGCGCCACAATTTTATACATGTATTTCATTTGCGCCAAATAAAAAAAAAATCATTTGCGCCATTTCACAGGTAATTCAAATAAGATATAACCGAACACTGAATTTGAATATTCTTTGCTGTATCTTGAATAAAATTTGTTTTTGCAGTATTTCTCCTGGATGGTTGTTCATACTAATTTCTAATACAAAACTGAGGTTTAAAATTATAAAATGTTTATATGTTTGAGGTATATCGATGGACATTGTCAGTTCAGAGTCCAACAGAGGAAATAAGTGTATTTTTTATGATCACACATACGGTATATAGCTATCATATGCATCATATTAAAAATCGTTTAGGTGTTCCATAAAACTTGCAAAGCCAGAATAACAACTGATATGGACAGAATTATAACTTTACTATAGTGCATGTATAATGCATTTTTACAACTGTCTCGCAATTATACTACTTTTTAAATATGTTCAAAGTAACAGAACTGTGTTTTAATAAAGTTTTAACATACCTTGTGTATGAGTTTAAGATGACTGAATTCTGATGAATATGTTTTATTATGCCAAAAAAACACTGTATTTATTTTTTAAAGTGTTTTCTGAAGAAAAAAATATAAAAAAATAAGGTACTATTTACCTTTATTTACCTGTATTATTGGCGCAAATGAAAGGTTTTATTTTTGGCGCAAATGAAAGGTTTTATTTTTGGCCCAAATGAAAGTTTTTATTTTTGGCGCAAATGAAATATGCATGGTTTGTGGCGCAAATGAAATGCCAATTGGCGCAAAAGAAAAGCACCGATTGAAAGAGGAGTTGGATATTTTAAATGGTCGACCCTTAACATTATTTGGCTCGAAGCTACTACCATGACTAATGTTTGGTCTAACTCTAAAAGGCAGCGTATAAAGCAGAAAAAACGTGCATAGCGGATAAGCATGCATGCAGTTTATAAAAGCAGATACTTATGTAAAGAATAATAATAAAATAAAAAAAAAAACGTTTTAAAATGTTGTTGTTGAGCGTTCCGTTACATTACAACTTAATTGTTTGAAGGGAGAAATAAATTCATAGAACGAAATTTAAATAGAAAGCCAAATATTATACCAATAACTGAAATTATGTCTGATCATGTCGGCTACAGAATGGACAGATCTCAAACATTTACCTAACTTTAAGTTTATTAGAATTATAAACATGAGTGTGTCCTCCTGAACAAATTGAAATTGTTTTGTAGATGTATTAAAAATATTGGACATTTATGTATTTTTGTAAATAAATATAATGAATGTATTATGTGTTTTCTCTGTAACTATTTATTTGATAATAAATAAAGATATATATAGAAACATATCATGAAAAAAATAGACAATTTTTTTACATTGTACTAAAAAGGACAAATTGAAATGGTATTCGCAATCTATACAAGTTATCTATGTATCTTTTACTCTTAAATAAAAAGTTCCATGATTAGCTGAGAAACTAAAGACATTTTGAACAAAACGATGGGCTTGGTCAAATATTGAGCTGAGAAGTACGTAATAATTGGATAACTCAACTCTTCCGGACCAGACATACTAACTAAGTCGTTTGAAATGTATATAAATACCTTCAAAATCCACTATGCAATATCAATGGCAAAATTAATTTGCATAACGTAAAAATATCTTTCAAATTTAGAATATTTACGATATAATTTCAGCCATTATATTTCATTTTGAAATATATCGAAATACAATACGTAGTTACAACGATTTTAAAATTTGATGTAATCATGAGTAAACTAATGATTAGCATAAAAACATTATTATTTTTCTTAAAGGGAGAGAACCCCGCACGTTTTACATATACGTCCTAAGTTTTGTTACGATGTTTTTTTACAAAGACTCGCTTTAATTTTTATCGTACGGTAGTTTTCAACCTCTTTATTTTCTGCCATCGTTCAGTTATTAAAATCTTATTTTGTTAATTTAGTTGGAGGGATGGGCCGGTCAGAAACGTGCTTTACGACTGGTGCGTTCCAACTTTTTTCCAGGAACCGTTTCCTCTCACATTTATTATTAAAAAAATCTATATCCGCAATGCCAATAGTCCAAATAATTATGAAGTCTTGCAAAGAAGGCGTCCAAGAAAAAAAATTAAAATAGCCTTGCGTCATATTTATTTTGACTATATCCATTAGCAAATTTGGATTGCAATCATCATGCATATTTAGAGTGTCTTTTTTTAAAGGCGCTGGCTACGGTTACATGGAAATGTAACAATAATAAAAATATTATTGTTACCATGTGTTACATTGGAGTCTAATTACCGGAATGGAAAGTTGGGTAAGGAACTGATTAATTACGAATGTAACAATAATTATTGAGGCTACGGTTACATAATTTGAGTTATTGTTACATGAAAAACGGCAATGTACTTACGCTAGATTAATTAAACTTAAATCTATAGTTTAATTGCTTAATTCTTTCATATGTACTAAATAATGCTGGTAATAATGATAAATAATAAATATTATTATTCAACAAATGGTGTGTAAATAGTTTTACGTAATCATGGTTTTGATGTTCTTAAAGATACTACTCCAGATTAGGACTGAGTACTCCAAAGGCGAAAAATATATTTCAATGGTTTCACTTTGAACTTAAATACTGTGAACTTCTGGAACCATGTATCCATGGAGGACGTAAGTTCGTTCATCAAAAATGTGTAGGACTTAAACACATGAAATATGCTTTAAAAACCACTTACTGGATACATATGTAGAAACTGTCATTGTAAATAAAAAAAATTGAAGAAATTATATTTATAAATGTATGTGTTGTAAATATAAAATAAATGTCAAACTTTTATTATTTAGTACATATTACTAGTCCCATCGTACATTGCTGTTTTTCATGTAACAATAACGCAATATAACCGTAGCCTCAATAGTTATTGTTACATTTGTAATTAATCAGGTCCTTACCCAACCATGCATTTCGGCAATTAGTCTCCAATGTTACAATAATATTTTTATTATTGTTACATTTCCATGTAACCGTAGCCAGTGCCTTTTTTAAATGTGTCTGATGGTCTATTACCCTGCCTGGGACTTTCTATACTACCAGTAAAGTGTTATTTGGCCTGTCTCGCTGAGCTCTACGGTTACACCAGGGGTTGATACAAGCTATGCATAGTGTTAGAGTGCCCCTACCTTCCTAGTCTGGCAAAACAGCCGTTGGACGTCAGAGTAATCTCGGACTATTACCTTCCTACAAAGTGTCAGTCCCAGCTAACCTCGTCATGTCCCAGATATCAGGCGCATTGCCTTGCTCGTTCCGTTATAAGAGAGGGATGCACTCCAAGAAGAGGCTGGACTATCTTTATAGCCTTTACCCAGACATTTTTCACAGTGCATTTCAATTCAGTGTATTATGTTCAGAGCTTGTAATGAGGCACTGTACAAGATTCCAAGTAATATCCCCAAGTGTCTCATTTACTCTCATATAATATTGTGCAATATAAGTGACCAGTCCCGTTAGTATAGAAAGTCCCTGAACCTGCCAACCAATATGATTGACAATGACATAGCTAACCAGATGCTCCACAGGGCGCAGCTTTATACGACCGCAGAGGTCGAACCCTGAACGGTTGGGGCAAGTATGGACACAACATTCAAGCTGGATACAGCTCTGAATTTGCATTGTGATTAAATAGTTGACACATCATAGGTTTCTGACACAGAATGAATGTGGTCTAATGAACTTAAAATTTATTTTTTTTTGCTTTTGAGCAATTCACTATACTGTTGAATATTAATCCTCTCAAACAAAAAAATATTTGAAGAAATTTTCTTTTTAATTTCTGAAATCTGAAAAATTGAACCCCCTGCACGGTCCACCCCCATTTTTTTCACCTCCCCCTTTCCTTTATTTCAAAAATGATCTCAATTCAAATACTAATGGAGTTTGCGACAAAAACTACTCATTTAAATACATCATAAAATATTAAAATATAAAATGTTGTACAGTCATGGTTAAAATTAATATTAATTAATAGTAACTTCTAAAAAAATAAATAAGGAATGTGTCCAAAGGGAGACAGACGATGCCCTCTCTAGCATATAATGTTATAAAGGGACATAACTTTAGAACTGTAAAAGTAAAGCTTCCAAAAATTGAACTGAAACTGAGTTTAGAGGTAATAAGTATTATATACACATTTTATTAAATTTAGTTAAGACAAACTTATGTTAGAGAACAGAAACTAAAAAATTCTTCAATTTTTTCACTTGTAAAGGGGCACAACTCTAGAATGGTAATCAAACTGCTTGTTATCACTGAATGGTAAAGATTGCTTTAATTTATCAGTTGGTAGTGAAGTGAAAATTGCATTGTATATTGTATATAGCATTGAATTAAGTTGATTCAACTACTATTCTGGACAAAGAAAGATAACTACAATTTTCAAAGAAGATTTCATAAAGTATTCGTTTTAGGTGATTCAACAACCATTCTGGACAAAGAAAGATAACTCCAATTTATTAGCTTGAAACTACAAAAATGCTTGTTTTTGGACCCTTTTTTGCCCCAGACTGTTTGCCCCATAATCGTTTATACTTCAATGGTCAGTAATTTGGCTCAATTAAGTGTCTTTTTGAAATGTGTTGTTTATATTTCAATGGTCAGTCATTTGGTTCAATTAAGTGTTTTTTTGCAATGTGTCGTTTATATTTCAATGGTCAGTAATTTGGTTCAATTAAGGGTCTTTTTGCAATGTGTTGTTTATATTTCAATGGTCAGTCATTTGGTTCAATTAAGTGTCTTTTGCCATATGTCGTTTATACTTCAATGGTCAGTAATTTGGTTCAATTAAGCGTCTTTTTGCAATGTGTTGTTTATACTTCAATGGTCAGTAATTTGGTTCAATTAAATTTATTTTTGCAATGTGTTGTTTATACTTCAATGGTCAGTAATTTGGTTCAATTAAGTGTCTTTTGGCAATGTGTTGTTTATATTTCAATGGTCAGTAATTTGGTTCAATTAAGCGTCTTTTTGCAATGTGTTGTTTATACTTCAATGGTCAGTAATTTGGTTCAATTAAATTTATTTTTGCAATGTGTTGTTTATACTTCAATGGTCAGTAATTTGGTTCAATTAAGTGTCTTTTTGCAATGTGTTGTTTATATTTCAATGGTCAGTAATTTGGTTCAATTAAGTGTCTTTTTGCAATGTGTTGTTTATACTTCAAAGGTCAGTAATTTGGTTCAATTAAGTGTCTTCTTACTTCTATTTTAACACAGTTATTTTTTTTTAAATAGATGGTCATAGCTTACCGAAAGTGATTGTTAAATCTTAAACTTCTGTCAGGTGAGCCAATGGCAATATTAGTAGGTCTAACTGGCCTTTAGACCAGATGAGCGAATAAAATATAACAATGATTTTTTTATATGTATTTTTTGTCAACAAAAATTACAAAGCGCACAAACAACATTATTGGAATGGAAATACATGTATATAAACAAATATGTATAATGTTTTTTATCAATAAAATCCTTTTATATAGATATAGCAAATTGATGCTAAATCAATCTTCCAAACTCATGACATATCTTACTTACAGTGTTGTATCATCCACACAAGAAAATAATTTCATTTAATCCATACTGACATTGTCTCATACAAAAAGTTTTCTATAGAGTTGTAGTTAATCTTAATCATGTAAGCTACATGTAAAATCTTTAGCAATATGTATTTCTGCTCATGAATTTCATTCTTTAACAGAAAAATTTACAAAACATCAAAATTATCCCAAAAAAATGTATATGCTTGTTTTAGGCTATCTCTAAAAATTAAAAAAATAATTGTCAGAAAATGATTTCTGGATTTTTCATATGATATTGTGTGAAAAAAATCAATTAATTTGTACATTTAAAAAACAGTAGACTTGCAAAGATTCTTTTCAATGCACAACTAATATATCTAGTTGTTTTCAACATTTGTTGACAAGAAACCATTTATTCAGCCTTAAAATATAATAATTGTTACAAATCCCCATATAAACAAAAGCAGACAATCCTCTAGCAATAACCTGATTTATGTTTGTTAGAAACTGACCATTATATTTAGTCTACATGCTATTTGTGGAGTTGATATTGGTGTTTATGATTTACTTTTGAATTTTCATATAAATAAAAGTTTTCTACATACAATTAGACAAACCAAGCTAAATAAACAGTGACTGTTTGCAATTTATTAAACGTTGACATAGATATTTACCCTATCCAACATGCACAAAAAACTCCCCCAGATACTTTGAGCTCTAACCTAGGTTTGACTCTAGAATTTTACTTAAAATCAAAGATGTCTTGAATTCCCCAATGTAAAATATATATAAATTAGAAAATTCAAATAGTAACCTTAAAAATTTACATTACAAGAACTTGAAAAATAAATGACATAAAATTCACATATTAATCAAGAAATATATGCATGAAGTAAATGTTATGAAGAATTTTAACCTGATATATATGCATCTCTGAGTATACATTTTCAAATATGAGTGTGCTACCTATTCTTGCATCATTACTCAGACAATATCCCTGAAAGACGATAGTAGGCGTACATGTTACTGTTAAATAGATACAAACAATAATTATGATTTGAGAAATGAAGGACTTCACTCTTGCTTATTCTTTTCCAAATTTGGCCTCAGTTGTAGAGTTGTTTAATAAGTCAAACTACTGTATTACAAGCCTATCAACACTGAGGTTGTGAGTTTGAATACCCCAATGGACAGGTCACTCAACTCTAATCTTATTTGACTAGGATTGTCAGTATTCCTACTAAAGTTTATAGACCTCTCCAGACACTCAAGCTTCCTCCACAAATAATAACTGACCGCCAGGCAATAGCACAATAGTATTGAAAGTGGTGTTGAACACCAATCAATCAATTCTTTTCCAATTAACATGCTGTGGACCATAAATTATTACAACTTAATTGGGTTTTTTTTCAATATCAAAAGTAATTAATATCAATACAAATTTTGAAAACAAGAATTAATATCAACTTTATCAAAAATCTGACTTGGCAAGAAATTTTCACAGGGACTCAGGGAAGCTTAAAAAGTAGGATTTTTCAGTATACAGATATAGATAATATACTGCACATAGCTAGTAAACAAAGAAATATTGATAAATATATTAATAACTTAAAACAAAAAGACTGGAAATTGATTTTTTAAACATTGATTAAGTTCTTAATCTGCTAACTGAGTCTCTCTTGAAATCATATATTTTTAAAGCACTTTAACAAACACCTGCTTTTAAAAACACTGAATATTTATATTTTTAACAAAAATATGATTAATGCATTTGACCACAATTATATACTTTTTAAAAATGTTAAATGAGACAAGATAAATAAATGACAGAGTATTGAATTTTAAAATCATTAAAATAATATCAAAATGTGGATAGAAAATGTCACAGTTCAAACTAATGTGGCCTTTACATACATATTAATATATCAATGAATACACTGCTTAGATGAAAATATAATTTCTATATTTTTTTTAAATATATTTTGATGAGGCCAAGAACAAAACATGTTGTGATAGCATTAACAAATCTGAAAATTTATAGGGTCTGGTGGATATTTTCATCATTTAGCATAAATTTTTATTTATCAAATATCATACATATGTTAATATGGAATATAATCTAAAACTATAGAAACTTCAAGCCTTTTCTGAATCTAATATTATCGAGGTGAGGATCTCATCCTCAAAATAAAGTAAAATTACAACAACAAAAATCAATGTTTAACCATAATTAAAGAATAACTAATCGAAGAATTCAAATAGAGAAAAATATTCAACGAGTGACCAAACAACACATTAATTCACGAATGCGCACAGCGCATGAGTTAATTATCAGTGTTGTTCGGTCACGAGTTGAATATTTTTCCATATTTGAATTCTTTGATTAGTTATTCTTGTTATTACATTGGCAAATGGCTTTTTTTTTATGAAATTAAAGTAGAAAATGTAAGGAACTATATCTTTTTCTACGCATTCACAATTTGTTTTGATCCGACGTTATCCATGTCTTGACAATGCCTATTGTTGTATGACGTCAGAGGACTGAAATAACCTCGTTTATTTCATATGTGAAATTATCGGTTTTTATTTCACTGGGAAATCAATGTAATTCATTGCAACCAATGTAATAATGCTGGATATTGAAACTGATTTGGCAGATAACACATTGACCACAATGTCCAATTTTCTTCCCATTTTTCATAAATAAAAAGGTAATACACAAAAGTTTGAATGGGTGGTGAATAAAAGACCGACATTTACATACTTGTACCACAACAATACTTTTCTTTTGTCTTAAACAACTCTGTCAAGAATTACTAGGCCAAAAGATAAAGTTGTAGTGATACCATATACATGTACATTCATCACAGACTCAAAATTTTCAAAATCTATTCATTTTACTTGCTTTACTTAATAATAAAGAAACTAATGGTTTACAGCAACATTTACAGAATTTGAGAAAGACAATATCATTTATTACAGTTTTGTTACAATTCTTTAAATTTGTTTCTATATCTGTTTCTGGTGGGGAAATACTTTAACAAGTTTTAAAATGAAACATCTTCCCAACTACATAAGTTAATCAAGCATACATAATTAACAGATTGTATTTGTCTCAAAATGTTTTTGCAGCTGCCATACTTCCAACACTACATGATTAAAAGCAAGGTAAATGTGATGCACAACTACAAGCTACAATCGTGGACAAATAACTACGTCATCACAAAGCAAAAAGAGAGGACAAATGGTTAGGACATATCATTGCATAGAAAAATCAAGACCATTCATCAAATTGCTTTATATAATTAAACAGGTAACTTTTATGCACTTTAATTCAGAAAAAAAGGCAACCTTCTAACATTCAGACATTACTATTACACATAATTGTCATGCAGTCTGGTTTTATTGGTTTGAATTTAAGATTCCCATCTTTACTGTTTGATTTCTCATATTTTAGCATTGAAGGCTTTTTAAATGGTTGTGGGAGGGTACGAAGGGATTTTTTTTGAGTAAGTTTACATTCATCAAATGGACTTTCCACCATAAATGACCCTTGTCCAAAAATGAACCTTTCCTTCATATTCTAATGGAATAACCAATATCATTTTTACAATTAATTGTTATCACCAGGTTTAATTCTTTAATATGGAACTGAATATGTTTAAAAAATCAAAAATCAAACTGAAATGAATAGTTTCTTCTGATATTAAGTATTGTTATACCTAGGAATTCTTTCATCATATCTAAAACAAAAGTACAGTTAGAACACAACATAAATTGCACTCGGTTAGCACTATAGACAAAAACAAAATAAACACAATGATAACAGCACCAAATCTCCCTAGTCATGGCATTAACATAAACTACTATTTGTTATATAGGTAATCTACAATGCACACTAAAAATTAGGTCAATCCACACAAAATAAATTTTTGTAAATGGGTTACATTAAAAATAAAATGTTAGTGGTATGAGTTTCTAAATATGTAAAATTGTTAAATCAAGAGTGAGAGAAAGACTATATCATGAATATATGAAATAGACATTTGATTATGATAAATCTTATTTAACAAAAAAATTATGGGCAACTTCATTATGATGAAATTCATACTTTTTTGTTAACTTTGATGACAAATATTTTTCAAAATATTATTTTATTGCTAGAGTTGTCTTTTTATAAAGAAACAAGAATGTGTCCATAGTACACGAATGCCCCACTCGCACTATCATTTTCTATGTTCAGTGGACCGTGAAATTGGGGTCAAAACTTTAATTTGGAATTAAAATTAGAAAGATCATATCATAGGGAACATGTGTACTAAGTTCCAAGTTGATGTAACTTTAACTTCATCAAAAACTACCTTGACCAAAAACTTTAACCTGAACTTCGCACTATAATTTTCTATGTTCAGTGGACCATGAAATTGGGGTCAAAACTATAATTTGGCATTAAAATTAGAAAGATCATATCATGGGGAACAAGTGTACTAAGTTTCAAGTTGATTGGACTTCAACTTCTTTGAAAACTACCTTGACCAAAAACTTTAACCTGAAGCGGACGGACGAACGGAGGCACAGACCAGAAAACATAATGCCCCTCTACTATCGTAGATGGGGCATAAAAAAAAACACACTGAAAATCCAAATCAATTCAATGATATTGATGGAAAAAAATAGTTAATTCATTGTGAACTACTACAATACCATACACATGGTCCCAAAATTATAATATCTACTGGATATAGCAAATACAATTCCTGTAAACATATTTATTTAATGTACTTATAAATGAAAAATATGAATGTCAAAATAGATATAATTTTAAATTGATTTATGATGTTGGACATATGAATCTGCAGTAAAAGTCTTCAATTTCTTGCCTGAAGTTCAACTTAATGTACAATTGCTGCTTGAACCATATTATGCCTAACATTGTACAGACATATATGCATAAGTTTTGTGCACAAAAATGTAAACACATTATACAATAATAAAATAGTGGAATTTCACAGATTCAACCCTGAATTTTATAAAAATATCACAGTTTAAGCAAACACATGTTGTTTCTTCAAATGACACACCAATTGGATTAAAGGTGGGACTTGTGTTACAAAAACTGGCTAGGTTAAAGGTTAAACATGTGTAGTTTACATCTATGCAAACAACTCAAAATCACTCAAAATCAGGGTATTATAAACATATTTGTCACTGAAACAATAATAAATCTGAAAAGTTGGAAATAAATCGACCACTAGATGTATGTATAATGTAACTTGGAAATTTACAAGGGGTGAAAGTATCCCCTTTTGTTTATTTAGCTTTTTAGGTAAAACAGAATCAGGATAAATTAAACCTAACAACAGGTTTAGTCATATATATCACAAAAAAAATCAATTATGCTAAACAAACTTCATTACCATTTATAGAATAGGTTTAAAGTATTTTTAAAAATAGATGAAATATGACTGTTTGCGTCAATAGATGAATATGACATACTTTTATTATGTAGTACACAATATAACTTCACAGACTTTTATTACATAGTACACAATATTATTTCAATGATGTGGACAAACAATAGGATTGGTATGTATTAAATAAATTTGGTTTTTGTAATCCATAACTTAGAAGGCATTTAATATCATATTTATACAAAACAAGAGTGCACACACTGAAATGTCTCGCCTTCTTTACTAATCATTGATATTAATATATTGATAGTCCTGAATATAAAGATTTATTACAACTGTTGCATAAACTTAACATTAACCAAGAAAACTAAACATTGAACAATGAACCATGAAAATGAGGTCAAGGTCAGATGAACCATGCCAGACAGGCATGCACAGCTAACAATTCTTACATATAACATGTATAACAAATATAGTTGACCTATTGCTTATAGTTTAAGAAAAACAAAACACAAAATTTTAACACTTAGCAATGAACCGTGAAAATGACGTTAAGGTCAAATAAAACCTGCGCGAGTGACATATAGATCATAAAATATTTCCATCCACCAAATATAGCTGACCTATTGCATATAGTATTAGAAAAAAAGACCAAAACTCAAAAACTTAATTTTGACCACTGAACCATGAAAATGAGGTCAAGATCAGATGACACCTGTCAGTCAGACATGTACACCTTACAATCATTCCATACACCAAATATAGTAGACCTATTGCATACAGTATTAGAAAAACAGACCAAATACAAAAACTTAACTATGACCACTGAACCATGAAAATGAGGTCAAGGTCAGATGACAACTGCCAGTTGGACATGTACACCTTACAGTCCTTCCATACACTGAATATACTAGACCTATTGCTTATAGTATCTGAGACATGGACTTGACCACCAAAACTTTACCTTGTTCACTGATCCATTAAATGAGGTCAAGGTCAAGTGAAAACTGTCTGACAGGCATGAGGACCTTGCAAGGTACGCACATACCAAATATAATTATCCTATTAATTATAATAAAAGAGAATTTAACATTACAAAAAATCATAACTTTTTTTCAAGTAGTCACTGAACCATGAAAAGGAGGTCAAGGACATTGGACATGTGACTGACGGAACCTTTGTAACATGAGGCATCCATATACAAAGTATGAAGCATCCATGTCTTACACCTTCTAAAATATAAAGATTTTAAGAAGTTAGCTAATGCCACCGCCGCCAGATCACTACTATCCCTATGTCGAGCTCTCTGCGACAAAAAATCACACCACATATATAATATACACATTTCAATTAAGAATAAACCTGGGATAATATGTATGTATGTTATTAATGAACTCAATATAAATTACAAAATAACACTAATTCTCAATATTAGCCATAATGAAAATATCACCTACATTTTCTTGTTATACAAGAGTCCACCGTGAAGACAGTTACATTCTAAATATCAGAACCATAATGAACACCTACATTGTTTCAAATGCTATGCATTTATCATATCATTATATAATGGACTATTTTTGTATGTTCGTAATAAATAACTAAAAGATAACACCAATATAATATCATTATATAATGGACTATTTTCGTATGTTTGTAATAAATAACTAAAAGATAACACCAATACATGTTTGTATGTATAATTGCTGGACTGGATATGAAGTGACTAGATGGTTTAACTGGTTCCTGTATGGACCAACTCATCTTCAACTGGGTCTGGCTTCTTTTTCAGATTTTTCATCTGTATTAATACCATTCACTTGAGGACAATTCTTTTTTGCATCATTGTCAGATTGTCCCCCCTTATCTATATCTGCATTTGATATACCACTGTCTCTACTGTTATCAGGGGCTGCACTCCCTGTTTTATCTTCATCACTAGGATCCTGATCTTGCTCCGAATCTTCTCCCTCTTCCTCATCACTTTCACTTCCCTCCTCGATTGTACTTGACAGCACTGAAAAATATGATATTGTTAATTTGATTTTCCCTTTTCACGGATAAATGTATAAACATTACTTACACTAAACAACTTAATATTACCAACTTTCAGACCAAATATCAAATGGTTCAGTCATTTTAAGCACCATACCCGGGCCTAAAGCATCTCTTAAACATGTTAATTTTTTTTCCTAATTTTACATACATGTACTATGCTTTTGAAATTATATTTTAAATGCCATTATAACTCCCCTAAATCCTGTTTTGAGGTATATCAGTTTTATAATGGTGGAGACAATACCTTCCATTTTGAAATCCCCTATTCATAATTGAAGTTGGCTGGTCTTGGATAAAATCCGAAATTTAAGGGGGATAGCTTTAATGCATATAGTAACAGACATGTAATTTCATGTGGAAAATTTGCCATTAATCATTGAAATTGGCATGTCTGGAATGGTATTAGAAATGTTAAGGGGATGCATTCATAGCATATCAGAAATATATATATTTACCAAGTTTATTTCCAGAGCTAGTTGACATGGTTGATGGTGGAGGCACTTCTAATTTAGGTGCAAAAGGTCTCTGCTTCTTTGCCATGTTCATCTGGTAGCAGTAGCAACACCTAAAACCTATAGACAATATATGTTAGGAAATATAGACAATAAGTGGTAACATAACAAAAAAATTGTAGGGGTTCTGCAGAACCCAGTGTCTCGCCTACTTTTGCTGTTCATCACACACTCAACAAAAATGATGAGTGTGTCAATAAAAATATTCCTCTCAATACTATCTTTTGATTGTCAGAAGCTTCTGTCAAAGTTTGGTAAAAATCCAGGCTAGTTTAAGAATCTTAAAAATGTTTTAAAATCTGTAACTGCAGACTGTATGTAATGTTGACTGGAAGAAAAACTAAGTCCATTTATAAGTAAAATACAGAAAAAAATGAAATTTTATTTTTACTATATTTACTTCTGGATACTATCTTCTGATCATAAACAAGCTTCTGTTCAAGTTTGGTACAATTCCAGAATAGTTTGAGAAAGTTATTAAATTTTTTAAAACTTTAACCACAGAGTGAATGTAATGGTTCCTGGCAGAAAAACTAAGTCCATTTATAAGTAAAATACGGAAAAAATGGAATTTTATTTTTACAAAATTAACTCCTGGATACTATCTTATGAACATAAACAAGCTTCTGTTTGGTAGAAATCCAGGATAGTTCTAGAAAGTTATTAAAACTTCAAAAACTTTAACCACAGAGTGGATATTTGTGGACGCCGCCGACGACGACGAATGTAGGATCGCTATGTCTCGCTTTTTCGACTAAAGTCGAAGGCTCGACAAAAATATTGACAATAAGAAGTAACATTAGAAAATATTAAGAAGACCTTTTTTCATGTTAAAATCTTGAGATTAAAGTTTTCAAGGGCATTAAATATTCAAACATCATCTAATAGTTTACCCTCAACCAAAAAAAAATCAAAGCGCTGTAAGCTCTGAAGCAGTTAACCAAAAAACAATGCAAACGTAATTATGAAAACTGTGGCAATGTTGCTTCAACATTAAACATTCATATGTAGTACATTTATGTTTATCTTATGAATTGATTATTAAGGCAAATCATTTATATGTTATCAAGGTTTCAAAAGCAATGTATATTTTTTATGGTGAGTCTACAGTGGTACAAGTTCGCAATGATTGCAGTAGTTCTACTTGGTAGTTAACGTTGGTATTAGTTGACTGCTAGTAGTACAAGTTGACTTGGTACGAACATGTAATAGTATGAATGGACTGGTTTCCCTGGAAAGAAAACTGAGTTTGTGTTCTATAGTACAAAAGTTATGAGACACGAATCAGACAAATGTTCACTACTACAGGGATCAAAGGTGAGGTCTGACTGACCTGCCCATAGTAAATGTAAATGATTTGTTATTATGTCAAAAACATGAATATATATAAATTAGGGGTGGGGATCTCCACGGTTTTCAAGTTCTCAAACCGGTAGGGGTAGGGTGAGCCTAGGGACTTTCCCTACATTTCATTTGATTTGTTATATTGTCCCATACATGAATATATATGGTTTAGGAGTGGGGATCTCATCGGTTCTCAAACAGGAGGGGTAGGGTGACGCCAGAGACTCCCTCTATATTTCATTTAATTAGTTATATTGGCCCATACATGAATTTATATTGTTTTAGTGCGGGGATCTCGACCGTTTCCAAGTTCTCAAACAGGAGGGGTTGGGTGACCACAGGGACTTCCCCCCTATATTTCATTTGATTTGTTTCATTGTCCCATACATGAGTATATATGGTTTAGGGGTGAGGATCTTGACCATTTCCAAGTTTTCTCAAACAGGAGGGTGTACGGTGACCCCAGGGACTCCCCATATCTTTCATTTGAATTGTTATATTGTCCCATACATGAATATATATGGTTAAGGGGTGGGGACCTCAACGGTTTTCAAGTTCTCAAACAGGAGGGGGTGGGGTAACTCCAGTGACTCCACCTATATTATTTTTGATTTATTATATTGTCCTATACTTGAATATAGGCAGGGGCGGATTCTGGCGTGGGGGGGGGGGGGGGGGGTGGCGGGCGATCACCCCCCTAAAATTTGCAAAGCATGAATTGTTCTCAGCTTAATAAAGAATATTTCAAAAATTTTACCTCAAAATTTTTTTAGCCTCGCTCTGCTTGGCGAAAATTTAAGTTTGCGTCCCTCCTCACCTAAAATCCTGGATCCACCCCTCATATGGTTTAGGGGTGGGGATCTCGACCGTTTCCAAGTTATCAAACAGGATGGGGTAGAGTGGCCCAAAAGACGCCACCTATATATCATATGATTTGCTTACATTCAGGTATTATATAATATAGTTGCATTATTTGTGAAAATAAATTAAGAAACTTCCAGCTACTTTAATATTAATTGACCCTTCAAAATTAAGAAAAAAACACCCCTTCAAGATTGCAGTAATATGTTTACACTTTAAAAGCATCTCACATGCATTATCATCATTTATCACTGATAAGGAAAATTTATACTGTGACCATGAACATATATATTGTTAGATATACTGTTCCCAGCTGTCACATGTATTGGATTTTGAAATTAAAATTTGTCAAAAAGTGATTTTGAGTTTCTGTATAAAATGTTTTCTGCTTTTTCTTTCTTTTACATAAATCTTTTGGTTTACAATTCTAGTGTTTATATTCATTTTCATGCATAGATGTATTTTTTCACCTGCTTGAATTTTTTTGGAGTTGATCACCAAAACCCGTAATTACCCTTATCCGCTTCCGGAATGGGATCCGATATTGTAAAATTTTGTTTTCACGGCAGCCATTGTTATTGTGTTAACAATGTTGTTTTAGTCAATCAGATATGATTTTACTCGAATTTACACATTATTTGTCGGCGATTTTCTGTATAAAGCTAGCAGTTGAACAAAATGAACATCGCTGTCATGAATAATAATGATAAAAATAAGTTTTTAGATCGTTTATTTAGAGACTTTGGTGAAAAGGTTTGCAAAGTTATTTCTTATTTTCTTTCAAGTTGAAGGTGACTACGTCGGGTGTAGCTAGAAACCAACTGTCCAAGTAGAAATTCCGCTTCGGACCATGGCTAATTTGCACCCCTGCCTCCAAATTGAAAAAATACGAAAATTTTGTCTTCTTATTTGAAATTGCTGCCAACAGCATGAATAGTTGAACTTATTATATAATAGACTACTGATGTAGTTGTACTACGTATTGATGACAAACAATATTTCTACGACTTTTGCCATTTGGGAAATCTAAACTACTTGTCTTAACCCTTTCACCGATTGCTGCCCAGACAGAAGCTACTCTGAGACGATGGCTTCCCTGGCTACTATTGCTCAAGTGGGAGATCTTCATAATAAATGTCAATAAAAACTTGTTTGTAGTTAATTGTGTATTTATTTCATTCACTAACACCATGTTCACAGGTTTATTCATGTTTTGATAATTTTTTCCTCATAAAATATTCAAATTTTCAAATTTTCGGCATTATCTAGGTGAAATTCTCAAAATTCTGCTCTTTGACCCCAAATCGTAATTTTTTAACCCAAAACGGCAAACTTTTGAAAAATTTTATGAGGCTGTACAAATTCCTCACACTGAACGATGTCCATTCCAAGTGTTTTGTACATAAAACGACATTTTATGTCAAAAAAGTATACTAGTTTGGCTTCAATTCTTCCATATTCTTTCAAAAAAAATGTTCCCTCATTTCAAATTCTCGTAAATTCCGTAAATTTCGTCTGATTTTGACACGGTTTTCAACAAACGGAAGCGCCATGTTTATACTTTCATACGGGTATTCATCAAAGAAAGATAACTCATGTTTGCACTGTTTTGAGCGGGAAACATAAAAGATGTATTCCGATCCCGGTAAAACGGGACTCATCGTCAGTTGTCTGAAGCGTGAATCCCGGTAAACCGGGACTCATCGGCGAAAGGGTTAAGAGATTTTCGGCAATTAAATATTTCATACAATTGTTTTTTGACATCTTAGCCAAAAGCACAGGTCATAATAAACTACACAAGGATTTCTAATGAGCACTACTTCCTGTGCGTAACTTCAAAACTTTTGGGTGATTTGACAATCATTTAAAGTTTTTCTGGTCATATTTTTTGTAATCCAGAATAAAAAAATATTAAAAAAGTGTTCAAATAGTTATATATAACATAGTAGCCAGCTAGATAATAACAATGGCAAGTATTTCAGCATTTATTGGGTAGAACACAAATCTAGGGTGCTCGCATAATGCAGCTTAACTGCCTAAAAATAACTTGATTACTTTTGTTAAATTTGAAACCCTAATTTAGCATGCTAGCTTACTCAGTAGTATGGGATGAAGGTATGTACAGTGACCTATAGATATGTACATCTATATTATTTGGTCTCTGTTGGAGAGCTGTTCTTATTTTTATATGAAATAGTGTCATACATACATTGTAAATACATACAATTTCATGCTCTTTTGAGTGGAAGTGTATACTGTGGATTCATTTATTTTCATGGTTTCCAATTTTAGAGTATTGATTAAAACTTGTATTTTCGATATTCTTTGTTCTGCATACAAGCCTAAAAAAATGTTTTCTTTTAACATTTAAGTTAGTTGTTTCCCTCCACCAATGAAAATTGGTACTGGTATACCACAAATAATAATGAATCCACACTACTTTAAAAAATATAGTTTTAAAAAAAGAAAAACATATTAACCATTCTTATCGTGTTTTTCAAATAATGCCAAAATTTAGTCTATTTTGAAACAGCACTTCAATAAGTTTTAATATATCAGGCTTGTGATTCTGTAAATTGGCTTGATATTTTGTCTTGATAAGGACCTTGGTAAACTTATCTCTTTGACATTCATAAAGAAAGTTACTTACTTATATATTCAAATTCTTCTTTTAAAGCCATTCCATTATGAGAATGGCAAAATCTACATATGAGGGCATATCTGTTTTGTGGTCCATCTCCAACCAGGTATTCTAACACTTTATCCATTGCTGACCTCTCACGAGGCAGTATTGGTCTTGGTAAAGGTGGTCCTCTAACCTGATCTAAAAACAAACCAGGATATTATAGCATATATATATTGATTTGACAGGGTTTTTTTTCTGTTTGAATGGTTTTACGCTAGTCATTATTTGGGGCCCTTTAAAGCTTGCTGTTTGGCTCCGTGTCGAAGACATACTTTGACCTATAATGGTTTACTTTTATAAATTGTTACTTGGATAGAGAGTTGTCTCATTGGCACTCATACAACATCTTCTTATATCTAATAACGACTATTTTCCCAAAAAGTAATCTGATGAAATGGTTATGAATGCAAAGTAATTTTACTCTAACATCATCATTTTGACTTAGGATTTTAATTCACATTTTTTTACTGTCCAAATAAAAATTTGATGTTCTAATTTTTGAACCTTGAATAATGGCAAGATATAAATATAAAAAGCATATTTGGGATGATATCAAAATGAGATATCACTATACTGTAAATCAACTTATTTTCCCAGATACTTTAATACCAATACCAAAATGTTTATTATTAGTGACATGTTTTTTATAATATTGAACAATATATCAATAAGTGGTGGTAATTACATATAATCAAAGTGATGGAAATCACTCATGGAAGGATTAGATGAGTAGTTTGAATAATTTCATATTAAGGTATTGTGGGGGAAAATGAACATTAATAAAGCACTTTTGCTGAAAATTGCATTAACAGCAGGTCTTTAGAAGGAAACATGCTTTTCCAGTATGAGGATAAAGTAAGCTCAAATTAATTATATGGGTCTCTTAATTTGCACAATTTTATTTAAACTGCAGTTTATATCTTATCCAAATAATGTTGCCTGTTCTGAACATGTTTTAAAAAAAAAAAAATGCTGATTGCAAAAATATGTATTCACTTAAAATAAAAATTCAAATGACTAAAATAGACATAATGATTGATGGGGAATAAACTACTAAACAATGGTTTGTTATAACTAAAGTTTAATCAAAGAGCTGATAGCTCTGAAGTGGAAGAAGGTGAATAAAAGGTAACTTGAATTACCATAAAAGCAGCCCCACTTACCCAGGCTGCTTTGTTCCATTATCGTTAAAATGTATTTTTTTTCTTCAAACAAGAAAAGGTCATAAGTACATGGATTTCCCATCCGTACAATCATTTTCTATGTTCAGATGACTATGAAAATTAGGTAAAATCTTTAATTTGGCAGTAATTAAGAAGATCATATCAAGAGGAACACATGTGTACTAAGTTTCAAGTTGATTGGATTTCAACTTCATCAAAAACTACCTCGACCATAAACTTTATAACCAGAAGCAGGACGGACGGACAGACTAGAAAACATATTGCCCATAAATGGAGCATAAAAATAGTAAGACTTGTTACATACCTGCCAACTTTTGAAAGTTCCCATATGGGTTTTTACTGCACAACAACAAAATTAAAGGTTACAATTTTTAGTGATGTATTTTGCAAGATCTGGATTGTCTTGAAAAAGTGTCATATTTGTATGAACTTACATGACTTACATGCCTTTTCCTTAAGTATGTTTGCATAATTCTAGTTATATATTAAATCGGTAGAAAAATTATACGTGAAGCTAGCAGAGGCTAGACTATTAGCCTAGTTGCACATATTGTATGTTGACTTCCAACCAGTTATATAACAAATTTAATATATAAACTTCAATTTAATCCTTGAAAGGAGGTCTAAATTAATAAAATAATTTATAAATTTTAATTTTTTTATTTGTCCAAAATCATTTAAATTCATTTAATCAACATCCTTTTATGATTATTTGATTAAAATATTAATCATTTATAGTCTTTTTACCATTTACATTTTTAAAAGCAAAATAACTGAAAACAGGATAAAACAAAGGGAAGTAACAAAAAAGTATTTCAATATTCCCAATACACATCGTTTTGATAACACAACGGCAGTTAGCCGGAGGTAAACATCGTTGATTACCAGTATGTTTGACACCCAAGCTGTCAAGTGAAGCCATATAATTATACATCTTCTTTGATGTTCAGGTAAAATTTAACACAGGTGTCAATTACACCCGTACAGTAGTAAGAAATGATCAAATATGGCGTCTGAAAAATTTCATACACGGGAGTTTTTTCTCCTAAACGGGAGGTTCACATGTATGTTACGAAGGGCATCTAATTCACATGACAAAGGAAACCCATGAATAAAGATAACACTTTATATATCCTTTTTATTTATATAAAAATAAAATCTTCTTGTCTGCAGGATTGCAAATTCGTAACTTCAAAACTTTTAAAACTTGATAAAAAAAAAGTGAACTAATCTAAGTGGTTGATTAATTACAGATGATTATTGGAAATTTATCAAGTAAATTATAGGCCTTACTTGAATACCTTTTATATATTCATGTTTATACTTTATATTAATATTTTTTTTTTTTTAAATCTGGTTAATCCATTTATCATTTATCTTTCAGTTATAATTTAAAGATTCACTTTATGTAATGTAGATCAAAAGTAATAGGCAATAAATAAATTTATCATCCTTTTATACATGAAACATCTAATATATACATTTGTGTATTCAATTATGAGGTCAAATATTTGTATATTCAGATGCTTATTGAAGGGTCTGTTATGTAAGACTGAGGTTGATAAGTAATGTGGTGAATTTGATTGACAGTTTAGGAGGTGGGGCAATGTAATAAAAGGTCTACCTTGTCTCTGATTGTTTAGTGATAATGACAGTTGTCCATCATACTAGTATTGTATCAATATCCAATTACCTAATCAAAATGTTTTTAAAAAAAGCCTGCACATCAACACACCTTAATGGCATACATTCTTGAGTGAACTGCTCCAATAATATACCCATTTTTTCAGTTTATATGTGTATTATGTGCACATACATGAAAACCATAAAGAACTAGATATATATCTCAGTGTGAATACATTTAGTAACAGTAGCTAACCTGTTGTGTTGTTAGGGAGGCCGGTGCCTTAGTAAAGATTTAGAACTAGTTCCAATCTTTCCAAAAAGAATATAACAGCCAACAAAATTAGAATTTCTGTTTGATTGTCCATATACAAAAAGTTTTTTCTCTTATTAACAAGAATGTGTCCCTAGTACACGGATGCCCCATCCACACTATCATTCTCAGTTCAGTGGATCTTGAAAATGGGATAAAAACTCTAATTTGGCATTAAAATTAGAAAGATCATATCATAGGGAACATGTGTTCTAAGTTTCAAGTTGATTGGACTTCAACTTCATCAAAAACTACTTTGATCAAAAACTTTAACATGAAGCAGGACAGAGGGACGAACGCACGGACAAACCAATGGACGCACAGACCAGAAAACATAATGCCCATAAATGAGGCATAAAAATTTAGCACTTTTTCTAGGATATTTGCAGATAAGCACTTTAAATTGTTTATCTTTAGAGATGTCTTCAAAAGAGAGTTCTATATTCAGAATGAATTAATTTCATAAAAATCTCAGTAAAAGTTACTTTATTTCATGTTTAGGCCACAATTAAAAATAATTTGGTTTGCCCAATCCCTACCCAAAGGTTGAGACAGTGGGTAGGTAGGTAGGCATTTTTTTTTTCAAAAAGAGAAATTGAAGTATTGGGTGTTTATTAGTCTTAATGCCTATCTGATTAAAAAAAACTTCTTCAAATCAGGACATTAAAAGAATTTGAGTAGGCAGCTTTTTTCTGGGTAGGTAGCGTTTGGGCAAACAAACCTATTCTTTTTTATGGCCTTAGTCCTTTTAAGGGGAGTTCCTAAAAATTCTTTTTTCACCATTTTCTGTTCTTAAAGTAATTCTTTAACTACATGAACTAAGGGTAGTCCAAAATTTTTATCTTAATTTTTAAATTTGAATAAATTGCTTGCCAAAATAGTTGGTTTACAGTTATCTGCTTTAACAACTGTTAGTTGGTAAATACTAGACCTTAAGAAGACAGGATATCTTATAATTGATATTATTATACCATAATTTCCATTCATCTGAGGAGTGACAAGAGCTCTTGGTCTCATTCCAGAACTTTGAGGATGTCTAGGTGTTGATTGTGGTGTTTCCATCCTTAATCTAGGAGTACCATGTCTTGCTGGAAAAGGGGTGGCTGGTCTCATCTGTGGTGTGGGTTTGGCATTGGGAGGTAAATTTCTCTGTCGTAAAACTGAAAACAGAATTATATATAAATGCATTTTTCATGAGAATAAAACAAGAATGTGTCCATAAGCACACAGAAGTCCCACCCATACTATCATTTTCTATGTTCAGTGGACTGTGAAATAGGGGTCATAACTATAATTTGGCATTAAAATTAGAAAGATCATATCACAGGGAACATGTGTACTAAGTTCCAAATTGATTGAACTTCAACTTCATCAAAAATTACCTTGACCAAAAACTTTAAAATGAAAAACTATAACTTAATCAAAGAGCAGATTGCTCTGAGGTATACGATTGCCATTGTTTCATTGACACATGTATGCATGTAGCTGGATAAATTATTTTCAAAACTAATTCAAATGACAAAACGAACATGTAAAATAGTTACAAAATAGCAAAACCGATAAAAGTGTATGAACAATGTAATTACACATGTAGGTCTATTGTGTTTTATTTTTACTATCAATACCAATTTACTTCCACAGCAGTCACTGACTGATCAAGTGAGAGATTGTCAGAGAAGGTATTTTATTTCACTCATTGGTTATTAATTTATTACGTGTCTGTTAGCGATGCGCCGACGTAGTCATCAATGTGCTGATGGATCGTCGTATGATGTAGATTTAGATTTCAATTCGTATCTTATCACCTTTTTTCCTACGTTAATTCTAGGAGGAATCCCATTCCTAACTCTTTAAATATTTAATTTCATTTGGGTCAGTCATCATGGCTCCTTTCCGTACACATTTATCGGTTTAAATTGCATTCGTTTTCAATATAATACGACGTTTATTGACAGAACGAGCTAATACTCGACGTCGTGTTTATATTCAGAATTCACGGAAGTTACTGTCGGAAGGGAGACAACTCGAAACGATAATATGGAAGACTCCATTTCGCCTGAAGCATGTGAAGGGGTGTTCTACGATGTGGAATATATTTATTTTAATCTAAATGATGCATATGATTTAAAATTATGCAACAAAAATAACCCTCAATAGCAGACATACATAGAAAAGATCCCATGAGTTATAAATTAATTAATTGAGTGGGGAATCCAGAGCAACCATTCAATCTAACACCCCTTAAAGTCAAGAAAACTACACGCATGCGCATAATTTCCAAATCAAACCCCAGGGAAGATATATTAAATGCTTTTTAAACGACGTAGATGGTTCTCAATTTCTTTATGGAAGTACAATCTCAAATATCAGTTTCATAACGGTAACATATAAGAAAAACTCCACTTCAGTTCTTATATGATTGACAGAAATAGATTTATCGGTATTCAGAAAACTCTCGCATTTTATCAAAACTGGGAATTCCCTCTGACGTGTTTCTAAATTTATAACTACACTAAATATAAATACTGCTTAATTCTGATTTTCCGTGTTGTTAAAAACACGCATCGAAGTCAAGGGAATTATCAAACATGAAGATTAGGAAAAGAACATTATAGGAAAGTTGATTAAGTTCAATCCCTTTGTTTGTTTTTACCTTTTTAAGCAAGATAGTCATAAGAATCTGAGGTGTTCCTTAATGTTTAGAATAAAACGATTGATGTGAGGGAAATTGCTCTGAGCCACCGGTATAAGTCTACAGATTGCTTGAAAGCAATCGTATCCCAAAAAACTTTAAACTGAAATACTATAACTTAAAAAACTTTAACCTGAAGGGGGACATACGGACAAACGAACTCACAACAGATAAACATAATGCCCCTAAGTGGGGCATAAAAATTCTTTACAAAAGATTTCAAAAGAAATGACAGATTACAGGCTGTAATGACTTTATGGTATACACATTAACACTAATGAGTATCTAGCTGGATTTGCTCTGAATTACCCTAGATTTGTCGGTGAATAAACTTCTGGAGTCATTTTATATGACCTTGTTTGACTTTAAGTAATGGCAGACAAATTTACATACAAATGTAACTACATCTTTAGAAAAACACATTTACATCCATTCACACAATTTATCTTCACACAACAAATACTGCAAACCAGATGCTCTGCAGGGCGCAGCTTTATACGACCGCAGAGTTCAAACCCTGAAGTATGGACACAATATTCAATCTTGATATTTGCTCTAAATTTGGATTGTGATTAAATAGTTGACACAACATAGGTTTCTGACACAGAATGAATGTGGTCTAAGAACTTAAAACTTAAAAACTTATAAATTTTAAATTGGACATTAACCTGTTATGGTCCAATATCCAAAATCTAAATACATGGTTAGATACAGCATATCAAAGAACCCCAAGAATTCAACTTTTGTTGAAATCAAACAAAGTTTAATTTTGGACCCCGATTTGGACCAACTTGAAAACTGGGCCTATAATCATAAATCTAAATACATGTTTAGATTCAGCATATCTATGAACCCAAATTATTCAATTTTTTATGAAATCAAACCAAGTTTAAATTGGACCCTTTGGGCCCCTAATTCCTAAAATGTTGGGACAAAAAATTCCCAAAATCAATCCCAACCTTCCTTTTATGGTCATAAACCTTGTGTTTAAATTTCATAGATTTCTATTTACTTATACTAAAGTTATGGTGTGAAAACCAAGAAAAATGCTTATTTGGGCCCCTTTTTGGCCCCTAATTCGTCAACTGTTGAGACCAAAACTCCCAAAATCAATCCCAACCTTCCTTTTGTGGTCATAAACCTTGTGCTTAAATTTCATAGATTTCTATTTACTTAAACTAAAGTTATAGTGTGAAAACCAATGTGTCTTTGGAAGACGACGCCAACGTCATACCAATATGTCGTATAAAAATACATGGTTCCAAGAAGTATATATTTTATTAAGAAATGTTAATATTCACTTACCTGATCCCTCACTTGCTTTTGGTGGTGATGGTCCAGGGGTCTAAAATAAGCAAAAATGTGTATATAGATTTGTAATTTATAAATACAGCAAGGAAAAAAATATCCATTTACATTCAGAAATAATTATTTTTTCTTTCTAATCCTTGCAATGTGGATGCAGGGGACATAGTTATAATGGAATATAAAAATAAGAAGATGGGATGTGATTGCCAATGAAACAACTCCCAACAAGTGACCAAAAAAAAACACAGAAATTAACAACTATAAACCACCTACCGCCTTCAAAAATGAGTAAAACCAATACTACATAGTCAGCTATAATAAGCCCAGATATGACAAATGTAAAACAATTCAAACAAGAAAACTAGTCTGTCTTCGTTTCTGTCTCTCCCGTCTTGTTAGTGCTCTCAAGCATACAATTCATGTCAGTTTTTAATGAAGCACGAGAATAATATCACCTGTATGGAAAATATTGTGATCACTTTCATATCCTAATTTTTAGTTGAATCTTTAGGCAATTGATATCATGGATTTATAAAAGAAAGATCATAAACAAATTCCATATTTAGTAGTGATCAACCTTTTTCCCTTTATTTTTACAGAAGTCATTGCCCTTGGAAAGAGAAATTACAAGGCCACATAGAAAGAGATCTTGTGCCTTCTTTTAAGTAGGGCATTTATAATGAAATAGTTAAAAGAATAAAAGTATGTTGAACTTATTGGCCTCGGACAGATAAAATATAAGCTCCACAGGGACAATGGAATGTTGTTCTTTTAAACTGACTTTTTTCTTAATAGGAAGAGAATACAACATTAAATTAATTTGCCTCTTTGACAAATAACAAGTACTTACACTGTTTAAATCTATGGATGGACACAGCTAAATAAAAGGAGCACTTTTAGACAGTATATGTTTTCCCATTCAAGTTTAATACCTTGCCTAGCACATTATCTACCTACCTCTAGTTGTTTAAATCTAGCAGGATCATACTTTTGTAGTATTTCTCTAGCTTTTTTGTAAGTTTCTTTTTCCATAACATCTTCAAGCTATAAAAAGAGAAATAAAACATTTGGTTAAGCTGGTTATGAACAGTTAATGGTACAGTATAAATCAGGCAAATTATTTAAACAAAAAACAGTTAAGCAAGGATTCTTTAGGATTTTTTTAAAAATCTCTCTGTATAAAATATGTAATAAGGCTTTTTTTTGCACAACAAAATTATTCATCAGATTTCTTTATATGGTTGACTGATGACTTGAAACTTATATAATCATCAAATTTTACTCGTAGCTATATAGCTTTTTGTGCTAATTCAGCGTAAATTAAGCAACCAACAATCAAATCATGATTTATGAAGAGAATGACAACTTACAATTTTTTTCTTATCTTCCTGTAGTTCATTTAAAGCAAGATCTGAAAAAGGTAAAACGTTTACACAAATAAATTATATTGTACAAATCTGAATAACAAACTGCAAATATAGTATAGTGTGAGACATAAAACTCTACTACAGGCTTCATTTATAATATTAACTAGCATGATTGTCAGAAAAATAATTTGGTTTCGGAATGTTTTAATCCACATGATAAGTTTCTTATAATACATCTTTTTCAACCCATAGAACAGCTCATCATCACAAGACCTTCTTTGTGCAAATCTGCTCTTTATTTCTTTTCTTGTACAAGATTGTCATTTTTTTTCCAATTGGACATAAGCTTGCAATATTCTCTTGAATTCATTTTTGGTGACTTATAGTATGTAACACACAATAATGAAAACAAATTGTTACATCAAAATTTTCCATGAATCAGGTATGTTTTCCATGACGAGTGAAAGTTTTGGAGAATGAAGATACTTGATTATTTCCTAATCCTTATATCTTGGAAAATCAACCAGATAATGGACAGACATTCAAGTTTAAGTTGTAAGCCATATGAACAGAATGAAGTTTAATCTGTAAGGGTGTAAGATATTGACATCCTAGGTATCAAAATATTAGAAATAATTTTAAATTAAGGAATGTATCTCCATCGTGCAAAGGCTATGATTCCTTGCTCAGCTATGGCTATTCTTTTTGGATATTAGCTCTTCATCTTTTTAACAAACTTTTGATTTTCAAATATTTTGGCCTTGAGCATCACTGAAGAGACATTTATTGTTGAAATCTGCATCTGGTGCAGAAAAATTGGTACCATTAATGGTATTTCCAGCAGTGCCAGATCATCTCTTCTAATAAAATTAACAGTCTAGATTGCCTTCTGTGTTTTTACATTCTCTTTGCTTTTATGTTCCTTAGTCATATATTTCTGCATGAAAACATTTTTTTTCAAAACAAAACAACAGAGGAAAAAAATATTTTGAAAAAACATACCATTCTTTGTGATTCTTTTTACATAATACCAATGAAGAAATTTCTTTAATAACCATATCCTGTAAAAAAAAATGTTAAATAAATCATATAAATACATAAAATATATACAAATTTACATGTATGTATAATATGGACGTTAATCTAATACCCAAATAACATGTGTTTTTAAGGTCACTTCTAATTATCCACCCCTTCTCCAAGTCGTCTACATTCTGATCCTGCAAACTTATATCTAACCTTATTCTTTTCTATGTACGTGTATGTAATAATTGCTGCTCATTGTTGATATTTTTTCGATATGATTATATATCTTATTATACTTAACGTTAAAATGCCATATTTTGATTGGCTAATACACATGATACAAGGGTGTTAATTAACTCTATCACATGGCTGAGAGGGTGACAATTTTTTTGAATGTTACCCTCTCGTCTAGACCAATCAAAAATCGTTTTTTTGCTCAGAATTTATTATTTGACTGTCAAAATAAAAAAAAAAACATATTGCTTAGCTTTTGCTGTTATTTATAATACCTGTAACAATGATATGTACGTTATGGCATAGAAAATACTTTTAAAATACAATTAATCTGTAAAAGACAATAATGATAGGACATTCAGTATAATAAATTAAATAACACATAGCTGAGAGGGTGATAGAGCAGATTGGTACCCCTCGAAAATGCTTCGCCGTGGTTGACAATGTTTTCTCGGGGTAACAATCTGCTCTATCACCCTCTCAGCTATGTGTTATTTATATAATAGTACATATACATACAAAGCATTTTGATAAAAAAAAAAACATAATTAAATGCATACCTTTAACTAAATATTAAATACATTGTAACAGGTCCTTAATCATAAAAAATATCAAAATAATATCAAAATTTCTAAAATTACTAGACAATGTTCTTTGCTTTCTGTTTGTATGAGAGTCTGTAAGATTTTTATTGCACATAGAACATTTCATGTGATGTACATAAAGTTCTTGTTAATTTGAAGCAACATGTTTGAGTCACTCTAAACATAAACTTACAGAATTGGAAATATTAGCAGAGGTGATGAATATATCAGCCTTTTTGTCCATGTGGGTGGTAGGTAGTAGAAGTAGAAAATCAGAGCTGCACCAATATACATCAAAATAGAATACAGTACCAAACGTCCAATAAACTTCTTTTGTCTCTCTTGGTTCTGTCGGCGAAACTGCTGCAAACTGCTAATTTTCTGTAATGAATTTACAACATTAAAATTAAATATTAATCCAAGCAAGTTTAAAAGAATTATGTGCAGAAACAAAGCAATTTCTTACACTATCAACAAAACCATAGGATTCACCATAAACCACAGAAGAATTTTCAATCATGTCAATGGGAAATCATTTCTTAATTAGTAATTTTTATAATACAATTTAAAAATATGTGTATGGCTGTATGTTCTTATATCATGCATAAATATCATAAACATTACATGCATTCGTGAATGTGTTGTTCGGTCACTCGATTAATATTTTTCTCTATTGAATTCTTTGATTAGATATACATGTATATGGGCAGGAATTCGCTAGTGAAATTTTAGGGTCAATAGTGTTTATCCAATTAAAAAATAAAGAAATCATGCAAATTTGGAGAATAAACATTGTTTAAATATCAAAGTGGGTTAGTCTTTATTGCCAAATGCAAAAAAATTGGATCCAATTGAAAAAATCAACAAAAAATCAGCACTTGTTAAGTGCTGGCAGTTGAAAACTGTAGACAAAAAGTGTGACATTTCTGCAGTGGCAAAACCCCATGCCATATTTAGAATATGCCTGAAGAATTGTTCTACTATAATAGTTGAAAATCAACTGCAAAATGATCGGTCTATCATTTAGAAACCCCATTTTGTACAGAATCCGATTATTGCTGCAAATAAAATACGTTTGAAAATGGACAAGTGCATGTAACTTTTCGGGTCAACAAATGTTACATGCACCTTTTCATTAGCTGATTAGCTTTGGAAACAAGTTATTGGTCCAGCATGGCAAATTTTGAAAGCTGTCAACAATGGGTACAATTTGGATTTCATGATTTTTATCAATCAACTGAAGTTTGAAAAATATAGAAGGTAAGAAAATTTATTTCATTTTCGTGTCAATACTGCCCAATAATACTCATCTTTTTATAACAGTTGCATACTTTTTATAGTAAGCATTACCATAATTATTTTTTTCACATTTCAACCCACTGACAATTACATTAAAATGTGGCTTTGCCATCTTTCACACTTGGCATCTACCAGTGATCAAGCAGATGATAAGAGAGTGGGACCAGGTTAATTTTACCTCACAATGAAGTGTTACATGCACTTTCTGTGTAAATTAGGTTCTTTGATAATGATGTGTGACTTGCTTTGCAATTTTGTCAAAAAATATAAGTTTATCTTGTATTTAAACAGGTTTGACCCTTAAGATATCCATTTTATTGCTGGAGAGATTTCTGTACATAACATTGACACGAAAATATTTACCAAGGAAAGGTGTCTATGATACATGCAAAAGCTTTTTTTTGTACGGTTTGCCTTATCAATCTAATTTATTACATAAAATACCACAGATTAATTGCCAATTTGATTAACTAGTACTTGTATTCATTCTCAGCATTATAAAGATAACTGGCCACTTAATTTGAAAACATAAAATGTAACATTGACACCAGAATAAAAACAATATTACTTTATTACACTTAAAGCATAATTGGCCAGTGCATAATATTAAATCAAATGTAAATTTATGCTGAATTCTAAACAGAGAAGTTGTTGATCTTTCTTGATTTCTAGACTTTACAATATTTACTTGTAATTCTTATTGTTTAAAGGCATGTAACATTGACACATCTTCTGCGTCCAGGTTACATGCTACAACCTAATAAATGTGCATACAATTATTCAATCAATAAAATCTTATTGAAATTTAAATTTGCTTCATTAAAATGATATTAAAGAAATAAATGAGTTTTAATTATTTGTGTTTATTTTTTTCCTGATTGACCAGCAATTTTTCCTCATCATTTGTTGGTGTTCCTGTCAATGTTACATACATAACCCAGAATTATAATGTTTTAAAAGCATTGATTTCCAAACCTCTGTTATGAGCTTTAAAATGAGTTTATCTGAGTTTATAAATGACTAACATCTGAAATATTGTCATCACACAATTTCTTTGATGCTCCTATGATAACTTTATGAGTAACATGGACTACGATTTTTGTATCAGGTCTTTTTTGTGTTACATGAGAAGATTTTACTGTGTTAAAATCAACAGTTTATCTAATTTTTAATATTCAAAGTTATTATTATGATACTTATTTTAAAAAATAATGTATAAAGTAAACCCAAATTAAACTTTTTTTTCATTAAGAAATTGTGTATGTAACATTGACAGAGTCTATTATTTAGACTTTTACATGTTCAGGCCAGTGTTACATGCGTAAACAAAACTTACTGCCATATGGGGCTATTATCTTATTTTTATTTTACAAAATTAAAGCGTTTTCATGTTTTCCTGTTTAATTTGTCTTTTAACACTAGTTAGTAACATTGACAACAATATTTTGTGTCAAGATTATTTTATGTTACATGCAAAGGTATTACTTCCTTAAAGTCAGACATTTATATAACATTTTATAACCTAAATGATTAATTAGATATTACTGGGCAGCAATTATATTATTTCTCCAAAGTTGACTATTAAGCACACCACTTATATCTTCTGGTCTTCATGTATGTAACATTGACATACAACCTTTTACTTTTCTGTCAATGTTACACGCATGAACAGAACTGATAACATTTACTAACTTCTTTGCTCTATAAAGAGATTATTGATAATTTAACTTGTTTTACCACCATCAAACTTCATCTTTATTTCTAAATATAAATATTCTTTATAGAAGTGTATTTTCTTCATTGACAACAAAATTGGTGTCGGTCTTGAAAATTTACATGCTTTTTTTAATAAAAAAATCTACAGGCAATATAAACCAAAGAAAGAAAAAGATGATCAGCAATAAATGTGACGAAGAAAACTCTCAGGAAGATGCTGCAAAAAGATACTGTCCCTGACAACCAGTCAGATGGTGATGTCCCTGGCAGCCAGACAGATGGTGATGTCCCTGTCAGCCTGGAAGATGGTGATGTACATATCAGTCAATCAGTTAGTTGGTGATGTTCCTGTCAGTCAGTCAGTCTGTGATGTTCTTGTAAGCCAGTCAGAGGGTAATATCCCTGTCAGCCAACAGATGGTGATGTCCTAGTCAACCTGGCAGATGGTGATGTTCATATTAGTCAGTCAGTTGGTGATGTTCCTGCCAGTCAGTCATATGGTGATGTTCCTGTCAGCCAATCAGATGGTGATGTCCCTGTCAGCCAGTCAGATGGTGATGCCCTGTCAGCCAGTCAGATGGTGATATCCCTTTCAGCCTGTCAGATGGTGATAACCCTATCAGCCTGGCAGATTATGATGTCTGTGTAAGCCAGTCTGATAAGGTCCCTATTAGTGAGTCAGGTGGTGACGGTCCTTTCAGCCAGTCAGATAGTAGTGTTTTTCTGTGTCAGAAAACCAGATGATGGTGACTGTGCATGCAGACATACTAGTGATCTCCAATTTAACTATTCTACAGCAGTGTGGAAGATAGTTATTTCAAAATCTTGTTTATTTATCCCTTTTCAATCACCAGTCAACACATGTATCATGTGTATTTACTGATGCTCATTATAGAAATCATGAGGAATTCAATTTGTAACATTTTTTTTTAAATTGTTATGCCAATAATTGACATTTCAGAATACCTTTTGCATTATAAGAGGTTCAGGCTCCTTCTGATTTCAAAATAATAAATTAATAATAAACTCATCATGGATACCAGAATTGAAATTTTGTAGGCCAGAAACGCTTTTCGTTTACAAAAGACTCTTCAGTGACGCCAATGAAACAAAAAAGTAAAAGAAGGCCAAATAAAGTTGAAAACAGGACTATGGTCTAGTGGGTGTTGGTTTTCTCTTCTGAATTGTTTTACACTGGTCATTATGGGGCTCTTTAAATTGTGGCTTCCTGTAGTTTAGGTAACAAGTTTTCAAGATGAAATGGCATTGAAAAATCGAAACAAGATATTTGAGAGTTTCTATATTATTGTAAATTTTATAATCTATGCATGGATTTTGGTTCTGTTTGAGGGTAGATTAATTGTTGTTTTGTTTTTTTCTTTTTTCAGATAGATAGTTGAAGATGTTGGAGACAGAAAACAAGAAACAAGAAACTTGTTTTGAATGTTTGAAATAAAATTATTGTTTAAACCTTAAAAAGTTATCATAAATGTAAGATTAACCAGCAGAAATAAAACGAGATATGGGGTAATATGTCTATCAGACAACAACCTCAAAGATGAAACCCAAATTGTTCTTTATAGAAGTTATGTAAACGATTGAAAATAAGATTCTCAATAAATGCAGCTGTATCAACCTCTTGTAGATTTGTCCATGTTTTGTCTTGGTTTTTCATACTATTAGTTTTAAGTGTAACTGTGTCACATGAATGAGGGATACATGTAATCATTTTGTACCCTTACTTTGTCAGTATTAGTTATTGAGTGAGAAACTTGTGGATGCTGATGGTTGTGTGGTTGTCTTCTTATCAATCTCATCCCTGTGCATAAAAAAAACGGTTGCTTACTTACTGATATAAAAATGTTTCATGTTGTGGAAATTTTGGATGACTCCTTCATCAATTGATCTATCTTTGGTCTTAATTTTATTTTTCTGGTTATTTTGACATTTGAATATCTTTTAATTTAGCCTTCCATAGTGTACCACCATGAACAAGCATAACTTCTGGTATAGTTAAAAAATATGTCTGCTGTCTGAAATTTAGGTGAATGGTTTTGGTATTAACCACTATTTAAATAATATCATATATGAGAAATGTGGCAGTATTATTGTTTAATTTACATTCAGATGGTTGTTTGGAGGCTTTTTATATCTTTTAAGGTCAATTCTGGCATGGTTCATTATTCATATTTTTTGTGTCCACGTTACATGCAACATTTAAGTCACTATTTTATGACAGAAATGAGATAATTGCAAAAATATTAATACAATTTTTTAATGTGAGGGTAACACAATGAAAAAGAGCCTTTACATGTTCAGAAAGAAAATGATTCTTAGTGTATTTTTTCTCTTAAACATTGCATGTAACATTGACAGAAAAGTAGAAGAAACTTGTTTTCACAAAATTTCTGAAAGAAATGAAAATATACATTTTAGAGTTTTGATGATAGACAATGTTTTGTGATCAATATATATGATATTGAATGTTGAATAAGTTAAGGAATCATTAATCTCAATTTGGAAAAAGTGTCCATGTTACATGCTCCAAATTCTTTATTTGCTTTGGTTCCAAACTGACGCAAGTTTAAAAATGATTTTTTTTGTTACAAATAGAAGGACACCATTTGTAGCAATAATTTGTAAAAAATTTAGAAGCTTATAATGATTTTTATTTTTTTCTTACAATGTCACACTAAAGGAGCATTAGCGAATTCCTGCCCATATGCTTTAAATAAACCTCATAAAATAAACACTTCATACACAGACCACTTTTGGGGTTTTAATCTATTGCAAGGTTGCTTTCTAATTTATTGATGTATGAATACCCAATAGCTCTATTTAAGGTAACACGATACCGAATGGCATATCTCCCGATTTCCCAAACTTTTGGCATACGTGTTCTTTGAATCGAGTTACATCGGAATATGTAATAAAAAATGGGGGTCACCATTTTTGTTTTTTTGTAATTTTCATAAGAAAACGTCAATTTTGGCGACAAATTTACTTAGGTATATAGGGAAAATGCCTTTTTTTCGGCTTACCTTTTTAGATTTTCGAAAGGATGGCTATTTTCTTATATACGGAGAAAAACAAAAAACTAACATAATATCCATGATTGCATAGTGAATCCATACACGTATAGAAACTCATATGTCACCATCCTTGTTTTTGAAATAAATGGCTTCAAAGTTGATCGATAGGCCTAGAATTTGACCAAAAACGTGTGACGTTATGGTGTACGGAATATAACGTTATTCCTTCTCAGAGAAATGGAGAAAAAAATATGTGTCGGTATCTGAATGAGTATATTTTATTTTCATTTCCCCTGTCGACTGTCGTAAAGTTCCTAGTAATGCAATATAAAATTCTACTGAATCAGATATAATTTTATTTCGTCCTGCACATGGAATTTCACTCATATGAATTAATATCAATATCGTCTGATTTTCACATCAAACGAGCATATACTTGAAACTTGCGTGAACAGGGTCCATGTGAATCGTATGATAATAGTTCATGCATAAATCACCGGAATTTTGTACACGTTAAAATCACGTAAATATTTGAAATAAAATTATTTAAATAATATCTTTGTTCTTAAATTTGATTAAAACCATAAAAAATTCCTTCAGATTTTTGTTAAGTTTACGTGGAAATTAAATGAAATATTTCACGTGAGATTCATCATTTATACTGATTTTTAACTCCATCATATTAGACAATGGTGGTATCATCACTGCATCCCGTGATGCATAAATATAGTATTTCAAAAAATTTGATTCATTTAACTGTTTTTTAATTGCTCGGTTTGATGGTTGTTTAACGTTCAGTGGCAAATAGTTCATGCATGTTCGGGACGATACAATACAATTTTGAAAACAGTTGTTTATAAAAGACACATTTGATGTACCAGTCAAAAAAGATTAAACATTCTGTTATTAGTGAAAATTATGAGGAAAAATAATAATCATGATAAAATACACATTCCAAAAAATACAATAACAAAGCTCCAAGAAAAATTCAAAACGAAAAAAATCCCTTTTCAAATGACGAAATCAAAAGCTGAAAAACATCAAAAGAATGATAAACAGCTGTCATATTCTTGACTTGGTACATACAATACATGTAGTATAGTGTACTCTGCGTGGTGTAAATGTGTTACTTGTTTGCTCAGCAAGTCGGACAAACCTTGCAAACTGTTAACCCGAATTAATTCAGTCGTTATATTCCGCTTACTACATTAAGTAAGTAGGAGAGATCGATTACGGGGAGGGACTGAATTATTCGGGTTAGCAAACTGTATGCAAAATTTCACAAATTTCAACATTCTGTCATTTGTGAAAAATTATTTACATAACAAATCTTGAAATCATATATGCATTCTTTATATAAGTAAAACAACTGCGAAATTTAAAAGTCCCAGCTTTAAATTCAACCTGTATCAGATGTAAGCCGGAGTCTGTACTCTGTGTGCCTTTGTATTTTATCAAAATGCCTAATCCAGCAACCTGTCATGAAACAAAAAAGAAACTCCAGACGATATGCGCACCTATAATATGAGTAGTAACACCAGGTACATAGTTTTAAAGCTGAAGCAAAACTACTGTAGTCCTAAATAATTAGCCGAATTAACCCTATATATACTAAGTGCGGGATTAACGGTCGAACGGACAAATGTAAAACAATATGATGAAACGTGCTCTATAAGTAATTTGGTGACAATGCATATTTTTTAATATGCAGTTCATATAATGGAATGGTAATTTGGAGATCTGAAATGTAGTAGCAATGTAAGAAGGCTAGCATTTCCGTCATTCCGTCTTTGGTGGAAAGTTGATTAATTGGAAATTTTACCGCATCTCCTTATATTTCATAATGGTTTGAATTTTCTAGAGAAGAGCAAAAGTTTTAAAAGACTTAAACTAATATTAACCAAGAGACTGAAATGTTACTGTGACAATTATACTACACATACTCAAAATTTTCCAACTTTTACTAAAACTACAAATAAGAAGTGTAAAGATACTATTCCAATTAGCATTAGTTACGATTTTCTTGATGTCTTCAAGGTGCTGATGTCAGTTAATAAATGCCCAGCTGTTGCTATCTTATAAATTGCATATCACATATCTCCATTTATCATTCTATCAGCCAAATTTTGTACAAATAACATGTACATGTACACAAAAAAAATATTTGTACTTGTACTTTTACAAATAAAGTCTCATGTTACCCCACTTCCAAAATGAGCAGGCGGTAACGTAGATATTTAGTTTTGCGTAACTGTTCAATTTTGGTCTTCCTCGCGGTCTGCGTTTAAACTTTTTCGATTTTTTTGAAAAAAAATAGAGGCAATGATTTAAATTTTAACAACTAAAGTTCCAAGTGACGGGTGTAAATTGTAGGATTGATTGCTTTGATTATTGGTTGGTTAACGTCCAGTGGAAAATATTTCATGCATGCTCAGGACGAGAACAAGTTAACAATAAATACAATAGGTAGGTTTTGCAATAGAGGCAGGGCATCCGCGATGATGGTCGGGAAAATTTTAACTGACGCTATAAATGTATATATATACTTGTATACTCGTTCTAAAAACTAATTTTAAGAAAAAACTTTTCGGCCCTTTTCCGACGCCTAGTATGCGAGCAATATGGCCCCCAGAGCCCTAAAAGGTAACTTTGTTAATTTTCTTTCAGTCGTTTTGTCTCCCAACTTGTACATGTACATTCTTTCCAATTCAAAACTAAAAAAAAACACCGAATACCCATGCAAGCGTAAATTAACACGAATATAAAATCTAAATGATTTCAAGATCTAGCTTTTTTACAGTCTCTTGCCGTTTGAATAATAAAAAGTCAGTCGTTTGCATGTAAAATTCGAGAAAAAAATTGTAACGGAATCAGGAAACATGGAACCGGTCTGACTACAGCCAGCCCCAACTACCAACTTTCGTTTGTAGACGAAAGTGGATACTCGGGGCGGGTTTTATTCAGACTCTAACGGAACCTTAATTTTGTTATTTTATTTCTGCCGAATCAAGTGCCCATGTATTTCTCAGCCTTCGGTAACTTTCTAATGCTTCATTCCGATGTTGCTGTCCGTCCTGAGTAGACCACAGGTATTTGGGGCATGGACCCCCTTTTTTGGACCTCACTAAAAAATAATGTTTGGTGTTTTTTTTAAATTTATTTACAATTTTCTACAATGTATAAACATATATCAGGTCTCAACAATCCATTGCTAGTCGATTACAATAATTTTTTTTCTATCCCTACGAGCCCCAAGTGAAAAAAGAAGGGCTCGTATGGATAGTAAAAAAATTATTGTAATCGACTAGCAATGGATTTTTGAGACTTGATATATGTTTATACATTGTAGAAAATTGTAAATAAATAAAAAAAAAAAAACACTAAACAATTTTTTTTTTTAGTGAGGTCCAAAAAAAGGGGGGTCCATGCCCCAAATACCTGTGCTATAAATTAGATTTCTACTTTCAAAACAAAATTTCATGGGGATACAACGCGAATCATGAATAAGTACTTATTGCAAAAATAAACCAAGGTTTACTTTTATAAATTGTTATTTGGATGGAGAGTTGTCTCATTGGCACTACACCCACATTGTCCTATATCTATACCAAGAATAAAAATAAAGTGATAAAACTGTGTCTGTTATGCATAAGAACATATATAGATAAAGCGTGCAGATGCTTAAATACCAAAGAAACAGAATATTTAAAAAGTAAAGTAATACTTTTTAAAGATTAACAATGAGCAGAATGATTGCCGGAAAACGATAAAACAATCTATGTCAAATAACCGCTACGTATTGCATCAAAACTCTCGGCACTCTGCATCTAGGGAAAGTTGCCGTTAAAAATGCCACACAAAACCCGCTGCATTGGCTTATATGTGTGAACGTTATTCGATAACGTCAGGAACGATAACTCATGGCGTAACGTCATTCGGTATCGTGTTACCTTAAGTAATATAAAGTTCTTGAACGACTTCACTTTTGCATGTGTCTAAAGATATTGGTCATTTGTATGGTGAGACAATAATAATAAAATCACATAGCAATTTTGACAGTTTCATCTTTCATCAGTAAGAATCGATATGACAGTTATGTTCATACATGTAGTAGACATGATATTTACCTTGTCAATATCATCTAATATCTCAATGGTAGATTTCTTCTTCTACAAGAAAAAAAAATACAGTTAATTATTTGTGCAAGTCTTTTAATGTTTTTTATAGTAGACATGTACCATATGCCATCTCAAAGTAATGTTAGCAGAAATAGCTTAGACCTATGTTTTAGAACATTGTAGAATGAGTCATCACTTTGATTTATATAAGATCTCAGACATTTGACTTAATTCTGAAAAATGAAGGAATGTTTGATTATTTTTAACTGAGGGATCAGACAAGGGATATTATTGTTGACGGCAAAAGGATCAATACTAAAAGTTTGATAGCACAGGGCTAGATACATAAATTGTACTGTGCACAGCATGAAAACGGCCTTGGGAGTCAACTGTCCAATACTCAAATTATATTTTGCAGTGTGAAAGACTAGGAACAGTTAATAGTGCCATTAGTGGTGCCTTTGTTCATAATCTGTTACATGATGACTGTGAAATCATAACCAGTGGAAATAACCATTTTTTGACTCACAGTTACGAAGGACAACTTTTTCAAAATCCAATTTTTTAAATACAAACATGACAAATGAAATGCATGTATCTACACATGTATATAAACTTGCTGGATACACATGGGACAACAATTATCACAGGAAACATCCTCAAACGTTTTTTCTTCAGTGTCCTACATGTAGTTGCAGAAAGTTCTTAAAAAGATTACCTGTCGCTCAAACAAAGGTGAAAATGAAGACATACAGCAGCATCTCTAATGTTACCATACTCCTGTTTAATATTGAGATTTCCACCTGCATATTGGCAGATTTTCAATACAAACATTGTGTAGCGTAGAGTATTATTTGGTTTCAAATTCATGTTAAAAAAGAAACGCAAAAGATACCAGAGGGACAGTCAAACTCATTGATCGAAAATAAACTGACAACGCCATGGCTAAAAAATAAAAACAAATAATAGTACAAAAGAAAAATCCTAGAAAACTAAAGACTAAGCAACACGAACCCCACCAAACTTCACTTAAACTTCCTTAATCTGTTGATACTAATACCAACCCCCCTTTTATCTTTCTGTCCAACACCAAATACCCTAAAGTGAATCAATCTATAGTATTTCTATATAAGTATTGAAATGTGGCCAACGGAAAGATATCACACATTAAATAAGTAATGTTGGATGATATCATTTCGCTAAAATTTCAAAATAGATGAAAAAGGAGTAACATGTTTTGTGACAGATTGTTCATTTTCTAGAGTTTTCTTGGATTTTAAGGAAAGACGACACTACATACTCTGAATCTGGAAAGAAGGACACCCATTGTAGCCTCCTAAATTACAATTTATGTCTGTGTTATTCAAGTTGTCATTTATCTATACGAAATTATTGGTCCAACACACTGCACATTTCCCGTTTTCAATTTTGTGGTGTTGACGTGCTGCCCTCTGTGAGGAAACGGAAGCAGTGACAAATTGTATCATTTTGATTGGTTAAAATGAGATAATGAATAACAATTAGCCATGTGGTTTTGTTTACACTTTCCAACTTGGAAAAACTATTGCCTAAGTGTCGTATCTTACATTTGATTTGTGTAGGACCAGTGTATGTTTGTCTCTGCCAGGACAAACAATTTAAACAAAAAAGACATATGCGTTAATTATTCCCCCTTTCGTTTAGATAATATTACTTGCAGATGTTACAAGAGAGGGGCCCTTACAATCGCGTGATAATCAGATAATATCAGACATGTGAGTGTAGACATGATTAATGCATGGACATTTGGTATTATAGAATTGGCAAATTATCATGCATCATAGAGACATATATACTACACATATCTATGAATACATCAGCAATTCACTGAAAGAACTTTTTTCTCGGTTTAATACACAGGCACTTGTCTCAGAAAAAAATTTCCTATATACCTTGTTATAATAAGGTATATAGGAATTTTTTTTCTGAAACAAGTGCCTGTGGTTTAATAATGGTTCGATGTTTTACATATCAATATTAGTACCATACCTGCCAAATGTCGATCACTATTATTACAAATAACTGAGACTATTATAACACTGATAATAGCAGTCTCCGCATCTATATCTATATAGCAAAGCAGGATAAAGAATTCAGTTTGATTCATAAATTGGTAAAAATCTTTCTTTTTTTACAACAACAAGAAAATTTAGAGATTAATTCAGTTGAGGTTCTAGATTACACCTACAGGAGTTTACTAATAAATGGTATTTTACTTCAATATTCGGAGATATTAATAAATGAGTATGATTGCCATACTTATATGATCTTGTTAATCAAATAATTTACCTTTGTTTCACTTTCAGTGTTTACATTCTTTCTTATAATAATTGGACATGCATTAATCATGTGTAATCCATCTTTAGCGAAGGGGTTAAACTGAAGTTCACATGAATACGGATTTCATGAAGCCGAATTATTCATGCAAGTGAATAATTCATAATCAATGTTTCTTATCTTATTTTGAAAAAAAATGAACCATACTTGCTGCTAAAAGCGTATTATTATTATTTCACTATTTCACTTTCATTTATGATTGAAAAAAAAATCATTATGTATTATTTTTTTTTATCTCTTTCGTTGCTAGTTTCTCTTTAAAATCTAAAATCATTGATCTACTAACCAATCGATGAATTACTAGTGGTACTTCTCTCATTGGAGCATATGCTCCAGCTTATCAAGTTTTGTGAAGGTTAGACAAATCGATCAATAAATACCATTTGTAAACCAAATTTGCGGCTCAATTTTAGTGTATCAATTGCGGCCTCAAAATCGAGAGGAGTTGTTATCATCTCATGGAGCATTATCTAATCAAATTTAGAAAATGTTTGGCATAATTATGATTTTAAAGATAATATCTGTAAAGCAAATTTTAGCAGAAATATTAGTGTAACAAAAAGTCAATAGGAGTCGTTTCCTTCCCACAAGTCATTAACAAACCAAGTATGTTAAAAGATGGATGTAGGCTTAAGGGTTACAAATGTACAACTGGAAACCCAACTTTTAGTCAATCAATACCTTGTGTGAAACTGACCTTATAAATATCGAACATAAAATCAAAAGGCTTCTTCTCCTTCTATAGCCTTTAACAATTAATTTTGGTAAAAGCTTGCCATATATGGTACACAAGGTCAATAAACAGCAAACTTTAGGTCTAAGGTCAGTCTAATTAAAACACAGAACTCTGATTCCGCTCTACTCCTATCTAAAACTCAGAACTCTGATTCCGCTATACATCTATCTAAAACACAGAACTCTGACCCCGCTATACTCCCATTTACAACACAGACCTCTGAATTGTTACACTCCATATGACTATAACTAAATCAGAAATCTATGTTTTAATCAGACTGGGTTTAAGGTCACAGTACGAGGTAACTGTGGCAAGACATTTTTTTTAAAATCTAAAAGTTTTGCCTGAAAAGTTATTTGACATTGCACAGAAACGACACAAAGTGCCATTTTGTAGTCTATCATTGCCCATAATCCGTGTACAGAAAATGCCTAAGTCGTAAAAAAAATATGAAGAAAAAGAATAACAGTGGTCTTCGAGTACTGGTTAACAGAGCCATAGAACGTTTTGATAAAATATTTGTTGTCTTGTGAATGTAAATGTTGTTATACGGTATCTGTTTCTCATCTGCTGTTTTTGTTGTTGTTTTAAAATATGTTTTTAAATCATTTTTTTATCTGTTGTTTATTCAGTTTCTCATCTGTTGCTCCATCAGTTCTTATCTATTGATTTATAAGGTTTAAACCCGTCACATAACTTTGTCATTTTTTGTTTTATCAGTTTGCATCATCTGTTGTTTGGTATGTTTCATATTTGTTGTTTCATCAATTTCTTATCTGATGTGTTTTACATCTGTTGTTCATCAATGTGTGACTGTGTCATCTGTTGTTGCATCAGTTTGAAATCTGTTGTTGCATCAGTTTGAAATCTGTTGTTACATCAGTTTGTCATCTGTTGTTACATCAGTTTGTCATCTGTTGTTACATCAGTTTGTCATCTGTTGTTACATCAGAGTGTCATCTGTTGTTACATCAGTTTGAAATCTGTTGTTACATCAGAGTGTCATCTGTTGTTACATCAGTTTGAAATCTGTTGTTACATCAGTTTGTAATCTGTTGTTACATCAGTTTGAAATCTGTTGTTACATCAGTTTGAAATCTGTTGTTACATCAGTTTGTAATCTGTTGTTACATCAGTTTGTAATCTGTTGTTACATCAGTTTGAAATCTGTTGTTACATCAGTTTGTAATCTGTTGTTACATCAGTTTGTAATCTGTTGTTACATCAGTTTGTAATCTGTTGTTACATCAGTTTGTAATCTGTTGTTACATCAGTTTGTAATCTGTTGTTACATCAGTTTGAAATCTGTTGTTACATCAGTTTGAAATCTGTTGTTACATCAGTTTGAAATCTGTTGTTACATCAGTTTGAAATCTGTTGTTACATCAGTTTGTAATCTGTTGTTACATCAGTTTGAAATCTGTTGTTACATCAGTTTGAAATCTGTTGTTACATCAGTTTGAAATCTGTTGTTACATCAGTTTGTAATCTGTTGTTACATCAGTTTGTAATCTGTTGTTACATCAGTTTGAAATCTGTTGTTACATCAGTTTGTAATCTGTTGTTACATCAGTTTGTAATCTGTTGTTACATCAGTTTGTCATCTGTTGTTACATCAGTTTGTCATCTGTTGTTACATCAGTTTGAAATCTGTTGTTACATCAGTTTGTAATCTGTTGTTACATCAGTTTGTCATCTGTTGTTACATCAGTTTGTCATCTGTTGTTACATCAGAGTGTCATCTGTTGTTACATTTGTTTTACGTCTGTTGTTAACTTGTTACGTCAGTTTCTCATCTGTTTGAGTTATTTCTCCCCTGTTGTTTCATCTGTTGTTTCATTAGTTTTATTACATCTGTTGTTACATCAGATTCTCATCTGTAGTTTTAATTGTTTTTGTTTATCATCTGTTGTTTCAATTGTTTATCATCTGTAGTTTCAATTGTTTCTCGTTTGTAGTTTCAATTGTTTTTGTTTATCATCTGTAGTTTCAATTGTTTATCATCTGTAGTTTCAATTGTTTATCATCTGTAGTTTCAATTGTTTATCATCTGTAGTTTCAATTGTTTATCATCTGTAGTTTCAATTGTTTCTCGTTTGTAGTTTCAATTGTTTCTCATCTGTAGTTACAATTGTTCCTGTTTATCATCTGTAGTTTCAATTGTTCCGGTTTATCATCTGTTGTTTCAATTGTTTATCATCTGTAGTTTCAATTGATTCTCGTTTGTAGTTTCAATTGTTTCTCATCTGTAGTTACAATTGTTCCTGTTTGTCATCTGTAGTTTCAATTGTTTCTCATCTGTAGTTACAATTGTTCCTGTTTATCATCTGTAGTTTCAATTGTTTCTCATCTGTAGTTACAATTGTTTCTGTTTATCATCTGTAGTTTCAATTGTTTCTCGTCTGTAGTTACAATTGTTTCTGTTTCTCATCTGTAGATTTATTGTTTCTCATCTGTAGTTTCAACTGTTTCTCATCTGTAGTTTCAATTGTTTCTCGTCTGTAGTTTCAATTGTTTCTCACATTTTATTTCCTAACATTCTCATCTTTTGTTCTTTATTAGTTTTCCATTTGTTTTATTCACCATTTTCTCATCTGTCGTTTTATTTGGTTTAGCTGTTGTTCCATCACTTTCTCGTCTGTTGTTTTGTCAATTTTTCAACTCTAGTTTCATCAGTGTAATTTATCTCAAAAGAAGATGTTTTATTCTAATGGGAGAAAGGAGAACGGGGTAGGTAAAAGGAGAAGAGGGGTAGGAGAAAGGAGAAGAGGAGTGGGAGAAGGGAGAAGGATACCCCCTGTCCTCCCCCTCTTATCTGTTGTTTCTGAGTTTATTTGTAGAGTAATTATTAATATAATATGATGTTTCATCCGTGTATTACCGTCACTGGTGATCTCATAGGTGAAATTGTCGTAGAGTTGTCACTTGTTTAGAAGTACTAATGACAACTCTAAAACAGATCAATGCATAAATTGGATCATCAGTGAAAGTGACACACGGCTGGAAGCACATACACTCATCATAGATACCAGGATTAAAATTTTATATTTAAGCCAGATGCGTTTTATCTATAAAAGACTCATCAGTGACGCTCGAATAAAAAATGTAATATCATATTTATAATTACTCTAAATATCAGCACAACAATGTAAAAACTGCCATATTTTTTTATCTTCCCTAGCCTGGATTCGAACTCGTGCTATTGGGATATCGAGACAACACCGCCTACACTATGGCCAGCGCTCTAGACCACTCGACCATCTAGGCTGAACTGATAACTCAGCATTAGATAGCCGAGTGTTACCTTTCCTCGTCACTAGAGTTGTACCATATAAAGATATATTATGTTCATGCAGAAAATTAATGAAAATCGATCTGCTTATTTTGTTACCACTAATATATCAAATTTATAACAGAAAATCAGAGCAATTCTTTGATAATCTGGCTTCTTTATTATAAAAGAGTTTTAAATACGAAACTCAAAGATCATCTATAGAATAATTGTCCCAGAGATCATCAAGGAATTGAAATAGCCATTACGACGGTGCAGGATGTGTTAAAAGTAAACAGTACATTGACTTAAAGATGTCATTTTCAGCTATTTATCATTGGCTTATTGTTTAGCCACATGACATTCTGCACCAATTTCCTCAAACTGTTTAAACTGCTTCAGCTTAGTTGTTCATCAATATCCATACATATGGATTCATATTTGAATTTGTGCACCACTAATTAAGATTAAGAATACACTTTTGAAATGCACATATGGCTCATACTTAAAATGTCTAACAGTAGGCCAACAGAAGATCATAATACTGGTAGCCCTTATAAAACAAATGTGAACTCTATGAGATTGTGTTGATTTCTGACAAATAAATGAGATTTTCTTACAGATATTTATCTACTTCCAAATCAAATATACACACGTACCTTTTGATTCCATGGAAACATTGAAACAGTGTTCCTTGATTGACTTTGTAAATAATGTAATTGACATCAAATACAAATCCAGATTATGCAGCACAATCCAATTCTCCCTACTACACACATGAATCTGCTTTAGTTCATCTCGAGTCAGAAAATTAATCAATAGTTGATTTAAGTTTTATCAATTTGCAATCTGATAAAACACAACTTGTTGATTTAATTTTCAGCCTGACACAAGGTATAAACATTGCATAGTTGAAACAGGTAGGTTGACCTCTATATGTAATTTACCCCCCTCTACTTAGTAGCAGAGACTTTTATAGTTTTTACCTGTCCGCCTGTCAATGCAACAAAGACTTTGTTATGCATTTTTGTTTCAAGATGCTAGCACAATTTCTTTACTTTGTATTGAAACTATACTTGGATATATAGTAACAAATTTATGAGCGGAAGATTCATATAGGGTTTTAGGTCACCATGTTAAAGGTCAAGGTGATAGTTAAATAAGCACCAATTTCTCCAGAAAATGGTTTCTAGATGCTAAATTAATCAAATGTTGACACAGAGATATGTCTTGCCAATCAGCATAAGTCTCAGAAAAAAGACAATTGATTGTCAGCAACATTGCTCATCAATTCAGTCCTTGGACCAAGATCTAGTGGTCAGGTCTTGAAAATGGTCAACCCACTGAGATGTTCAGACAGTAATATTACTTTATCATACAAAATATCATTGATCTATCACAAGTAAATTCTATCAAACTAAGCAGGAAACTAAACATCGAAAAATTCTTATCAAGTCAAAGTCACTAAACAATGCCCTAGAGGGCAGGACCTCAAAATAGTCATCATACTGATATGTACTAGTAGTAATGTATCTTCTAAGTAAAAAATCACAAGTAGTTTCAATCAAACTAACTTAGGCAGAAAACTTTAAAAATATTACACGCTGGAGCTGAGGCTGTGACATTCATCAAAGGAAAGACAAATACAACATATGGAATTGAAATAAAATTGAGAATGGAAATTGGGAACATATCAAAGAGACAACAACCTGACCATAGAACAGACAACAGCAGAAGGTCACCAACAGGTCTTCAGTGCAACGAGAAATTCTATTTATGATCACACATAAGAAGAAAATCATAACTTATTTTCATGTCACTTCCTTAGCCCAAAGCTACTAAGATAAACTGAATAGTGAGCAGATAAGATTTGTGCTTTTATTTTTGCTCCAACTCTATGTATTACAATAAAGTCATGCATATAAGTCATTAACACATATTTTCTGTTTTAGTTTTAATCCTCAATAAGTAAACAACAATTACATACAGTTTCATAGACTTTACACAAAACAACTAACAGTCTGCATTAGATCATTAAACATACAACTCTTGAAAAATTATCTTATAAAAAGAACCATATTTCTCAAAATCAGGTATCCATATGTCGTGTGCTCAACCAATTACATCTCATGGCATGTGCAGATAATGGCAGATAAAACAAATGTAAGGTGTATAAATAAGAGGCAGCAGAAGTTTAATTACTTATGTTCAAATATATACATAATTGTTATTGGGCATTTTAAAATTCAATGGGTAATTTCATTGTTTTTATAAACTGAAATTAAGGTTAACCAAAAGGTATCTAGAATTTAATACTTAATAAGTGGCAATCATAACATTTTAGTGAAAGCCTTTGAAAATATTACCCAGAAAGCATCATATTCTGGAACAATGAATTTGGCATAATAATTTTTTGAAGAGACAGGTAGCTCAATACAAAAGAAAAGCTGGTTATACAAATGTTATTTGGCATATATAAATGCTTGCCTTTTTTTACATTCTTATATTGTAACAATCATTGATTATAATCCTATCATTACAAAAAACTATTTATTCTCTTTGAAATTAGATTTTTACATGATTTAAATCACTCTAAGTTCATTAATTTCAACAATCAATCAGATTCTATAAACTACAGGTCTTAATTATGAAAAATATAACAAAAATTTAATTGCAATACAATAAAGTTTACTTGTCCAACCAGACAAGGGTATATATTAGCTAATAAACATTTAATTTTTGGTCCAAATCAATTATTTGCAAAATCATGAACAAAATAAATAATTCATTTGTGGTCGCTCCATAGGGGTTTACCTGATCAAAAAAAGGTGCCAGGTAAGAGAGAAAGTTTTCAATACATTTTACCAATGTTACACTAAGAACTTCAAAATATCTTCTCCACCACCAAGAATTTTTTGTTAAAGAAAAAGCAATAGACATGACAGAACAACTATTTTGTCATTTACTGTGCAGGTGCTCTTTTCACCAAAAAATATGTTACGACAAAAATCATAACTCGGGACTTAAAAGTAAGTTTATTTAGGAAATAGATCGTTGAAAATTGCCTCTTCAAAATAGCACTAGACCCTACACACAAGGAATGTAATCATAAACATAAAATCTGTCGTTTTATGTATCCCTCTATGAAAAGAAAACATGTGTTTGTGACAAAGACTTTTCATTTTTGTAAGATATTGGATTTAGTAAGTTTTAAAGCCTCTTTGCTTCATACCAGTAATATAACAAATAATAAATATATCTTTTTGAGATTTTTGTCTCAATTTTGGCATTTGTTGCATGTAACCTAGGAAGTATACTCAGTCTTATATATTCCTTGCATTATATAAAAAAAAGTTAACATCATTTTTCAATTGTGACATTTCTTTACCATTGCAACATGTCATGTCCTAGTTTCAATAATATTTTACATCTACCACAATAGTTATATAGGCCATGTTCCAAAAACTTTAATACTGGTGTTATCAAAACAACAGTTAATCATGCAGCAAACAAGTGCTTTCACCAATACAGGGAAATTGCAAATGACGAGTAGTATATTTTTTTTATTTACCATGCGACAACGACTGTGGATTTATCATATTCGTTGGATACCAATTTTCGTGGATTTCTTGACTTAAGGTTTACCACAAATTTTGATGTTCAACGAAGTACACATATTTGAAAAGCTTGTTTACAGATTTAAGCAAACTACGAAATCAAAATATTCATGAAGAAATTTAAATGTGGGTGTTGGTGTTGTGCAATTAGCCCTTCTCCCCTTGTCTTAAGATTAAAGTGAATATTAGGGGCAACATTTTATATAAATCATTATCACCTTGGTTTACTTGGGAAATCTGTGAAGCGTGAAGAGAAAAGTGCATTAACCCAATGGCATGGAGAGGATAGACGAGATTATTTCTTGTATCTGTAATAGGGATTTCTTTCCTTGGATCTTTTAGGACTATATATAAATACTACAATATAAATATATCCTAAGAAATTCAATCCTAGTACCTACTAAAAAAAACTTTAAATTCAACAGGCAGAAAATTGACCCAAAGTTCGCGAAAAGTGGTGGTCCTCAGGATTTAACCACCAAAATTTTGCATAGGGCTGACACACTTTTAGTATTTTCCAATAGAATTAGTAGTGAGGACCAGAAGATTTTCTTCAAGGACCACCAGAGAAAAAAAAGATTTCGTGAACTCTGTTGACCTTTCTTTTAACAACTAAAAAACATCTTATCCAGCAGGTAGAAAATTAACCTTTACTTTGGTAACTTTTCACATGAAAAAGATTTATCATTACATACCTATAAGCAGTTAAGACACCAAATTATCATCAATCAAAGACTACAGAACATCATAAAACTATGATTGTAATCAAATTGTAATAATATGTTGTAAAAATATGAATACAAAAACAGAAAATTACAACACAAACATATTCTTCCACTTCCTAAACATTTAAACTACATTTACACAAAAGCTGAAACTTGTACACTAAAGACATTAAAGTCCTTACCAAATTTATTTACGTGACCATAAAAATACACCACCAAAAGTAAATGCTGCTCAACCACAAATTCCCACTAGAAACATGGGTGTAATAGAGAAAAGTGTTAAAATAATGTACACATACAACAGAATTCGAAAATATTAAAACAATTTCAATGTTCCTCAGGCGTTCTTCATACAAAAAATAGAGATCAAACTTTATCATCAGTGATACATGGAAATGTTACTGAATTTAATTTTCTTGCCAGATTCTTGTGCAACAGTCTTTAATTTTTAAAGAGCTTGGGAAAAAAAGAATTATTGGTATAAATAGATCTTTTGTTGCAGTAATGTATTAGCTCCTTAAAAATATATTTAGGCATATGTTAAACTTTTCAAATATTTCTAGCTTTCAATGAATAAAAATGAAAAATCAATCAAAATAAAGGAACATAACATAAAGCTATAAGCTACCTTCAAAGCAACAAAGATTTTCCTGAACAATATTTTTGGTTTCTACGGGTACTCTCCTTCAAGTAGTACTTTAAATAAAAGAATCTGTCAAACAAGGTGACCTGTTAATGTAAATTACTGATAATTGGTTCATTTAAAGCTCTGAAGTTGCTGTAAACACCCCACCAAGTGTTTATATTTGATAGAAAAGTATCAGCATCTGTGGCCTGTCCTTTTGTGACAACTACTTAATGTAGAAAGACATTATAGATAAGTAATTACCAAAAAAAATATTTAACTTTAGTGCCTCATATCCATTTTCACACAATAAATGTTTAACACCCTTAGTGACTGAGAGAAAAAGGACCACCATGTAAGATATACTGACTACAAAAACTATGCAATGTCTGTATCTAACCACTTGTACATACAATTAAGGTGGTACCCAACATGTTCACTAAAATAAATTTGGCTCGTTTAATTTTCATAATATTTTGACAAAGTATTTACTTTGACCCTTTGACAAAAATTGAAAATTTCAAAAAATTTGAACCAGCCGTTTTATCAGAAAAATTACACTGGTTATATAGCAGTTTGATAAACTCCTATTTTGATCATTGAGAAGCTTAATATTCCCTTAACTACACAACGTAATTAAAACGTTTAGGCTATTTTACAGAGTTATCTCCCTGTAGTGTTAGGTACCACCTTAATAGATCTTATTTCAATGTAATAGAAAGGTCTAATTTGCTGATGAATTGTGAACAAAATTCTTAGAATGAAGATTTCATGTCAGGAAGTCATTAATAAAAAAAAATAATCCAAGAATCTTATTCACTTCTTCTGATAATGGAATGGCATTTAATGCAGAACTATTCTCAATAATTTAAAATATTTGCACCAAAACATAATACAGAAAAAAAGCATATTAAATTTATTGATATAAATTTAAATAAAATTAATTAACAAATTAATAACAACACATACCATTAAATGAAATATAAAGATTCTCTCAAAATCATTGTCAATTTTGTCTCTACACACATATCAACTCTTTCTTACACTGAATGTACCTTATAATAAAGACAACTTTCTCACATCAATTTTAAAGAAATTGGTATATAATATATATACACTAAAATTTTAAGTCAAAATAAAGAATGCTAAATTATAAAATGTGACCTCTTTGTCATTGTGTATTTAAATAAAAATAAATATCTAGATTCTATAATGTCTTTACAGGGTACAAAAGTCTGTTTTCCGAAGCATCTTTTCAAAATAATTTAAAAAAAAATATTTCTTCACAATCATACAAATGCATTCTACTTAAAAATATCCCAAGATCATCCCAATGACAATATATGCATATGACAATTTGAATTCAATGATACGAAACTTTTCCTATTTTACAGCATGAAAGAATACAGGAACCCATACTATCAATACAATGCTACTGTAGATTCACTAAATGTGTGATACCAAATTTTGAGGATTTTGTGGGAATCAGTAAACCCCAAATTCAAAAGTGCAATGAGGTACTATGTTTATATAGGCTTGGATGCAGACTTTTCAAATATCAACAAAAACTCAAATTTTCCTCAATCCACAAAAAACGGTATCCACGTAAAAAAACAAAAGAATCCACAGTATTTAAATGGTAGCCATTTAAAACTTAAACAGCTTTAAATCAAGTACTTCCTTATAAATTTTCTTCAAATACCACCATCAATATTTTAACAAAAAATTAGTATTTCTTAAATCATCGAAAAGGTATAAACCTCAAAACAAGTTAAGAAATGAACATGGTATTTATCAAGGTGAAATTTCCTGAAATCATCTGATTTGTATTTCTTCATTGATACTTATTCTAAAAGTTTGACAAAATATTTATTTTAGAGTGCCGAAATTTTGTGACTTCCATTAATCTCCTTTTATCAAAGCCATACGAAATAATTTATTTGGTAAAATAAAATTTACACCATCTTCAATAAAGAAATGCATAAAAAAAAACAGTTTTTAAATAACCATGTAATAGACATTCAACTTTCTCACTTGTAAATGTCAGATACATACTAGCAAATATTTTATACAAATTTCAAAGGAACTTGTTAAATGTCTCTGATGATATGTTCCAAAATATTCCAACAGAAAACTTCAAAGGTAACCATGTTGCTATAGTGTACAATGCTTGTTATGATCATAAACATAAGTGACTCATACAAAGCATCCGTCTAGATCAGTCAAACCATGCATCCCAACAGCATCCATACCTAATTCAAATAACTGGTCTAATTCTTTGATTTGCTGAGTTTCTTCCCCTTCTTTACCACAGGTTTGTGTTTAATGGAACCAGTCTTCTTTTTGCCAGTCTGTAAATAGTATATCAAATTGAGTAGCCATTTTTACATAGAGTTCGTAAAGCACATAAAAACTGTATTCAAAAATGTCATTTACATGTACAAGTAAAAAAAAATCTAACTCACTCCAGGATTAGATTTAAATTGTTAAGCTACAAATAAAAATATACAAACTATCTGTTGTTTTTTTTAAAAATAATAAAATTCAGCCTGTCTAAATTCATGCCTATATAAGTCTGGAAAGTTATCACCTTTGAACTAATATAAACAAGACAAGTGTATTATGACACGTTCCTTTAATTTTCTTATGTCCTTAAATTTCATGTGTATACAATTATTACCTTCTTGCTCCTCTTCTTTGGTTTAACTTTTGGCATAGCTTGATTTTTGACGATATCTCTATTTGTCATATCTTTGACCCGATAAATCCTAACCAACCAATGTTCTGTAGTGTAAGCCTCTTCTAAATGTGTCAAATCAAAGTTCTTGTTTCCAATCTCTACATTTCTTGTCCTATCAAATCCAGGTGGACTTCTGAAGTCAAGCTATAAAAAAAGATTTTACATGTTAAAATTAATACTTGTATACATATTTATCAGCATTTTCCAATGCGAAACCATCATTAGGATGCGAGCTGCGATTCTAAGTTGCTGAATTTATGCATGATGAAGATTTATATATACTGCAGATTCAAATGTTTCCAAAATTGTTGCCATTCTAAATTATTTCAACTGATAGTTTTGTAAGATGTGAATGAAGATGCTTAATTGCAATTCAGAGTATAAACATAAAAATACAATTTCACTTTTTACTTCAATTTATTGTTATAATTTCCACCTTGTTATTTTCTTTCTATGTTTTCATCACAAATATACTTTATTTAATCAAGTGAATACATTAATGAACATTTTTGCCAAAAATATTCAAACAAGTCAAGGAATAACTTACAGAACCTAAATCTTAGATATTTTGCTTGTGATTTCTGTGTACAGGTAATATAATTTTCTTGGATAGCAAGACAACCCTAAAGTGTTATAATAAATGCAGTACAAAGCTAGCTACCTGAAGTTCTCCAAATCTGTAGTAGGACAATTTGTACATCAAACAATTCAGCAATGTCTTAGACCCAGCAGAATCAACACGGAACTCTCCTTGCGGTGTAAAATAATCACTTTCCTGCAAATGGAAATTTGTTAGAATAGTTTTAAGAAGCATAATCTGGTTTAAAATAAAAGATCTTCTAATGCATAATTTTCTTTTGATTTTCAAAAGGTAGTATATGTTTAAGTTGCCAGGGGATGTCAGATTTGTTGGTTTGCACAGTTTTTTTAAAGTAATAAAGATGGTTGGATTTGTCCAGATTCTGGGATGAAGATTTCAACTGTTTGATTTTAACTGTAGAAAGGTAATGCATTGTAAACAAAATGATGATGCTCTTTTTAATTTGTTTGCTAAAAGATTTTCATGAGAAATGTTTCTATGGTGGTGTATAATTCAATGCTTTTTTCAGATTTCACTTGTGGTTTTTGTTCAATTCTAATATCAAGATGCTAATTTTTATTGGTATATATGCATGCCTAATTGTAGGAACATCCTGGACAAAAATAAATATGGAGATATTTCCACTGAAATAATGTATAATCTTAAAAGAGCAGCCTTTTATTGTTGCTTTCTTCTTTGTATTTGTAATTATAATTTTCAGTAATATTGTTAAAAGATGGTTTTGTAAAAAACCGCATGCCTTTTAACTACTAAATTTTTTACTGTTCTTCTGTCTTACCCTGATATCTTTCGGATGTTCACCTTCTGCAATTCTGACCATCCATAAGAATTTGTTGATATCGTCTCCAGAGTAACCTATGACCCCACCAAATATAACCAATACATAGTCCACATCTAACGCCCTCATGATGTCATAAGCTGCTGACTCATTGGAGGACATGGCTTTACCCACCTATATCAAATATGAAAACACAAAATTAAAACTTTGCAAATTAAAACACTCAATGGTAGACTACTGTGTCACTTGATATGCTCTTCAAAAAATATATATTGCTAAGGATCGATATTCTTCATTTCTTTTTCAACCTCCTGAATGATATGCAGTAAAAGCTCCTAGTCAGACATTTTTTAATCAATATGTATGTAAAAAGAGTGAGAAAAGGGATAATTGTAGAAAATCTTGGAAACCTTTGGGTAAGATTAAAGTTTGTCTCAAAAGCAGATAAACTGAAAACTGAAAATCACAACAGTTGGCTTTAAGTTACAAATTTACAATCTTTATACTCTAACCACAGCCAAATTCATGACATCTTTTGTCTTGTTATTCTTTACTTGGGAATACAGTATTTTTCCGACCAGAGAAAAATATATTATATTCTGCATGACCTTATGTACATTGTTAAATAAAAATATCATAGAACAGCAACATACTAACCAGAGCTATATGACTATTGTTCCACGTATTATTATCCACCAGTGTTGTCTTGTTCCCCATACCCGCTATCTGGTACCCATAATCCCACCATGACATTACTCTAGCTTTATCACCAGTATTCTGTCTTAACCAGAAATAAGCCTCTCTAAAATCATCCAATATTGTTCTGCTTCTGTATAACAGAAATGAGAACAATTGTATTTTAAAAAGTCAAAAGATGAAAAAGTAATACAAATATAATAAAACAAAACAGTTTCAATTTATTGTGTGAAATTCCTAATTTTGTATGAATGTGCATAATCATGATAATGAAAAAATATTGCAGAGAGAATTCAAGCTTAACTATATTAAATTTTAACAAGCTTTACTGTTTTGATTTCAACCACAATTTGTTTTTCGAAACATCTTTTATCACAAATCTAAGACATATCCCAAAGTAAAATAAGAATATGTCCATAGTACACAGATGCCCCCCACTCGCATTAACATTTTCTATGTTCAGTGGACCGTGAAATTGGGGTTAAAAATATAATTTGGCATTAAAATTTGAAAGATCATATCATAGGGAACATGTGTACTGAGTTTCAAGTTGATTGGACTTTCAACATCAAAAACTATCTTGACCAAAAACTTTAACCTGAAGCGGGACGAACGGATGAACGAACGAATAGACAGACGAACGGACGCACAGACCAGAAAACAATATGCTCCTCTACTATCCTAGGTGGGGCATAAAAATTAAATGGAAGTATTTAGCTAAAAATGCATCAAAACTTTTCTCTCAAGCCTTACTTACATTACTGGATTATTGTTACCAATAACCATTGATGCAAACAAAAGAGAAGATTCATTAATAAGGAAGAAAGAACACAGTTGGTTCTGAATGACACACATTATTCTTGCATTCCTTAAACTATATCTAAAATGAACAGTTACAAACAGAATATTTACCCATCATGATTATAGGAAGCCAGTACAATACTAGGACTGGAATAAGCACTACTTGTGACCCATGTACAGTGGACAGCAAACAACATTAACATCATCAGCAGGGCTATCACAATGATTGTTTTAATGTTCATTCCCACACTGTCCTGATCTTTTGGACGGTCTTCCTTTACTTTCTTCGGTTTGGCAACCTGTGAAAATCATGCTCGTTTTAAATAAGTTTAAAACACTGGACAGTAAATTAACTTCAAACATACAAAGTTACTAGAGAATATTTCTGTTTACATAAAATTCTTGAAAACAATATGTGTATTTTCTGGATAAGGTATTATTTCCTGTCTTGTGAATTCCTGGTTTAAGATGATTGCTTGTTGGTGTTAAACTCCAGTTTAGGCACTATTGGCTATATGTTGGAAGCTAGCTATTGTTGTTCAGGAAACTGGTAAGCACAGCAAGAACCACATACCTTTGACACGAAAACGAACAAAGAACTAACAAATTGGAACAATCCCACTCAATTTGGATTCAAACACACATGAAACCTCAGAGATACAGTAGCAGGGCTCACGCTACCAGGCGACTTGGGCGAAGAAGTCGCTTTCCCGACCATCACTTCGCTTTCCCCAACCCCCAAAAGCGAAAACAAGTCGCCTTGTTCTTGACGATACTCGCTTTCAGTCGCTTCCGTCATCGGACATTTTCAATTTTTACCAAGTTGATGAAACATCTATTTTTTATTGATAATGAAAGAAATTTAGATATAAACGATTCATTATCTTAAGAAAAGAGGTTAAAGCATTGTCTTTGCAGTGTGTTGCAGGTTATTTGATAAAATACAACTTTTTATCACTTCGTGCATTTCCGCAAATTCCGGTGCTTGTTACTCGAAAACGTACATCAACCTAAATTTCGGCGGCAAAATAAGTTTGTTACTTCTGTTAAACTTGATAAAAGTTGCCTCATGTAAATGTTTAATCCATTTATTGCATTAAAAACGTCATGTTCCTTTCCAAATAACTTGTCAAACATCGTTTATTTTTGTAAATTTTCTTGCATTCGTCTGCCATTGACCGATTTCTAAACTACGGATCTGAACCGGACCAGCTATGACCGAAATCCGTACTTTTACAATAATTACTACGGACGCACGGATGGAACAGCTGACAGAAGAATATTGATGCCAAAGGGAAAAATTACGTATTCTACACACATTAAGAGACTTTTGGTTACATCTAATTGATTGGTGTATATAATTCCCTATATTTTTTATGGATTGTTTCAAAGTTGCTTAACTCTGAGACTATTAATTATATTATGGCCCAGCTTATAACTTTTATATTTTTTGATGAGAAACACTGAATTTCATCCACAAGATAGATTTGAATTAAATTGTAATTGATATATTATAATCTCTTTACATTTTTTAAAATAATTTTTTTTTTTTTTAGTGCTAGATATTAAATATTTAGTTGGTAGTTTCTCACAAGAACCTTAGTAAAACTAAAAAAAAAACTTTTTAATTTGAAATGTTACTTTAATTGTATACTCAGATATGAGTTGAATAATATAAAAAGAACATCATATACATATGACCCTTTATACTATAGTAAAATCCAAACATTGTAGCGCACCGCGCGAATGAGCACTTCTCTTTCAAATCTCACCACTTCTCCCTATCAGTTTCAAAAAGAGAAGTCACTTCTCCCTATAATTCTGAAGTAGTGTGAGCCCTGCAGTAGATGACCTAGGTCCTTTTTTAGATTCTTTATTGGTAATAAATAAAGAATTATCAATCCAGACAACTATGGAATACAAGTACCTGAGGTTTGTCGTAAAGTCTGTCGTTTTTATTGTCTTGTTTTTTTTCTTCCTCTTCCTCCTTAGAACTGGACTTTGGTGAATCATCCTTCAGATAGATCTCAAATGTTTTAGAGAATGCAATGGCAGCTAGGACACACACTATTGGAGTCAGTGTCAACATCAAACGCACCATTACTCCAGCAAAATAACTGGCAAAGATTGCATACAATATCACTGTAAAAAAAAGAAGAAATTAATGTCAAAATCCTGTCGGTACTATAGTAATATGTTTTGCCAATTGTGGCATACATAAAAACTAAAATGAATGGGGTATATTTTGGTGCTGAGGAGTTATATTTAAGTCATATGACTTTGTCATAGTGGTTTTTTACCATAAATGGTAATGAGCATGGCTCGAGGGCTGATATTGACCGAGGGCTGATAATACATGTGATATAAAAAATGACATGTTATAATCTTTTTATCATATGCTTCAACAGTAAAGAAAAATAACAGATTCATATATTGATCCTTTTAGAAAAGAAGTTCAAAAAGTGAAACGTTCACGGACGTCGGACCCAAATTTTGGTACATTCGATATGAATCTTTCTAACATATGCCTCAACAGAGAAAAAAAAAACATTTCAACATGGACGAATCGACAAAAAAAAATAAATAATTCAACAATATACATATTGAACATTGTTTTGAAAAGTCAACCTTTTTTAAAGTAACTTTCTAAATTATGTTTGAAAATTTAAAAAAATGCATTTATTCAATAATTTGTTTTTTTTGTTTTTTTGAAATTTTTCATATTATTTTACACAATATATTTTTCAGTATCCAAATAATTGTTTTGTACACTACTTTGTAATGTTTTTCACTGAAAACGTAGTATTGAAGTGTATTTTACGGAATTTGCCGAGTATCACCGGAATGCAATGTGATAATGTTACGGAAAGGCATGTGATAGCAATCGAAAAATGTGATAAACTTTTCATATCAGCCCGCTAAGCACCAATTGGAAAAAATATGGAATATACGTTAATTTAATGCTATTATCATACGGTAAAAATCATATGGTATTTAGTCTAAGTATATGATAATTATTATTATCATACAGCAAACATTTATCGATCTTATGCAACAGTATCCCAAACTTTAACAAATATTGATGCAGCCAATGCCCACAGAGACAACAAGCTGAAGTATCCCTATCAAGACTATCACAATTAACTTAATAAACATAAATCTTACCAAACACTCGCTCATCATTAACTTCCTTTACACAATACCACACACCAGCAGGGAATGCACACACTAATATATGAAGATCAAAGAAGAAGGAGACCCATGTTGTAGGCTGATGTTCTGACACACTGGCAATGATTGGGATGTGTATTTTAGCATATCCTGTGTCCCACAGGGAATAAAATCTGCCACTCCATGGATGAATGTAACCTACAAAGTATGATTACTTTTTTCAATATTCTGTTAAAAATGTAGTTAGTTGAAGTAAAAAACTATATTTCACATTTTTTTTTATCCTCAGTAACTTTGTATTTACATATTTGGACACACTGTCAAATCAGTCCATGTTTTATTTTTTGTCTTTTTCATTCAGTTTTTAACAATAAATCTTTGAAGAAGCATCTATATTAGCATGATCAAGCAAATTTAAGAAAATTCCTGTACCAAGTCAGGAATATGACAGTTGTTATCCATTCCTTTGATGTGTTTGAGCTTTTGAATTTGCCATTTAGAATTTTCCTTAGAGCTCAGTATTTTTGTGATTTTACTTTTTATCAGGTGATTAGTGGTAGCTTTTTTAAGTACCTTATCAATTAAATTTTCCTTTTATAAACAGATGTATCACCAGAAATGTTAAAATGTTTTTATTATAGTCAAAATTGCAATGAGATAGATGTTGCAAAATTAAAACTTACACTTTAAATGTTTGATATCATTGTTTCTATGCAGCATTTTCTGAAATCGCTACAACAAATCTCACATTTGTGTTGTCAAACAATTGCAAAGGTCACAGAATGTATACTTTGTTTGCTCAAACCAAACTGAAACAAAATGTACACCTACCTGCCCACGTTAATCCTACGACAGTACAGAATATAAAGCCTGCAGCACTTGCTGCTGATACTAAGAAAAAATATTTAAATTCTGCTTTGCTTAAAAATGATTGTGTATACTTCAATGCGGAATAGGCTATCACTAAGGCAAATACACCTGCAATGAAACAAACATAGGAATAAAAAGAGGTTTTAGTATATATGTCAATCAGACAGTAACCCAAACAAAAACACTATAACACACTAAAATTTTACACTCTTAAAAACACTTTTATTTTAAATTTCTACCAACAATTTAAAAATATTTTAGGGCTATTCCAGAAAAAAATGTAGGGGGGGGGGGTGGAAGGCACATTATATTAATAATACATGGGTGATAGGTATCAGAGCAACTTTTCACACTAAAATTCTCAATTACAATTGTCTGGGTGGCTGGTGCTGACAAAAACTGCCTTCCAACCCCCCCCCCCCCCCATAAATTTTTTTCTGGAATAGCCCTTACCATAATAAAAAAAGATGAACATTAAATATATAATAAGATTGACCAAAGAGTGTCACATTTCTATAATTACTGCTCTTCATAAATTTCAAAAATTGATTCATAGGAAACCCTTTATCAAACAGAATGACGTTCTGATCATGTGACAGAATTAGTTACCTGCTGATGCCATATGTTCACTTGTTTTAATTGGCTGGAATCCTACAAATGGTATCTGCATTGAACATATTAGTCCTACGATGAAAAATGATGTATATGCTGAAAAATAAAGAAGAATTAGCATGACTATGAATTCAGGATATCATGAATATATATAACTCTAACACTTCTATCTTAATATTCAATACATTTTTTATCAATTCTTTTTCATGAGTAACAGTATATATGTTTCAAAATCTATATTTAGTGAGCCTTGCCAATTAAACAAATGTATGTGTTATAAAGAACATTGAAATTAAGTGTAATCAAATTGACGAGAGTCAGGCATTTAGACAGACAAACAAACAGAACAGCTCAAGTATATTTTGTTCCCAAAAACAATCATCATTTTTGATGAATCAACAAATTTAATCAAAAGTAGATTTTAGAACATGCCTTTAAAGTCTTACAATTATCGGTGAAAAGAACTGAGGGCTGTTCCATTAAACCCTACATGTGACTCAGGGTAGGCTGTTCCATTAAACCATACATGTGACTCAGGGAAGGCACTTTTAAATCTCAAAGTATTGGTGGGGTGTCATCTATGTTTTTGCATAGTGGAAATAAATGTAAGTGAAATTCTAATTAGTCTCTATAGATAATTACACAATTTTAGAGTATCTTCACTGGGTAAAATGTAAATGAAATTCTAATTAGCCTCTATAGATAATTACCCCATTTTAGAGTCTTCCCTGGGTAAAATGTAAGTGAAATTCTAATTAGCCTCGATAGATAATTACCCCATTTTAGAGTATCTTCCCTGGGTAAAATGTAAATGAAATTCTAATTAGCCTCGATAGATAATTACCCCATTTTAGAGTATCATCACTGGGTACCACATGATTTAATGCAAAAGCCCTGATGAAGTTTTCAATATATGATGTAAGACTTACCTATAAAGATTCTTCTAGAATATCTACCCATGAGTAGTAACACAAACACATGAAGTGGTATAAGATTTATAATAAACACATAGCCTCCCCATGCTGAAACCTGGAAAAAATAGATACCTGGTGTGTATTACAGCTTAACTATTGGAGTATGTTATCAGTACATAGATACCTGGTGTGTATTACAGCTTAACTATTGGAGTATGTTATCAGTACACAGATAACTGGTGTGTATTACAGCTTAACTATTGGAGTATGTTATCAGTACATAGATACCTGGTGTGTATTACAGCTTAACTATTGGAGTATGTTATCAGTACATAGATACCCGGTGTGTATTACAGCTTAACTATTGGAGTATGTTATCAGTACATAGATACCTGGTGTGTATTACAGCTTAACTATTGGAGTATGTTATCAGTACATAAATACCTGGTGTGTATTACAGCTTAACTATTGGAGTATGTTATCAGTACATAGATACCTGGTGTGTATTACAGCTTAACTATTGGAGTATGTTATCAGTACATAGATACCCGGTGTGTATTACAGCTTAACTATTGGAGTATGTTATCAGTACATAGATACCCGGTGTGTATTACAGCTTAACTATTGGAGTATGTTATCAGTACATAGATACCCGGTGTGTATTACAGCTTAACTATTGGAGTATGTTATCAGTACATAGATACCCGGTGTGTATTACAGCTTAACTATTGGAGTATGTTATCAGTACATAGATACCTGGTGTGTATTACAGCTTAACTATTGGAGTATGTTATCAGTACATAGATACCCGGTGTGTATTACAGCTTAACTATTGGAGTATGTTATCAGTACATAGATACCCGGTGTGTATTACAGCTTAACTATTGGAGTATGTTATCAGTACATAGATACCTGGTGTGTATTACAGCTTAACTATTGGAGTATGTTATCAGTACATAGATACCTGGTGTGTATTACAGCTTAACTATTGGAGTATGTTATCAGTACATAGATACCTGGTGTGTATTACAGCTTAACTATTGGAGTATGTTATCAGTACATAGATACCCGGTGTGTATTACAGCTTAACTATTGGAGTATGTTATCAGTACATAGATACCTGGTGTGTATTACAGCTTAACTATTGGAGTATGTTATCAGTACATAGATACCTGGTGTGTATTACAGCTTAACTATTGGAGTATGTTATCAGTACATAGATACCCGGTGTGTATTACAGCTTAACTATTGGAGTATGTTATCAGTACATAGATAACTGGTGTGTATTACAGCTTAACTATTGGAGTATGTTATCAGTACATAAATAACTGGTGTGTATTACAGCTTAACTATTGGAGTATGTTATCAGTACACAGATAACTGGTGTGTATTACAGCTTAACTATTGGAGTATGTTATCAGTACATAGATACCTGGTGTGTATTACAGCTTAACTATTGGAGTATGTTATCAGTACACAGATAACTGGTGTGTATTACAGCTTAACTATTGGAGTATGTTATCAGTACATAGATAACTGGTGTGTATTACAGCTTAACTATTGGAGTATGTTATCAGTACATAAATAACTGGTGTGTATTACAGCTTAACTATTGGAGTATGTTATCAGTACATAGATACCCGGTGTGTATTACAGCTTAACTATTGGAGTATGTTATCAGTACATAGATACCTGGTGTGTATTACAGCTTAACTATTGGAGTATGTTATCAGTACATAGATACCTGGTGTGTATTACAGCTTAACTATTGGAGTATGTTATCAGTACATAGATACCCGGTGTGTATTACAGCTTAACTATTGGAGTATGTTATCAGTACATAGATACCTGGTGTGTATTACAGCTTAACTATTGGAGTATGTTATCAGTACATAAATAACTGGTGTGTATTACAGCTTAACTATTGGAGTATGTTATCAGTACATAGATAACTGGTGTGTATTACAGCTTAACTATTGGAGTATGTTATCAGTACATAGATACCTGGTGTGTATTACAGCTTAACTATTGGAGTATGTTATCAGTACATAGATAACTGGTGTGTATTACAGCTTAACTATTGGAGTATGTTATCAGTACATAGATAACTGGTGTGTATTACAGCTTAACTATTGGAGTATGTTATCAGTACATAAATAACTGGTGTGTATTACAGCTTAACTATTGGAGTATGTTATCAGTACACAGATAACTGGTGTGTATTACAGCTTAACTATTGGAGTATGTTATCAGTACATAGATACCTGGTGTGTATTACAGCTTAACTATTGGAGTATGTTATCAGTACATAGATACCTGGTGTGTATTACAGCTTAACTATTGGAGTATGTTATCAGTACATAGATACCTGGTGTGTATTACAGCTTAACTATTGGAGTATGTTATCAGTACATAGATACCTGGTGTGTATTACAGCTTAACTATTGGAGTATGTTATCAGTACATAGATACCCGGTGTGTATTACAGCTTAACTATTGGAGTATGTTATCAGTACATAGATACCCGGTGTGTATTACAGCTTAACTATTGGAGTATGTTATCAGTACATAGATACCTGGTGTGTATTACAGCTTAACTATTGGAGTATGTTATCAGTACATAGATAACTGGTGTGTATTACAGCTTAACTATTGGAGTATGTTATCAGTACACAGATAACTGGTGTGTATTACAGCTTAACTATTGGAGTATGTTATCAGTACATAGATACCTGGTGTGTATTACAGCTTAACTATTGGAGTATGTTATCAGTACATAGATACCTGGTGTGTATTACAGCTTAACTATTGGAGTATGTTATCAGTACACAGAACAAATTTACTATTAATTTGTTTAGTGAACTATGCCATGGTTCTACAGGCATCCAAATAAAAACATTTTTGGTAATGAACTCTTACAACAGGAAGCAAACACATTTTGTTGGTGTCTTTTAGTCATTTTTAACTGATTTTTAGTTTGTTCTTATATTGTGCTGTAACACTACCATCCAAGATAAGTGGAGGATTGGGCACCTGCAATCATGCTTAACACAGCCACTCTGTGAGAGCCTGTCTCAAGTCAGCAGCCTGTAAGTCAGTGGTAAATTGTTGCTGAATATCCTATTTGTTTTTTATTTTCTACATATTGTAAATATTTTTGTTTGTATTTGTTATCTCTGTACAGATGTAATGCATTGGCTTTTTGTGAATAAAAGATATCTTGTTTTGTACATAAATCAGACTGTTAGTTTACTTAATTGTTTTACATTTGTCACGATGAGGCCTTTTATAACTTGCTATGCTGTATGGGTTTTGATCATTTTAAGAAAGCTGTACAGTGACCATTATCTGTTTGCAGAATATGTCAAAATCACATTATCCATTTTTCCTGGACATACTATTCTTTTCAATCCACCAAAATAGGTACTCACAAACAATTAATTAATCATGAACTGTAAACAAATTTGTACAGCTCTAATTAACATTTTTTTTTACTGTATAAGATATGGAAAATTTAAGAATGTCTGAAACTTACCATATAAAAGTAAGATAAAGCTGTTAAAACTGCCCAGAACACAGATCCTGTTTTTACTGCTTTAATCTGAAACATAACAATTATTTGTTCTATTTAACTCAATTATTAATGATAGATAATTTAAAATTTTATTGCATACATTTTTATTCATTTCAATACAAAAACATAAAAGTTTGATTTTGTCTATAGTATCTTGTAACATTTTTGTAACTATTTGATGAGTGCATGGAAAGCTAGATCTGATATTATTGGTTAGCTACAACATGTATGTTGTTACCAGTCTTTTGTCACATTATGTATATATTATGTATTGCCATAGCATGTTATATATATGCTTTTGCAAATAAAATAAAAAATTCATTCAACATAATTATTGTTCATAATTTCATTGCATACTTTATTTTCTTCATATATCAGTAGAAATCCATTTAAGTTTATTTGTATGAAATCTTGTTACATTTAAATGGCCAAAAATGTTTTTTTATGATTAGTACTGTGTATTCCTTATTGGTTGGATACCAATTTTCAATCATTTCATGGGTTTAGAAAAACCATGAATTTAAAGTTCAACAATGTACACATTTTCTGAAGGCTTGTTTGCCGTCTTGATCTAATAAAGCAACAATTCAAATATCCATGATATAAATACTATCTTTTCTCATTCCACAAAAATTAATATCCAATGAAAAAGAATCCCCAGTTGGTTATTGCAGTGTTTATCTATTCCATCTTCACCAATTATCTTTATATCTAAATTTTCTCTGTATTTTCTTTAAAGTCTTTAAAGAAACGAGTGACCGGTGAAAAATAATGTTCTTCCAATTCTTGAACTAATGCATATAAACATCCTAAACTTCGTCTTCTGTGCTCGAATTTATCATTTTTTTCGTGTAAATTTCGTATAATTGTCAATTTTTTTTCTCAATCGGTCAGTGTTGTGAAATATGGCAGGTAATTAAAGTTCGTGTTTTGAAGCCGAAGTTTAACGATTGTCACCTGTTTGTCAACAATTGACGAAAAATAAACAAAAAAGCATGGAAATTGAGCACGTGTTTAACATGTAAATTCAGATAATAGTTTATTTTAAGGACATCCATGCGTATTGTGGTCACCGGATTTTTACGAGATGGGTCACACTGAGGTCACCTTGCATACGGAAAATATGTCGGGGGAATAGCTTGCTGGAAGGAAGCTATTCAAATAAAGTAAACTTCTTCTAAATATGAATAAATTAAAGAATTTTCTTCAGAAAAAAGTATATGTACATAAGTTTTATAATGAAAACTATCCATTGAGTTATAAAAATCATATGCATTAATTTTTTTTGATTTGAGGTTTCTTATGACTTTAACTATTTCTGAATGCATTCACCCAAAAGTTCTATTTTATAGTCAATACTAGTTTTCAATTTTATGTTAGTATCCATATTCATGTATAATAGATACTTATGTGTATGCACACTTGCAAACATTTGTTTTATAGTAATACAAATTTAAATAGTAACACATCAAATTCAAAAGAGGAATGTCTAATGTTGTGCATACAATTTATCAATGTATAAATGTGTGTTGTATACACACTAATTCACTTACCCATAAATAATATGTAAACATTAAGGCAAATATAGCTATTCCTTCATTGTCATAACTTCCTGCTACAGAACGACTGATATAGCCTGGCACTACAAAAGTAAGAAAACAAATAACTATTGCTCTAAGGTACCAGTCCATTTAAGAATCATGCAAAATCTCATTCTTGATTTGGGATATATTTAAACTTATTTTTCTTTCAGTTATTTTATTTTAATAGGATATAATAATATATTGAAATGAATGTTTATTTTCCCATATAAACCCTTACCAGGTGAGATGTGAATTCCCTAGAATGCACCAAAAACTTGTGTATGGGGAGACAACTACCTTTTTTTTAAACCAATTTATGTGATTTCAATGACACTGTCATGACTGTATTAACAAATTACTTTTTATGACTGAACATCCTAATTTAATGTATGCAAAAAAAAGCTACCAGCAGAGTTGTTTTCCTTTAATGTCTGTAGTTACAGTACTTTATCATAAATAAAATCATAATTAAACCTCTCTAGTTTCGACCCAAAATAAAAATGCCCAGTTGTGTACAAACCTATAGCTATAAAGCATGCAGCAAACAGCCCTGCTCCCTTACTCCAGACTTCTTTGGTGAAAAAGTAAGTTGCCAGTGCTGTTAAACCACTGTAAGAAAATAAATGTTTATAAGTCATTCCATTCCATAAATATTTATTTTGTTAATATTTTTCATATACCAGTTGCATAAACATGATAAATGCAAAGTAAAATGAACTCCTCACAGAACTATTTGTTTTTATCTTTTTGTTATGTTTTTTGTGTGTTTAGTACTGATTTGATGTGTCAATGATTTGATGTGTTTAGTACTGATTTGATGTGTCAATGATTTGATGTGTTAAGCATTTACTGATTTGATGTGTTTAGTACTGATTTGATGTGTTTAGTACTGATTTGATGTGTCAATGATTTGATGTGTTCAGTACAGATTTGATGTGTCAATAATTTGATGTGTTTAGTACTGATTTGATGTGTAAAAATTGTATTTTTGTAGATATTTGATTTTGTGGTTTTCCATAATTGGAATACAAGTCTATGGAATATCTATACTCCGTTGGAATACAAGTCTATGGAATATCTATACTCCGTTGGAATACAAGTCTATGGAATATCTATACTCCGTTGGAATACTAGTCTATTGAATATCTATACTCTTTTAAACATTAAAAATAAACCAAACAAAATCCACATAAATTAGTATTATCCCGTGAACAATAAAGACCACAGTAATTGACAAAGCAATCTAACTATTCTCAATCATTTTAAGTATGTCTGTTTTGTCTCAAATTCAGTTTTTTTTTTTTTTATTAATATGCATCTGGTTTTTGTCTCTAGTGTACTAGAATTAAACTTGATGCATGTCTCAATCCAACAAAAACATGTATCTATTCTTAAAAGTAGCACAAACTAACCTGAAAATTGGTGCTAAAAATACACATACATCTCTAATGTGAACTGGTATATTGAGGTGACTTAAAACCCAGTGAATAGTTCCTGATGTCACCATCAACCCAGGGTACACCTACAATAGATAAATAAATTCAATTCAGTTCACCTTATGTGTACACTTACAATAAATATATAACATGGATACTTTCAATTCAGTTCACAGTACACTTACAATTGATAGACATATCCAATTCAAAAATATTGTCAGGATTTAATTGACATATTTTGTTCCTTCATTTTCTATTTCATAAATTATGTCAAAGAATGCAAACGTTATAAAATTACGGTTTCTTCATTGTGTGACATGTTTATTTTATTTTTGTACTATATAGCTAGTACTTCATAATGAGATTGTAGGGTAGCCAGATTTTGACATTTTTTTGAGTTGTTTAAGTCTACATGCAAGACAATAGAAAACTTGGACTTTGTTGAACAACTAAACTGATGTTTAACCTTTACCAACCAATAAATATGAGTCTACAGTAGATAATATTATGTATACTTACAGTACCCCCTACAATCCTCCCTAGAGGATACCATGCTCTGTCATCAAACCAATTTAGAAAATTATAAAATCCATTTTCTACCATATAATGTGTTGCTCTGTAGTTAAACCTACAAAATATACAAGAAAATAAATAGCAACAGTTACATGTATCAATTAGTCTTATTTAATTTGTATATCTAAAAGTACCTGAATGTGATTGGTCTTATAAAATATGTTTCCATGGTTTACTTGTGATAGACCATGTACATGATGTACACATAAAAACCTATGTTAATTTCACTTTTATGTATAAATGAGTGGAACATATGAATTTAAATTCTGGGGTTGTAAGCAAACATTTGGTTGAGAATTTGAAGGTTATGGCTGTTTAATTAAGGCCTAAATTAAAATATTGTTTGTTTGCCCTTTTCCGACCCTATGTTTTGAAACAGGGTAGGTAGGTAGGTAAAATATTTTATTTTTTTCCCCAAAAAAATAACTTGGCTCGGTATATTATTTGTCATGGGTAGGTAGGTAGGTAAAATATTTTATTTTATAGATACAAAATCTGCATAATGTCATTATTTGTCATGGGTAGGTAGGTAGGTAAAATATTTTATTTTATAGATACAAAATCTGCATAATGTCATTTTTTTGTCCGTTTTGTTTTTGCAAATAAGTTTTCCGCTGGGACTATTAGTTTTGAAAAAAAAATATATAAGAGATAACTTTGTACTGGTAAGATAATGTCCGGGCAGACATATATTACTAGTAGAAAAAGTCCCTAGAGTGTTACAAATTTCGTGTGTGCCTCTTTTTCCAATAAAAATGCTATAAGACTTAAAACTCAATTGTCACGTATATTTTGCATCACATTTATAAATGATCTGTATGGAAAACTTGGCGATTTTACTGCCAGATATTCTCCACTTTACAGGGTTTTGTCACTTTTGGTTCATGTCAGATATAAATAATTTAGCGAAATCGTTATCATAATCATTCTGATATGCGGATCACAAATGGCCATCCCTACATAGAATACAACGTCCGTTTACAAATTAGTTTGTACACACGTTAATACTTTTGTATCAAACGAACTTTTTTGTAAATGAACCCTGCTCTTTAAGTTTAAAGGTACAGAGTAACGTACTTCATATCATGATTTCAGAAAGCGTTCAACATCGATTTCAAACAAATGCTTTGAAACTTCAAATGCAAGTGTTCATGTCAAACGATTAGCCTGGGATCCGGCACAATCTAGCTGACAAGATTAGCCAGGACCCCAGGCTAGTCAAACGCTCAGGTGATACCAAACGGACTGGACCTTATACGTAAAGATAAAACCCGAGAATTCCGGTAAAAAAGTTTTGAGCGGGAAATACAAATATAAGATTTTTGGTAGGAACGAAAAAATAAAATAAAATAAAATCTTGCTGGTAAATACAAATAAAAGATTTTCAGGCGGAACGAATTGATAGGGTCAGTCGGTAAAGGGCAAACAAACAATATTTTAATTTACGCCTAAACTGGGATAGATCAGCAGCCAGTTTACCTGAAAATATAAAAGATTAGGATTTCAAATATCTGCCTACTCAAAAAAGTTTTCTCAATGTCTTCAGTATGTACAGAAAAGTCAGTTGTCATCCTATTTTCTCTAAACACATGAAACAAGGCTGATATTTTTTGTTTGAGGCAGATAATTGGAGGCACTGAAAACAAAGTTACTGGTGGATGGTCATATTTTACTAACAACAATTATAGATTTACATAGAATTTTTTAAAAATCCCTTTTTTGGATGATTCATTGTGGTTCTAAAAATTGAAAAAATATAAATCTGCAATTTTATGTCATCAAGACAAATATACAGAAAAAATAAACATTTGGGGACCTTTATAGTTCGCTGGTGGAGAGTACCAGAGTTTTCATTGGTAATAAAAATGTTTTTTTATTTATTTATTTTAGTGTATTTATAATGGTGGACCATTGGTGGTTATAAACATAAAATTTAATCAGATTTAAATTTAGTTGTTCTTTACTGTCTGATATTCAGCTAGGAAGTTGAACAAAGTCACCCCCTTTCCTGTCCACCTCTCTCTGTGAAAGCAAAAATATTATAAAGATCATTTAAATTGAGTGTCATACATGATCACAAATAAACCACGTGAGAGATATCCCTGCTACAAGCCTGTATTCCATACATATTCAAAATTGACCTCTTCTACAAAAAAACATCCATTACAGAGATCTTTACCAAGAATAGTCTTGAAATCCTTGATACAATCAATGAGTCTACATGGTCTAGGGATTGTCTAGGTAAGTTGAAAGGATCTCTGAAACTAAGCAAAAACTAAAAAAAAATGGGTTCTATGTATTGCAGCACTCCATGCTGTTTTAATAAGTCATATATATGGTAAGGCCGTAGTTTTTTTATTTTTAGTTTTACGAACCCTCCTACCCTAATTTTTGCCAAATAGGAAAAAAAATAAAATTAAAAATGTTGATTTTTATTTTTTTTTCTCCCCCGACCCAGTGTTTTTCATGCAAAAAAAAATAAATTTTAGTTCATAACTGCATGAAAGAATCTAAATTTATGCTCTTGGTGATTTAGTAAGTTGTTGCACATTGATTTTCAATTCAAACCTTGTCAAGAAAAAAAAATAGTTGTTACACAAGTAGAAAATCTCCTGGTGAAATAAAAATATTTTTTTTTGATATTGACGTATTAAAAAAAAAATTAAAAAAAAAAAATCAGCAGCAGCAGTTTTTTTTTTTTTTTTTTTTCGTCCTCCTACCCATTGGTTTTGTCAAAAAATTTCGTAAAACTAAAAATATAATAACTATGGCCTAAAATACAATTATATACCAAAGACAGAATTGATTTGCCTAGGGTCATAAAGGTTGACAAGTGTATTGTATAAACCTCAACATTTGTAGCCTGAGGTTCAAAACAGATAAATAACATTTATGCTTCCTGATTCAACATTGACCATCCTTACATAGGGATCTACAGTCGATGCAAGGTGACATGGTTAATATTATGCTGTTGGTATTGTCTATTGACTTGAAAAAACCAAACGTTATAATTTCATTTATATTATAAAATATCAACCCATGTAAATACTGATTATTATCATGATTATAGACGAGTTCCAATTTTGATCTCATGGGAAAATTAGACATGAAATTATTTTCTTTGAGACCTCATTTTTTGAATGGAAAAAGCACCAGTTGATTTGATTTGATTTTTGGTGTTTTAACTCCACTTTTAAGCACTGCATTAGGCTATTTCGTGGCAGCCAGTTTTTATTGGTGGAGGAAGCTGGAGTGCACGAAGAAAACCACGATCTTCGAAAGGAAAACTGACAATCGATCTAGTCAATTAAGATTGGAGGCGAGTGGAACTGCATGAGGGGGGTTCAAACTCACAACCCAGTGTTGACTGGCTAGTGATTACAGCAATAACTACTTAGACCACTCAGCCACCAAGGCCCCTAGCACCAGTTGATAGATCATGTATACCAAATATAGACTAGTATGACTAGTGCTTAAAGAACCTGTTAAACAGACATTGTCAAGAAAAGAAAAGATTTTCAGTGATGAGGTCATATAAATCCTGCCCAGGCAGCAGACATGAATGTAGTCCAAATTATTATGACGTCTTGACTTGAAAGGCTATTATAATTTTTTGGCAGTGGCTATTTGACCGGCACCGGCTAAATAGCAAATTTGCTATTTGACCGGCACCGGCAAAATAGCAAATTCGCTATTTAGCCGGCACTGATTAAAACTGTTCATTGATGTGATTAATAGAGAATAAAAAACTTCTCAATTATAATTTAAAACAATTTTATCACAATATCAAGCATTAAAAATATAGAACCATAAAAAATAAAATATTGAAGATGTAATTAATTTATAACTTTATAATATCAATTAAAAGTATGAAAACACATTTATATGTTCATTAATTTACTAAATATATCTTTTCTAAAATATTTATAAAAATGTCCAAATCTGTGTAAAATATCCTGCCATGCGATAAAAATGGTGATTTGTAAAACTACGTACATCATAAAAAATACAATATTAAAGTCAGGAACTGTAATTCAGTGGTTGTCATTTGTTTATGTGTTACATTTGTTTTTCGTTCATTTTTTTTTACATAAATAAGTTAATTAGTTTTCTCGTTTTAATTGTTTTACATTAATTGTCTTATCTGGGCCTATTATATAGCTGACTATGCTGTATGTGCTTTGCCCATTGTTGAAGGCTGTACGGTGACCTATATTTGTTATTGTTTGTGTCATTTTGGTCTTTTGTGGGTAGTTGTCTCATTGGCAATCATACCACATCTTCTTTTTTATATTTGCTACGAATTTCAAAATGACACATGATTTAACATTTGCAATTGTTACAAAACCATTTTTTTGCCTTTGAAATGTTTTTTAGTCTAGCACAAGATAAATGTTACCGCCACTCCAAACATGAACTACTCATTACACTGGCTTCCTTTGAATCTGCATCATATGTGCAAATGTTGCATATGTAGATAGGGTTCTTTTTCTTCTCTTTATATACGCCCTTAATAGCTTCCATGCATCTTTTTGACAATACTTTTTGATTAAATCAATGTTCACAATTGAGTCCAAACAAGAGGCAGTTAAAAGTTCAGGTCTTGCTTTAACTTGTTCTCGTTATTGAAATGTTGTTATTACCAGCATGTTTGGATAGTATCCAGTTCTAGTAAGCTTTGTAAAAAAAAAAAATCCATTTTTTCCGTTTTTTAATTTTAAATGGACTTAGATTTTCTGCCAGGAAGCAACACATTTACTCTGTGATTATTTTTTTTTTAAATTTAATGACTTTCTTATCTTTTTTCTAATTAGTACGAAACTTGGACAGAAGCTTGTTTATGATCAAAAGTTAGTATCTAGAAGGAAATTTTGTTAATTAATATTTTGTACCTGTGTATCTATATTTTTCTTATACATGAACATTTTCTTCCAGTTAACATTACATACAGTCTGCAGTTAAAGTTTTTAAAACATTTATTAGATTCATAAACTATCCTGGATATTTACCAAACTTCGACAGAAGGTTCTTACAATCAAAAGATAGTATCAAGAGGAACATTTTTTTTGTTTTTTCCTCGTTTTTGTTGAGCCTGCCATTTACAGCAAAAGAAGGCGAGGCACTGGGTTCCGCGAAAACCTTACATTTTTTTTCTAAATGAGAGTTACATTTTTATTTTTAGAATATTTTTAATTTGAAAGTTAAAAGATTTTTTATTATACTGTATTTTTAATGCTTGATATTGTGATAAAATGATTTTAAATTATTATTAAGCTTTTTTTATTCTCCACTAATCATATCAATGAACAGTTTTATTCCGTGCCGGCTAAATAGCAAATTTGCTATTTTGCCGGTGCCGGTCAAATAGCAAATTTGCTATTTAGCCGGTGCCGGTCAAATAGCCACTGCCTAATTTTTTTCTTTAACGCCTTACATCTTCGCAGGAAGGCGCCAAAGCAAAAATTTAAATTAGCCTTCCAAGACCTCATAACTATTTGGACTAAATTGAATGTGCACAATGAGACATTTGATTTTTATTAAATTTTTAATTATTTTATTTGGAACATTTCATTGACACTTGACTTTAGTAAAAAACAGAGTGATTTCAAAAATTCTACAGGCATCTTTACTCTACATGATTTATACACATTCTTAATTGCAAATCAAAAGAGCAACGTCTATAAATAATTAGCATATGTGTGTGATAATTATGCTGTTGGCACATGCAGGAAACCGCAAAACGGTCACTTACCACGGATCAAACTCGTGAATTATACTTTCGAAACGAATGACAGCAAATAAACGTGAGCTAAAAGCCACAATCCAAGTTAAAGTCAAAATAACAAATGTCAATAAGCTTTGTAAACCGCCGGGATTCCACATTGAAGATCTGATCTCTGTTTTCACACCGGCGTCCGCCATGTTGATTTATGCTAGCTTCCGCCACGTTATTTTGGTCAGCCAATCACACTATGGCATGTGCCATTTACACAGTGTGCCATGCAATAGTCGACAAAACATTTTTCGCCGGTATTGACATTGATTAGTGTATAATTGATATGTTTGAATTGAGCTCCCAGCCGCTAGGAAATAGAAATAGAAATAGAAATTTGTTTCACTATAATTTTGATCATGACATATATACTCGTACAGTTCGTAATCTTCAATATAAATGAAGCTTTATAACTGTATATCTGATGAAGAAGAAATAGAAATAGAAATACTTTAGTAACCAAAATTATGGACCCTTACGGGTTTTAAATTTCCTAAAAATAATAACAATGATTTTTGTTTTGACAATGAAATACGTCAATGAACGAACACTTTCAAAAACAAACAAAATCAAAATCTTTATGTTTAGTATGTTTAGTTGGTACATATATTTTTGTATTTAGCAGTACAAATTTTAAGTATGTTCAAGATATACTCTGTTTCAACTTGAAATAATTAAAAACGTTTTAAAAGACGGATAAAAAGGATTGTTTATATAAAATAAAACAAGAATGTGTCCAAAGTACACGGATGCCCCACTCCCACTATCATTTTCCATGTTGAATGGACCGTGAAATTGGTTAAAAATTTATAATTTGGCATTAAAATTAGAAAGATAATATCATAGGGAACATGTGTACTAAGTTTCAAGTTGATTGGACTTCAACTTCATCAAAAACTACCTTGACCAAAAACTTTAACCTGAAACATGCACTTTCATTTTCTATGTTCAGTGGACCGTGAAATGGGGTCAAAAGTTTAATTTGGCTTTAAAATTAGAAAGATCATATCATAAGGAACATGTGTACTAAGTTTCAAGTTGATTGGACTTCAACTTCATCAAAAACTACCTTGACCAAAAACTTTAACCTGAAGCGGGACAGACGGACGAACGAACGGACGAACGAACGGACAGACGGACGGACGGACGGACGGACACACAGACCAGAAAACATAATGCCCCTCTACTATTGTAGGTGGGGCATAAAAAGCCGAAAAATGCAAGGTCCGTGTGCTTGTTATTCAGATATAGACCATTGAAAATTCGGAAGAAAATATGATCTCTACAAAAGAGGGACGAAAGATACCAAAGGGACAGTCAAACTCATGAATCGAAAATAAACTGATCGACAACGCCATGGCTAAAAATGAAAAAGACAAACAGACAAACAATAGTACACATGATACAACATAGAAATCTAAAGAATAAACAACACGAACCCCACCAAAAACTAGGGGTGATCTCAGGTGCTCCGGAAGGGTAAGCAGATCCTGCTCCACATGTGGCACCCGTCGTGTTGCTTATGTGATAACAAATCCGGTAAATAGTCTAATTCATGAAAGGGAAGGGGTTTGTAGTTGCGACGTAAGGAACATATCCGATATCATTTGTGAAATTTTCGCATAAACTCTAATTTGACAGCGGCATGGAGATGTAACGAAAAAGCTCACATCTCAGTTTAAGCCTAAAGATATTCTTTATCCTGAAACTTTCATTCAGAGCCTTAAAACCTGCGACCTGAGACGAGCGTGTTAAAGTAGTCTCAGCTACGACACAGAAAACTGAGGAATGGTTTTTTAAGAAACAGGGCACTTAAATTAAAACGTCTGTTTGATGCTTTATTTTAGCTTGAACGTAATTTTTCTTCGCTATGAAACCACCACCCATTGTCAAGCATATGTAGCATCCCGCATATGGCGTTTTTTACGGTTTTATCTTAAATACTATTTTTTTAAACTAACAGACTACAGAAAAAGGTATTAATTTGACTGATTTAGTTAACAAATAGTCAGTGTGAAGTCCCATCAATTTAATTGACCATAAGCCTGAAATTATTGTCCACTTTACCTTTTCTGGTTTTGCTGTTTAAAAAAATCAATTAAAGTCCTAAAAATGGAAGAAATGCAAAAAAATGAATTAAAATTGAATCAGCTGAGCTGTACTCCAAACTGTTATAAAATTTTGTATCCATCGTCAATGAATGAACCGTAGACCACCTTTAAAAGGGTGATTGAAAAATCATGAATACACAGCCGAAAGTTAAAATGCAAATGATACACAGCCGAAAGTTGAAATGCAAATGATACATACATTTTTGAAAATTTGATATGTCTTTTCAAAAAAGAAATAGATATATAACATCAGGACACACTAGAACAATATAAATAGTCAAGACGAGACAATGTCGTGAAAAAGTTCATTATATATGAGAGACGCACTTCTAAGCCATATATAAAATAATCCATATAAATGTTTTCTAAGAAGTTGACTTTTTTATAATCTTTAAGAGTACACAATTGTGAATTTAAGTCAGTATCTTAGTGCACTTTAGTTAAAATCTTTGTTGAACATAAGTTAAAATATATCTATTCAAGTGTCAGTTATTTATTGAGTAACCTCCCTTTTGCCTCAAATGAACAAAAATGCACATTATTAGGTTAAAAATAAGATAAAAAGAAGTGGAGATGTACAAACAAATCAGATTTCAAATAGATATCTTCATAAATATTTTGGAAAAAGACTGAGCGTTTGAAAGCGGTTGATTTTCAAATAACAACTTCTGTATCTTTGCCATGTTGGGCTTCTTTGTTACACATTTGTTTCTTTATATAGTGATTTTAAGATTATATATAGCACAATGTTGACTGCTGTAACCCTATTATTGACATTTTTACCTATTATGTTTGTTTGCATTGTTCACACACGTTGTCAATAAAATGGAACTGTCATAAAAGATATGTTTTGCTAGCTATAAAACCAGGTTAAATCCACCGGGCATTTTCTTCCTAAAAAGATGTATGTACCAAGTCAGAAATGTAACAGTTATTATCCATTCGTTTGGTGTGTTTGAGTTTATAATTTTGCCATTTGATTAGGGACTTTCCGTTTTGATTCCTCGGAGTGATTTTACTTTTTATTAGTTGAACTATTTTGCTGGGCTACAGCAAGAACAGCAGCTAAAGACCGTGTAAAATGGAAAGAATGTATCAGGGCCTTAAATGCCGACCGGCATGAAGAGGATAGGTGAGGTGAGGTGAACTATTTTGCATGAATACTGTCAGCCAAAATGTAATAATGTGGCGGAAAATTAGGTGGATCTCCCAGATCCAATGGGGCCTATACGATGATATGTATTAGCATGATTGTTATGTCTGAGAAACCCTGTGTGAATATAACAGATGCAACTTCACACAAATTTATATCACTAATGGTTTCATAGATTTGGAAAACACCTAGAATTATTCGAATTGAAAACATTATAAATATGATATCGAGTTGCACAATGATATTTTGAACGAAAGATTTTGACGTTTATGTCTCATCAGTGATAGCTGAGGTACAAGTTTTCTTAATCCAAAACGTTATACAAACGTTGAAGAGCTGATAAGATCAACATGTGACGATAAGGTATAGTCCAATTCGGACAAGCTTCACCGAACTCATGTGTTAGAGGTTACAAGAAGCCTATGCCATTTTGCAAATGTTCTAGAATCCGTATTGCTTTCCTGCATTGATTAGAAGGCATTATAAATATGTGTTCTGATAATTTGAACATGTCATGGAGCGTGCTTGTAGGAGTACATTTAGCGTATATGTATTCAGAGTAAATAACTATAAATATAAAAGTCAAGTTATTTTAACAGTACAAGGTTCAATCTTTAAATCTAGCAACTACATCACCTATGCCAGCAGCTGTATTGAACAGCTCTAATATTATTTATTACGGTTACCAATGTAATTAGATTAAATGAACACAAACAACAAAGAAATCTACTATCAAATTGTTAATTATCATGAATTGTTGAAAATTTTCTAAAGAATTAATGTATTATCCGACTACCGCATAAAGGTGAATATATGATAGACAAGGTACATTGTTTAACGAAACAACTGATAGACATTTTAGCAAGGAAAACTAGATGGAGTGAACTGATGGTAAATTCTAATTGTAATACGAACAATTTTATCAAATATGTAATTTGTTATTCGATATTTTTACCTCAGCGATCAAATTATCAATATCGATAATAAAAATAGAGTTAAACCTTTGAGATGTAATTTTGTCTAAAGTGTATGATATCACATGAACTCCTTGGCATCAAACGCCAAAGAACAAATATCAATTGTCAAAATTTGCATCTGATGCTTCTTATGAACTCATCAGAGATAACAGGCTTGCAATTTGATGCACCAAACACCCCGCGTCGTCTACATAAGACTCATCAGTGGCTCTCAAATACAAACAGTAGGAAGACCAAATCAAATACTACGGGTGCCACATGTGGAGCAGGATCTTCTTTCCCCGATATTATCCCGGTTTCTGACGGGATTCGTGTTGCTAAGTCTTTAGTTGATTATATTATGATTTGTAAACTGTCGTGTTTTGCCATAACGTTGTCAGATTGTCTTTGGCTTATGAGTTTGGATATCCCTTTGCTGTCTTCCGCCTTTATATCTTTGAAAGGTCTATTATAAAGCAAATTAATACATCTAAACATTTGAAATGTTTTACTCGGATTTTGTTTTGATGTCGAAGTCAACCTTAACATTAAAAGTCAACACGTTAACATGACAAGGCAGTAACATACCAATTTATTTTGTTGTAGAATTTGAACAATCCAATCCGAGGCATTCTGATAATGCATGCTATCTATTTATGTATTCGGGGACATCATTGCACCATAACCAGCGCTTTGGTAATAGTTAATGATACGCTTGGTACCTTTCATAGTGTGACACTCTTGTCTTTCACCAGCACTAATAAGCCCTCCTTTTGATGCTAATTTGGGATTCATGAATTAAGTTGTATCGTCTTCATTATTTATCAGATTTAAAATCAGTTAACGATTGGTTTTTTTTCCAGTGATTTAAACATCAGTTAACTACCATTTTTTAGAGTTATCTAAACCTCAGTGAACTACTATTTTTTTAGTGATTTAAACATCAACGAACTACTATTTGTCAGTGATCTACTGTTTATTTCAGTGATTTAAACATCAACGAACTACTTTTTTTCCCAGTTATTTGTACATCAGTGAACTACTGTTTTTTTCAGTGATTTAAACGTCAGGGAACTACTGTTCTTTTATATGACATTATTTTGTTTTTGTCCTGCTATCAAGGGGAATGTCTAATTTCCAATTTCAGTTAAAGTTAAAGCGAGGTTTGACTAGCCACAAAAACAGGTTCAACCCAACATTTTGTCTTAAAAAGTCCTACACTAAGTCAGGAATATGGCAGTTGTTATCTAATAGTTTGTTTCTATGTATCACTTATAGGGTCTTTGCATCGGAACTAAACACATTTATTTAAAAACCAGTTGTTGGCATGACACGGGTTATGTTCTTTTCATATATGTTATGATGGTATGATACTAAACCCCTAACGGGAAAAATTGTGCCTGATATTCATATGATGAAGACATAATCTTTCAATCAGTTTAATTGAAGTCTGGAGCTGGCATGTCAGTTAACTGCTAGTAGTCTGTTGTTATTTATGTATTATTGTCATTTTGTTTATTTTCTTTGGTTATATCTTCTGACATCAGACTCGAACTTCTCTTGAACTGAATTTTAATGTACGTATTGTTATGCGGTCAGGAGCCTCTGTCATTAGTTAGTCTTGTATTATTTTTAATTTTAGTTTCTTGTGTACAATTTGGAGTTTAGTATGGCGTTCATTATCACTGAACTAGTATATATATTTCTTTAGGGGTCAGCTGAAGGACGCCTTCGGGTGCGGGAATTTCTTGCTGCATTAAAGACCTGTTGGTGACATTCTGCTGTTGTCTGTTCTATGGTCGGGTTGTTGTCTCTTTGACACATTTCCCATTTCCATTCTCAATTTTATGTTGCCTTGTCGTTTGTTTTTGTTGCACTTTAGTGTTTCTGTTGGTTCGTTGTTTCCGTCTTATAGTTGACGTATTTCACTTTTATATTTGATGTGTTTCCCTCTTATAGTATAATACCCTCGGTATTAGTTTGTAATCCGGATTTGTTTTCTCTCAATCGATTTATGACCTTTAACAGCTGTAAACTACTGTTGCCTTTATATGCTATCATTTTGAATTGATCCACAGTATTCCCCCTTCAAACCAATAAAATGATGCACCTTTATAACATCAACTTCCACATATGCATGTTACTACCAAAGTATACATGAATGTCTCGCTCTCAAATACTAAACAAAAATACTTCCAGAGTCTGTGAAAGTCACCGTTCATCTACAACATACCAAAATTCATAACCATATTCTATCGATGTTCCCTTGTTACCATCTTATGGTGTTTATATATCTCAACTTGTTCGATTCGCTCGTGCATGTAACAACGTATTTGAGTTTACCAAAACAAATCTACGAATTACAGAAAAAATATTACACCCGGGTTTTCGATATCACAAACAGTCAAAACATTGACTAAATTTTATCCTCGGTACAAGGACATCATTCGTAAATATAAATCAGCATACAGTCACCTTTACGTTCCAGGTATTTATTATCCAATCTTTTATGGTAATATTTTTTACAAAGCACAAAAATGTCGGCATTCACATCAAAAGCTAAACAAAGCTTTAAAAATACTCACAAAGAAGGAATGTAGTTACGATACTGTTGTCATTTCATTAAAGATGGCATATTCTGGTGTTAATATTGATTCACTCATAGGGTCTTGGCATCGGAAAAAAAACCCTCATTTATTCGAAAAACTGTTGTTGGCATGACACCGGTTATGTTCTTCTCGTATATTTCCGGAAGGTATGATACTTAACCCCTAACGGGAGGGATTATGCTTGATTTTCATATGAAGACATAACCTTTCAATCTGTTTATGTATTATTGTCATTTTGCTTAGTTTCTTTTGTTATCGGACTCAGACTTCTTTTAAATTGTAAACTGAGTTTCACTGTATGTATTACTGTGTGCTTGTTTTGTCTACATTGGCTAGAGGTATTGTGGGAGGGTTTAGATCTTGTCGTATTTTTGCGCTTGTCCCAAGTCAGGAATCTCTGGCCTTTTTTAAAATTTTATTCTTGTATGATTTTTAATTCTAGTTCATTTATATGTTTTGGAGTTTAGTATGGCCTCCATTATCACTGAACTAGTTCACATTTTTGTCGAGGGGCTAGCTGGAGAACGTCTTTGGGTGCCGGATTTTCTGGCTGTGTTGAAGACCCATGTTTTTGCTCTTTGGTCGGGTTTTTGTCTCTTTGGCACATTCCCCATTTCTATTCTTAATTTAATAAGTACTTGAGTCTTATATTCCTGTATTTGTTCTGTCATTCGTTTTTTTCCCAAGTGCCGATTTTATTGCATTTTCGCAAAAACATTTGACGACTGTGTTCAATAACTCAGAATTTCTAACTTTCCGATTTCGTCAAATTCTTTTAATCATATGCAAATGCTTTGTAGATGAATGTTTTTTATTATATCATTTTATAACATTATATCTTATGATAAATTTTAATTCAAACTTGTGTATCGTTTCTTTTGTTGACTAGTATACATGGCAAGACAAATCTCAAATGTGTGTTGAAAAAGAATGATTTAAGCCTGGTATTTTTTTTTATTTATCTTATTTAAATAAAGGCATCAGTAGTATACCGCTGTTAAAAAGTCATAAATCAAATGAGGGAAAAAACAATCCGGGTAACAAACTAAAACTGAGGGAAACAAACCAACTATAATAGATAAACAATGAAACAACAGAAACACTAAAGTGATTTAATAAATACAATGCTATTTAATGGTAAGAAAATTAAATATTGATTATGCATATATCATTATAATATATATCATACAACGCAAATTTTACATTACTTATTGCTATATGACATTTTTAAATCATGTTTAAAAGATTGTTTACTCATGTTTTTATATAAATACATCATATCTTACATACAACGAACCTTTTCACTTTCAGATTTGACGCAGGGTTTTATATGGTCATTTTTTTTTTATCCTACAAAGGTATTAATTTAATAGAGAATATACAATCATTTTTTTCGTCTTCAAATACGTAGGACTCAAATCTATGGCGGGTTCTAAATCTATGG